>ML675616.1:58289925-58568296 GCA_007922155.1 Mesoclemmys tuberculata
CCACACTTACTTGATGAAATCCATGCTGTCTACTGGAGGGGGTGGGTGGCTTCCTGACAACACAGTATACATCTAAAATGTTGAACAAGTTGGGAAAATATTAATAAGTTAATCCTATACTGCAAATGAAATTAATTTAACTGCATATCTTCAATTCCAGTTTATGGACTAAAAGCCAAACTGTTACAGAAGCTGACATTTTTTCAGCCAATGATCTTTTCAGGAAGAATGATAGTACAACTAGAAAACCACACATCCAGTCCTGCAATACTTTTAATATTTGTTGTACAGAGCTGGTCAAAGCAATTTCAATGGAACAGTTTTCTGGCAGAAAATGCAGCTTTGTTGAAATTGAAATGGTTCACAGGAACATGTTAATTCATTGAAAGTCTCTCTAGCAAAAATGTCAATGTTTTGTTTTGATAATAATGAAATATTTTGATTTAGATCAAAACATTTCTTTTGACTATCATTTTGATTCATTTTGTTTCTTTTATATTATATTACAATATTATTTTAATATTTTATTACACTATGTAACATATTTAATATTTTAATATACTACACAAGTCAAAAATAATTTTAATTGTTCTGAATCAAATTTTCTTCTGAATGTTTTCCACTGGAAATTCCAATTTTTTATCACAATTCAAAACATTTTTTTTTCAAAATTTCAGCACTTCACACAGAACCAAAATTCCAGTTTCTAATCAACTCTAATGTCATGCAATGTTTACACTATAAACACACAACACCAATTAGCTCAATAGTAACTCTAAACACTAAAACCTTTGATGCCATAACTGTGCTTCTTTAGTTACTGGCACTCTTGTCACCAAGTCTGTATTGAACAATTCCTATCACATTGTTAGGGAGCCTAATGCTACTGGAAGATTTATTGTTTGTATAAAACTAAGTCCCTGACCGCTTGTAGCCATTGAAAAATCCCATTGCACTTTTTAAAAAGAATGAGGTTTGTCTCAGGCTGGATCTACACTGACAGCAGCAAATTGGCCGCCGTCACATCAATTGCTCTGGATCGACTGAGTGGTCTGTGTAGACCCGCTCAGTTGATCCAGGAAGCGATGCAGGAAAACCACCCCGATAAGTGGAGTAGTGCTGCGTCGAAGGGAGCGCTGTTCCCTTCAATGCAGCGCAGTATGGACGCTGCGCGGAGGAGACGCTGCAAAGTCGACGGGAGATACGCAAGTGATTTACGTCACTTGCGTATCTCCCGTCGACTGCTGCCGAATCCCAAAGGTAAGTGTAGACCGGGCCTCAGACAAGTTATCACAATGTAATGTCCTCTAATAACATACTGGCTTTTTGGTCCAGTAACTCAGAGATGAGCACCCCCTACTGAATAACCAGCATTACCTCCTACAGCATTTTTGTTTTTTTCTAGGTTTCCTATGCCATAATCTGCTTGCTTTGTGAGCCCTGATAAGATTACAACATGAAATGATATGACTGTCCAGCAGCCTTAAACATCCAGACTAGATGGCATGATGTGCTCCATTTTATCTTTAGGATTTTAAGTATCGAGCCTGATGAATCATTTCATTGAGCCAATTCTAGTGCAGAAAGCCATTATTTGCTGTGATTACAGAATAGGTAAGAATGAATAACAAATAAGTTCCAGGGGGGGTAGCTGTGTTAGTCTGTACACAGCAAAAACAATGAGAGACCTGTAGCACTTTAAAGACTAGTAAATTTCTGCAGGCGTAAGCTTTCGTGGAAGTGGGTTGTAGCCCCATCTCTCTCACAGAGAGAGGCACCTAACCCCAGGGTTCATGGAGGCACCTATCTCTGCTTGCAATCCATGAATAGGACCCCCCACCCCACACACATACACACCCTCCAGAAGTCAGGCATCTTAGGCACCTAAAGCATTTCTGGTATAAATGAGTTAGCAGCCTGCCTCCCTCCGGACAAAAAGGGAGAGTGTGGCTGCTGCCCTTATAATCCTGTGGTGAGAGCACTGCCCTGGGAGGGGAAGACTCAGGTTCGGTTCTTTCTCTTTACCAGAGGACTAGAAAGGATCGGAACAGGGCTCTCACACGAGAGTGTTCTAACCACTGAGCTACATGCGAGTCTGAGATAAGGGCCCTTAGTCTCTCCTCTTGAAGCTGTTCTGCTGTGGCTAAACAATGAAAGAGTGATTGGAGCAGGGGCACTGGGCCAGTAAACCACTGCCCTATAGAGTCACTTTCATGATTTCTCTTCTTCCCCTCCCCTCCACCCTGTCTCAGTGACTGGTCTATTGTGGATAAGCACTTAAATAGTTGTTGGGCCAGAGAGAGAGAGAATGACTCTCTAACCCAGTGGCTGGGACACTGAGGTGGGAAACCCCAGGCCCACTCCCCCTGCTCCAGTCACTCTTTCATTATTTATTCACAGCGGAACAGCTTCAACAGGCGAGAATGAAAGAGCCCCCTCCATCAGAACATCGCATGGCTCAGTGGTTGAAGCACTGCTCTGAAAGATAAGAGACCCCCCCCTTCAAATCCTTTCTCCCTCTCAAGCAGAGAATGGAGGATTATACGTGGGCCTCTCACTGGGCTGAAAGTTGTGAGGTGGGGGGGCATGGATTTCAAACGGGACCTGATCCAGTAGGTGGCCTATGAAATCAAGCCCCACATGTATTTAGGCAGCTGAACGCTCATCTTCCTCTGATTCGTGAATCATTCTGGGGCTGAGCTGGAAGGCAGGTGTCCAGGTGCCTACAAGGAGGTAGCAGAGCACATGCCTAGTGGCAAGAATGTAGGTACCTAGGGAACACTTACTCTGAAAATTTAGCCTCCAAATGAGCCTTAGGCACCTGCCAGGTTCAGTGGGAATTTTGTGAATCATGGTGAAGCCAAAACTGGGACTTTGGTGCCTAAACTTGAGACATAGGCATCCACATCTGGAGTTTAGGCACCTAAGTATCTTTGTGGATCTGGGCCTATATCATCTAAGATGATCCCTTCCACTCTACTTTCACCTGTGGTTACCATAGTTACTGGTTAATAGCAATTGTTGCACTTTAGCGCTCAATTTCTTTAACATCAGATGAGATCATTAGTATCACAGATAACTACACTGTATTTCCCATCGTCGGCTCCCTTCCTGCTGAAGTTTGCCAGGAGATTGCGAATCAAGCTTACCACATATTACTGACATAGTTTCCATGGTGAAGAACCACTAATTGTAGGTACAGAGAACTGATTTCATGTATCGCTGGAATTAAGCCTTGCAGAAGGTATCATCTGTTTTGTAGTATTTAACAATCTAATAATTTGAGATCAGAATTGAAGAATTTTTTGTTCATCTGCAGACCATAGCAAGAGATCTCAATAGACTGAGTTTAGTTGCCCAGATTGGCAGTGGACGTAAGATGCTGGGTAGAGCTAGTAGAAAAACAAATATGTCCCTATTATTGTTCCCCTGGCCCCAAGTCTTACAAATAAGTGCAATAGGATATTATTGCCTACAAATGGTTACCTTTATTTTCAGTTTCAAGAGCCAGAACCAATCTCTGACATTGAAGTGCCTCCTTGCACTGATTCAGGAATGACTCAGAAGGAAGTATGTCAGATCATGAGTCACCACATTACCTTCCCTGGCACATATGTTTTATAACTGGTGTCTCCCATCTCAGTAATGACCAGGCCCAGCCTTGCATAACTTGTGAGCGCTGATGAGATCACAGCAAAAAGTGATGCGGCTATCAGCCAGAGATATAGTTAGAGCCTTTTCAGCTTCTTCGAAGTTTCAACACCAAAAATACTTTGTACATTACATTTTTGTTTTTGATAATGAAAAGCAATGTTTAAGCTCTGGAGTGAATTTGTAAGGCTTGAAAGACTATGCAGATAAAACACTATTAATATTGCATCAGGATGATTATCATAATAATAACCAGGAAAGGGGTTATAGCCTTGGTAGATTTACAAAAACTACTACTTAGACCCTAGGGTAAAAAACTGTGGTCCATAATTCTTAGAAAACTGGAAGGTCACATGGTACTGTTTCTTCCTCCTTACTTCCAGTTGCTCTACAGGCATCCAAACTTTGCAAAGAAGAACAAGGACACCTATAAAACAGCTGGAAATGAGGAAGAGCTAGCATAACTGCCATCTATAAGGGCCATGGCTACATAAGAGAAGGGGAGGAAACAGGAACTGCCTTTAGGGAGCTGCTTCTAGCTAGCCTCACCTTGTCTGTGAGAGAATTTCAAACTATCAAAGCGCTGTCCTCAATTTGATATCCCTTTCCTAAACAAATGTTCCTAGTGTCGATAAATATTTTTCGTTTTAGTGAGAGTCAGATTTTCTGACTCTGCTGCTTTCTTAGTAAGGAAAGGATTAAAAAAAGCAGCAGCAACTAGAAGATTCTAAACTATCATTTTCTTCCTTGCTCATTTGAAATAGGGAACTGGGAGTTACTGGGAATGGATGAAAGGGAGAGATGGGTCACAGTGATATAGCCTTTTTCCAGCCTCAGCTCTTTCAGTTTGGGATGGGAAAAGAAGTGGGGAAAGGCCTTTACTCATACAAAGAAGAGCCTTTACTCATACAAAGGAGAGCCTTTACTCATACAAGTGCCTCTCCAATGACAAAGAGAACTTCTATGTAAACTCTATTCCTTCTTTCCTTCCTTCCTCTGTTGCATGAGTTATCCTTCTGAATATCAAGAGGAATTTCCCAGTGGGCTCCGCCTTTTAGTATCCTGTTTGATTTACTCTGGGCAGGAATGGGCTAATGCTAGAGCATCCACTAGAAACCTCTTGTGGTTTCCCAATGGACATCATTTCAATCCAAGAAGTGAAGAGCTGAGGCAGAAGACACTCTGCTGTCTGAAATCTGGCAATGGACTATTGACATGGAATCCTGGTATGTCTGCACTCAAGCTCATCCCCTTCTTTCTTCCCTACACCCCATGCTTGGGGAGAGATCTCCTGCTTGAGATTCCTAGTGCTGCTCCAAATTCTCTTCCAATTCAAGGAAGTCCTTAAAGAGCTGACCTTTAAATCTGATACTTTGGCTTTCCCCTGGACTATACCTGCTGAGGCTAGGTTTGTCCTCTCTGCATCTCAGAGATACATCCCTTTTATGTCACCCTTTGCCTCCTGCTTTCACTTCATTCTTTCTGTGGTGTTCTAATTATTCAAGCTTGGGGAAGAAACAGTGTACCTTCTCCAAGTGACTCCCAGCTGGTGCTTCTGAGTATCTTAGAATCTGTTGTAATTCTTTGCTCCTTTTATCCAAGAGGGACCTCACTCCTGTCAATTTGTTAAAATCCTATTGTCTTCAAAAAAGATACTAATTAAAGGAATCTGAAGGATGAGTACTTAGCTAGACTACTAAAATGCCATGTGAATGTCCCTTGTCACTACGAACTAAACCTTCATATGTCGCAGAGCTACTGGTTCTTTTGCCAAGATATTGCTAAGAGAAATTTTGAGACCAAAGGGATGGGTTTTTCTGGTGTCACTTATCTTCATGTAGCTTAGCCATATTAGAAAATATACCCTTTTAATCAAAGGCTCACATTATGGAAGGATTTGAAATAGTGACACTTCAGTTGTTTTGTGGCTTAAGCTTTCATGAGAGAGACCATCAACAAAAAATAACTATGTAAAGGCTTTTGATTTTCTAATTAAAAGGGTTATTTTATCTTGATTTCCCATAGCTTGAATTGTTAGAACTGATTAGTAAAGGTTGATTAGTAAAACTATTAAAACTTAATAGGATTAAAACTTTAGCTGATGGTAATTGATCCTTTGAATTATTCATTGCAAATAAATTGTCTGACAAATTAGTCCTCTTTTTCCTGCTGCTGAACCAATCACAAACTGATCCTAATTTCTATGATTTTATAACTATTCTGTAAATTATTCCTGAATATTTGCCAAACAATATGAAAAAATAATTTTCAGCATATAAATTGATGACAAATATTGACATTGGTAATTCATTGAGCCACTGGGGTTGTTTGCATCATTTTTAACTTGAAGCTGTATTAACTTTCCAGAGTGGCCCCTTCCATCCTGGGGAACGTACCTTCCAGCACAAAGATTGCAGAAACAATTGCTGGGAAAGCCCTAGCAGGGTGGCTCCAGAAGAGCAATGCTGTAAGAAACCATGATGTCCACTAAACAGTTTTATTGCTTTGCTTATTTACTAAAACAATGTGAACTTTGGATGTTTTAGGTGAGCCTGGTTCTTCTGGGTTACAGGTAAGAATTATTCTATTTTCTCTCAATAGGCATTTGGCTTTCAAGATATTAATTCTCTGTGTTTTTGCTTTTAAAAGTTAGAAATAGAATAGATGTATTTTAATATATCGTAGAATTTAAAATTGAAAATAGTTTACTCTGTGGGGTATGCATGTGGATTTTGGGGGGGCGTTTACTGGACTTTCTTGAGGGGGAAATAAAATATTCTGATTTTAAGCTATGTCTGGTGCTTCAGTTTATCTCATGACTACTGCTCTGTGTATTTTGTTAACGAGATAGTCACGCTAAAAGCAATTTATCATCAAAGGATAAAAGTATTTACCAATGCTGATAAATCCTTAAATTATTAAAAGATTATTAAAACTGAAATAATTACAAAAATGTACTTGTCACCAATTATGTGGACCATTTGCTTTTCGCACTAATCCTGCATAAGTGGACTCCAGTAATTGTAAGGTGCAAGTTGCAGGATTGGGGCTTTGGTTTCATTTTCAGCTTCTTATGCATTATCACCAGGCTGCAAAGATTGGGTTGTTAATGCTGCTGCAGACTACTTAAATGCATCAAACTGTTCTGCTAAAAAAAATTTTTTTTAAAGTGAAATTTTTATTAACATTAGGGTTTGTGCTGGGACTTAACTTTCTGACATTGTCCCTTTTAAAGTACCTATCTACCTTAGTTTCTTGGCAGTGCCCCTCATTGTAGTATCTGGGCTCTGTTTGTCATTTATAAAAGAAAGAGCTGTGAAATTACATCCAGCTATGTTGTGATGCTACATAAGTGGCTGAACTAAGATTTTGTAAAACTTGCACAGATTTATTTGTTGAGTAATAGCAGGGATCTAACTGTTTCTATATGTTCAGTTTGGCCACATATGGGCCAGAATACAATACAGAGTGTTAACCTGTAAGAACCCTATACATCTAAATCCTTCTTGGTTTGACACACAATTTGTTAAAACTAGTGTGCAACTTTGTTCATGTGCGTAATGCCACAGTGACAGATGAAAATTAAAGTAGCCATGCCAGAGATTGATGGGCCAAATTCGTTTCAGGAGTAAACCCACTAAAATCAATGGAATTGTACCAATTAGCAGTTAACTCAAATATGTTCAATAAAATAATTTTAGAACAGCAGCGCTCCTTGAAAAGTTTTCATGTCATGTGGTTATAAGACCATGCAATTGTCACTTCAGGTCAGAAATGGATTATGTTGAAAGTAAAAAATGGTTTCTGTGGCTGCCTAAGCCAACATTTTGGATTACATATATTGGGTTACATTGTTAGCATAAGTGGGGGGAAGGGTGGCAATTACTTGCAGAATTGCTTTTTGCTCTTAGGATTCACCAAACTAACTCTTTCAGGTGGATTTTTCACTCCAGAGAATGACCAATTGGTCAGACCTTTGTTGGTGATCTTGGAGGTTTTGGTGTTTTCTAATCATAGCACTTTTTCTTCTCAGTAAGTTACATAATTGATTCATAAATAGAAACATGTCAGAAAAGCAACATCTTTAGCTACCTTTTTAAAAACTAAGGCTCCTTCTATGATCATCTAGGAGGGTCATAATAGATTGAAGCTGAGATGCTTCCAGGAAAAATGTTATCTTAAGCAAGACCGTAATTACTTGGACTAAATCTTCCTGCCATGGTTCTCTTACATGGAGAAGGGGATAAGCAGTAAAGTGGCTATGCAGAAAAGCTTTACAATCCTGTGTCCACCATGGACCCAATTTATTTGTTTCTCTTCATTTCCCTCCCTCTCTGTTTGCTCAATATATGTAGGGATGAGGATTGTTATAGATAGGTTGGGGAATGTGTGTGTGAAAGGGGCATAACAGGTTGTATCTACTCTGAGCCATGAGCTCTAGATTTTTGCCCAGGCTAGCATTTTTCAAGAAATCTTCTACTATTGCACTACCACTGACGCAACTCTACTGTTGACAACAGTGGTAAGAACAGTACACTTTAAACAGATCAAAGGCATTTTTATTACAGTGCCATCTAACCCTCCTTGGAGTTCAGATGCTCATAGCAGGGCTAGTTAACTTGGTGGTAAACCATTTACACTAGTGCTTCAGCCATTGTTTCTACCAATGGTAATACAACGGTGGGAAATTTCTTGAAAACTGCTAGTGTGGCCACATCTTGGCTGTCAAGGGGACCTATGTTATCCTTCCAGGTGGGGGCGAAGTGTCTAACTCCAACCTCTACAGAATTCCCTTCCTTACTTGGGATTTTCACACACGTCCAGAATTTTATTCTAGAAGGTAGGGTTAAAATAAAAAGTAAGCATTGGGTATGTGGTCGGAAACATATTGGTTAATCAAAAGTGTCCTCTTGTATGGTTCAAAGGTAAAATTGCTGCATGTGACTCATGTGAATGGAGAAACAGAAAAATATCCCTGATGTACCTAATCCATCTACCAAAACAGTTAACTATATCTAAAACAGAAGAGAACAAACATTTTATTATATTTGTGCTTCTCAATGTTATGAAATTTCTATTCCTTACCTGTAAGAACTGCATTTTACTTTTTTTGGCATTATGATTTGGCACAGCTAAAGTATTTTTCTCACAGCTTCTAACATATAGTAACTGGATGTGTCCTCTCTGGTAACTCTCTGAACTGTAAAAAGAAACTTACATTTGGTCTGGAGAAGTAATTTTGTTAATGGCTGAGTGCTTTTAAGTTTTTCGATATACTTGAACAGACAAGAGACCTTAGGGTGCATTCATTTAACATTTTACAAAATTTTGTTTTTAATTAATATTTCCGTTTATTTAAAAATGTTTTTGGAGGAAAATGTTTGTGCAAGAGGCATGGTTAGGAACTTCTTCTCCCCAAAAAGCAAGTAAATAAACAAAAGACCCCATGTGATATACTGAGACATGGATGACTATTGGGTTTTTCATGTCATGAGAGTGATTTAGAAAATAGGAACCAAAACCGATCTGTGCCTCACCACAGAAAGCACAGTAGTACAATATTCACACACACAACACGCACACATATGACACAACCCTTAAAATCAATTGTTGGTTAGTATCTTTGCAGTGGGTGGAATTGGCCCCAGTGCTCATTAAATGTGAATTATAAAGGAGAAGTGTAAGATGTTGCCTAGTTTAGAGAATACAAGCAAGGAATTATTCTGGCCTAATCTAATAGTTTTTCTTTCCAAACTGTTATAAAATATAAAATGCTTAGTGATCGTTTAAAACAAAACGTATTGTTTACTCTTTTTCATTCAATATCAGGGTCTACTGTGACTGATGAAAACCAACGATGAACTCCTGACCCCATTAAAGTTAATAGGACTTTTGCCATTGACTTCAGTAGGGTCAGGGTTTCATCAGAGGAGTTTTAATCCTTCCTTTCCATGATCACTGTACTGACTCAGATTTTAAGAAAGTCATAGCCACAGGACTCCCATGAGCATCACTTTTGAACATTAGCATATTTATGGTATTCCTGTGGTAAAATTCCAATAATTTAAAAAACCTAACTATTTAGGCAACAAATTTTTACTCAAAATAGCCCATATTTGACCTTAAATGCTAATATACTGTGTTCACATACTCCTTAGTGGGAAAAAAAATGTGAACAGTGAGGCCCAAGTTAATGGCTGGTATAGGCAGAGAGAAAGGTAGTGCAGGCTCACGGATATGACACTGGCCTGGCGTTCAGGGCATTGGGGTGCCATTCCGAGCTTTACCACTCATTCGCTG
This sequence comes from Mesoclemmys tuberculata, assembly GCA_007922155.1. Lineage (NCBI taxonomy): Eukaryota > Metazoa > Chordata > Testudines > Chelidae > Mesoclemmys > Mesoclemmys tuberculata. The sequence goes on from ML675616.1 coordinate 58,299,877, forward strand.
TGCGACCTCGGGCAAATCACCTCACTTCCCTGCTCTTCTGTCCACTCTTCCACTGTCTGACTCACCTCTTGACATGGAGAGTTCTCACGGCAGGGACTGTCTCTTACTAGGTGTTCATTCAGGGCCTTGCATGCATGGCCCTGATCTCAATTAGAGCCCTTAGATGCTACGGTAATATAAATCACCATCTCTTTATCCTGATGAGTTTGAGATAAACATAACAAAGACAAAAATTAAACAGTAGAGACACATGTTAGAAATAGTACAATAAGATATTTTTAGTAAGAAACTTTTATTTTCTAATCCATAGCATCTGAATACCAACTTATATAGCTGTATGTCTGTTCCTTCTAGTCTGACTACATTAAAATTTATTTGTTAACCAATACCGTACAATTCATGGTCCCTGCCTCAAAGAGCTCACAACCTCCGATGCATAATAGGACTTTATGCGATACTCTTTAGTGTCATCGTACTGAAAAAGCCTTCTTATGGTATGAATTGCTCCCATTCACTTATGCCATAATGATATTTAATATAGGGCTTTGTTGTCTAGTCCACAAAATGATCTGTGTGGAATAGATAAAGCCATTTCTCTGCCTTAACTCTAACGCTGATATGCTGTAGCATGCTTTTCCAAAACAAGGCCCTGATCTCACAAACACTTAGGCATGTGCATAACTTTACTCACACAAATAGTCCCCATGTTAGCAGGATTGGGGTCCAAAGCATGAAAATATAGTGTGCTCTATCCTAAATTTAGCAGTTGAATAATCTGTATTTTTAACATGCACCTTCAATAAGTGCAGGTCAGAAACTTTTCAAGACTCCCACTTCAGTAAATAAACCATATAATTTAGCATACAGGCTTACATAACTTAAAAAACAAAAACATCATATAAAAACACAGAATGTATTTACTTATGAAATATAGTCTTGCCAGTATCTGATACTGTAACTGTATAGTTACAGTTGGAAATGCAATTCATTGCTACACTAAATTTAGTTACAAGAAGAAATGAGCATCCTGTGTGAATGAATACGCAAAAATGAAAATTAGATTTAAACACAAAAGTGCTTAATTTTATGGGCTTAGTTTGGCAATTCTAACTCAGGTAAAACTCACTTTGGCATTCTGGTTTAGAAACTGCAGGAGTTGGCCCCTAATCCTTCACCTCCAGTTAATACAGTAAATTTAAATATCTTGATTGTTAAAGCACAGTTATAAGTTGTGTACAATATGACATCAGAATGAGGAGAAACAAATTTGATGTATCCTGCAATGAATTCTGCAGTGGTAGATGAGGCTCTACATGTAGTGTTAACAAGTTCCAGTAATGAGATGGTCACACAAGGATTGCAGGGGAATTCATAATACATACTAATAATACACTAACTTTTGTATTTAATAGTCACATACCATCCATCTTATCAACTTAATAAAAAACACTTTTTATGTAATATTTTAAATGATTAAATGCCTTTACATAAAACAGATTAAATGAGAACTGAATATTTCCCAATGTAACGTTCAAATAATTTTGCAAAGTGTAGATTCTGGAATCTAACTTTCAACTTTTTAATGTTAGGGTGTCAGCTTCAGTAAGGGTAGTCCCAAGGATTCAAAAATCATGAGTCAGGTTCTTCAAAAGCACAAGATATTTTTTAAAAGGGGATCTTGTAATTTGCCCTTTATGCTTTGTTCCTTTCAGATGAACTTGGGTCACAAGCTCAACCCTTTCTCTACAACCATTATGCCTGGAAACTTCCTTTTGGAAAAAGAATGAAAATAGTGTGTCTCATGTATTCACAACACTGCAGGATCTGGGCTTTAAGAAAAACACTAACATCATGAGACTTGTGATAAAATCATGAGGGTTAGCAACAGCAAACTCATCCAGAGGAAAGGGCCAGGTTCCATGGGCTATAAATTCAGGACTTCATCCTCCGTTCAGTCAACTGTTAGATCTGCCACTGATGTTGCTGAGAAGTTCACACAGAGATCAAGAGACTACAGTTTTTGTAACTATACTTTTAAATATTTATTCAGTGAATTATTGTTTCATTTAGTATCAGTCACTAAGAAAATCTGCTCCCTGTTATGCCTCCAGTACTTACACAATTTCTTTCTTTCCCATCTTCCTTTCTCTGTTTCTACCGTCTTCTCTGTCTTCACTTGTCTCCTCTGTGCACCCTTTTTATTTCTTTCCCTGCAGCAACTCTCAAATCCCATTCCTCAAGGGCTTCATTTCCATTCCATATGGCAGTGGCTCTCAACCTTTCCAGACAACTATCCCCCCTTCAGAAATCTGATTTGTCTTGTGCACCCCCAAGTTTCACCTCGCGTAAAAACTACTTGCTTACAAAACCAGACAAAAATACAAAACTATCACAGCACACTATTACTGAATAATTACTTACTTTCTCATTTTTACCATATAATTATAAAATAAATCAATTGGAATATCAATATTGTATTTACATTTCAGTGTATAATCTATAGAGCAGTATAAACAAGTCATTATCTGTATGAAATTTTACTTTGCTAGTGCTTTTAATATCGCCTACTGTAAAACTAGGCAAATATCTAGAAGAATTGATGTACCCCCTGGAAGACTCTGTGTTCCCCATGGATGCATGTACCCCTAGTTGAGAACCACTGTCCAATGATCAGCAATGGAATAGTTCATGTTGACATTGAAGTGTTGTCACTGGCCTTCAGAACTGATGTTCCAATGAGATTAATAGATAACAGAGGCTTTATATCTTTGAATCATTATTTCAGGCTGTCTGCAGCTTCAGGCAGACACCATGACATCAGTTCACACTTATTTCACATTTGGAAGATTCTCCCTGCATCCATGAGGGCTAGAAATGTACTTAGGGAAAAAAAAAAAAGCAGCTTAGAGTTTGCACAGTCTGAATATGTCATGTAGGCCATGTAAATATAACATGCAGGCCACAGCTGCATGTTTGCTACCCCTGCCTCACATAGTATTAATATAGCACAAAAATACAAATAATTTTTCTTAATGTCTGTGAATATTACATATACCACAGGAAACAAAGGAAATTATACACATACAATATATGGCCCATTGAAATCAACACAGCTGATTGATGATTCATACCTCATATGGTATGAATGCATTGCACATTAAGCCCAGGTCTATGGGACCAGGCTTGTTGACTTGTGTTTCCGAGGTTGCACTTTAGCCTTTACACAGCAATGGAAACTCAGACCTTGCAAGTGTGCTGGCACGTCCATATTGCACTATTCAGACCCAAATCAGAACTTCAGTTTCTGTGGGTGAGAACTATCATATCCCAGGGCTCCTAGTGCCCTTGCCAGCTGAAGTATAGTGAATTGTGGGAGTAGGTGTTTGCATATCCCATCAGGAGTTGGCTGGAAGTTGTTTCAGCTCACGAAGCATACAAAATGGCTCAGCTGAGTCTGTGTGCTGCCTACAACCAGAGCCAACATAGATCCCACACCAGTGAAAGAACTTCTCTACCTCATACTGTCCATCCTATTTCAGGCCACAGACAGTGCATCCGTGAGATGCTGGTGGACATTTCTGTGGCAGCTTTTGGCCTGCCAAAGGCACTTCTCAGAGGACACTGCTGACACGCCAGCTCAGAACCAGCTGATGCTGTTCATGCCTGTCGTTGCCTGTAGCTGGGAGGTGTGACCTCCCTCTGAGATGGACGCAGAGGGAGAGCCAAACCCACCCTGGGGGGTGGAACCCAGGAAGACAACACCTGACCGGGTGGGAAGGGCCTGTAAAGCCCAGGCCTGCTAGCTCAATCAGGGGCCAGCGGCCAAGGGAGAAGGACACCTCTCCCTTGGTGCTCGAGCCTAGGGCCGTGCCCAACACCAACCCAGAGGAGAAGCTGCCGGATCTACCCACGGCATGGGGCCCTGCGGATCTGGAGGAGCTGCCTGAACCAGACGAGTGGAGGGAGAACCCTAGATCCTATGACCCAGAGGAAGGCCTGCCAGAGCTGCCTTCTCTCTGGGGGCCTGAGGACTCAGAGGAACTGCCCTCCACAGAGGACCCTGCACAGTTTCTGGACCTGCTGCCGATTGATGGTGAGGGACTCGTGGGACTCCTGCATTCCTGCTACCCCAGCGATCCAGAGGGAGACAACTAGCCCCAGGTACTCTAGGGCAAGGCTGGGAGGAAGAAGCCCAAGGAAGCCAGCTACTGTGTGGCTAAGCTGACACCTGCTGTGAGTCAGTGCATTGCAGCTGGAGCCCTGCTGACCTAGTGACAGGGTGTCCCGTCACTGACAGGGCCTTGGGCTGGGACGCAGTGGAGACGGGTGGGCCTGCATCCTCCTCCCCCCTTCCCTAACCCAACCGGGGGAGAATGCCCGCTGAGCGCCAGAACCTGTCCCTTACTGCCAGCCATGCCCTGCCGAAGGCCGGCTATAGACTACTTACTCACCCTGCTAAAGGCTAGAGACTGCTTTCCCTCTGCCCTGCCCTGCCCTGCCTAAGGGCCGGGCAATAGACTGCTGCTTGCCCTGCCAAGGGCCTGAGCCTGTGTTTGCTTACCTGCCCTCCAAGGAGGCTAGGCTATAGACTGCTTCCTCACCCTGCTGAGGGCTGTTTCCCACTGCTGTCCCGTCCCTCGCTGAGGGCCGGATCGTAGACTGCTGGCACACCTCGTGGGGGCAAGAGACTATTCCCCCAAAGGAGTGGCCTGAACCAAGGCTCGCCCTACTGAGGGCCAGAGGTGGCCCCTTAACTCAGACTCCCTGAAAGGTGTAGGTGCCAGGAGACATAGCCTCCCTCTGACACTGATGCAGAGGGTGACCCACCGGGATCGCCCCTGGTGTGGATCTTCTATATTGCCTTAGTCATAGATTCCTTGTAGGTATATCAGGACAGACTGATCCAGCATGTGGATCGGGGCTGACCAGCACTGGGTCAGAACTTTTGCATGAAGAAGCAGATGCTCCTGGAAGTTTGTGATCAGCTTGCCTCTACCTTCCAGGGCCAGAACACCCACCTGAGGACAGCTAGGCTGGTGCAGAAGTGGGTCTCTATAGCCATCTGGAAATTGGCTACCACAGACTGGTCCACTGCTAACCATTTTGGAGTTGGCCAATCAACTGTGAGGTTGACTGTTGCAGAGGCTTGTGAAGCAACCAGGATTGTGTCCAAAGATGGTAGGTATGTGACTGGGAATACCAACCCCGCACTGGGCCACTGTGGGCCCTTGAGGCCATGAGCTCTTGCCCCTCCAGGTGGAAGGAACAGATAAAAGGAGGCAGCCCAGCTCAATCTGGGCTGGCTGAGGAGGAAGGATGTGCATTGCAGGGTCCTGCAGAGGCATCTGCAACTCTCCAGGCAGAGGGAATGGTGGACCCAAACTATGCTGCAGGCAAAAGATGCCCACGGAAACCGACTGGGACACTGAGCAGCTGCTGGCCGAGGAGATGCCTGAGATAAGTACAGACTCACTCTTTGCTCTGCCCTGCCTGTGGGGTCAGAACCACCCTCAGCTGCTATTGTCTACCCTAGCCAGGAGGCTTAGGAGACTAGAGACTAAGTGTTTGCTGTGCCCCACCCAGGAGCTGCAGACTATTTGTTGGTTCTACCATGCCCAGAGCCTCAAATCCCAGACTGAGATTGTTTGCCCTAGCCAGGAGGCATAGACTGAGTGTTCACTGGGCCCCACTAGGGGCCCTGATTCCCCCCATCACAATTGCCTAATCCAAAAGGGAGCACCAATGATCATGTGATGGGGTGTATCAACCCCGCACTGGGCCAACAAGGGCGGCCCTACTCAACACGCAGGGTTCCCCCGTGACATGGCATAGGAAATATTCCTGAAATAATTACAAATTTTCAAAGAATGGGTTTTCCAAACTGTGCTGGGGTCATCGATGGGACTCGTGCCCAAGAAGCACAGGAGTATATAAACCACAAAAGGTGCTGCTACTCCTTCATTATGAGTCAACTACAGAGGTAGATTCATGAATACAACGGTGGGATGCACTGGCAGAGTGCATAATGCTTGGATGTCCCAGAAATTGGGACTTTACCTTCAAGGAGAAGCTGGAAGATTATTCCTACCAAATGACAATGTTATAAATGGGGTAGTTGTCCCTACCAGAATTATAGAGGACCTCACTTACCCCCTGTTGACATGGGCTATGAAACCTTATCTTGATTTCAGAGGACCTGGCAAAAGAATGTTCAGATATATACTCAGTAGCTGTATGAAGGTGGTAGAATGTGCATTTGGAAGACTGAAAGCCTGTTGGCATGGCCTTCAAAACCATTTAGAAGCCAATGTCATTAATAAAGTCCACATTACTGAGGATTGCTGTGCCCTTCACAAGATTGCAAAGAGGAGGGGGAACCTTTTCATCAGGAGTGGACTCAGGACACTGCTGAACATCTGAATTGGTATGTACAACCAGATAGTGCCCGTCGTTACTGGTGCCGGATCCACTCATGCAATGGAAATCTGACATGCTTTGTGTACCCATATAATGGGTATGTATGGTCCTATCCATGAAGAGGAATGAAATGGTATTTGAAGTGGTTGTGTGTGAGATATTGCTTGTAAATGTGTGTTATGCATGTTATCCATACTGGCAATGTATTACCATTTAAAGGTTCTGGATTACTGTCATGGCAGTTTGTAAATTTTTATTATGAAACTTTGAGATTAGGTATTTGATTACATTCACTAAAGTCTGTGCCTCTTTTACCACTACCTATAATAAAATGTGTTATTGTTGCCTTGTGTGCAATTCCAACATTTTATTTCACACAGATATTTACAAGCTGCCACAACCAGTTGTGCAAACCAGCTGACCTCCCTCCATGAATTTGTCTGCCAATCTCTCCTCATGTTGTGCAGCCTCTGTGTCTCTTTCTTCCCTGCAAATTTCCTTATCCTTTTGGTAGCTGAGTTGAGCCTGCTGGACCCGGATCTGCCAATTCACTTAATCAAGCAGATCTCCCATCAACACTTCCTGGACCCTCTTTATCTTTCCGCACAGTAAGAAGGTTCACGCACCCAGGCTTCAGGTGCTGTGAATTATGCCTGTGGAGATGGAAGACATTTGAAAGAAGAGAAACAGAGAACATTATTGCCTCAGCATGGTAAAAATTACATTGGAAACAAATGGTTACATACAAAATAAAATCATAACAAATGGTATGTCTACACTGAGGACTGAAACCGATTTATTTTAAATCAACTTTCACCTGCTGAAGTTTAGAAGTTGCAGGAGCGTGATCACACCACGCTCATTGTGTTGGGGGATTGTGTCCCCACTTGGCTGACAATCAAAGTGGTGCACCATGGGTAGCTATCCCACAGTGCAACTAGCCACAGAGGCTTTTGGGAAGATTGTTGTCCTCCCATGATGCAACATCCTCCCTCCCCCACCTCTTCTTGTTCCAGTCCAAACAAACAGACGATTTTCGTGCCATTTTTTCAAACCATTTACTCTCTGCCACATGCACACCATTGCCTGAGAGGAATGGAGCCTGCACAGCTCTGCACTATTATTGTGAGCATTACAAACACATCACGACTTATTCTGCAGTATTTTCAGGGGCAATACAGGAGCCGCAGTGCTGAAAATTGCGATGTTACAGAGACCTTGCTACAAGCCATAGAACTAAACAATTCCTGTTTACTGCAGGCTGTCACGTACCATCTGCAGTCGGTGGGGCGCCGCTTCTGGTCCCGGGAAACAAGCAGTGTCTGATAGGATCGCATCGTTATGAAGGTTTGGGATGATGAGCAGTGGCTGCAGAACTTTTGAATGCGAAAGGCCACTTTCTTTGAACTTTGCAGAGAACTTTCCCCAGCCCTGACATGCATGAATACCTCCTTGAGACCAGTTCTGACAGTGGAGAAGAGAGTGGCCATCACTCTGTGGAAGGTAGCAACGCCAGGCTGCTACTGGTCAGTTAAGAATCAATTCAGAGTCAGTAAATCCACTGTGGGAACAGCTGTGATTCCAGTGTGAAGGGACATTAATAGACTTCTGCTAAGAAGAGTAGTGAGTTTGGGAAACATGGAGAACATAGTAGAAGGCTTTGCTGCAGTGTAGTTCCCAAACTGTGGGGGGCCATAGATGGCACGCACATCCCTATCTTCCCCCCGGACTACCTTGCCACAGAGTATATATATTGAACTTCCCAATGATGTTGCAGGCCCTTGTGGATCACAGGGGACGCTTCACCAACATCAATGTGGGGTGGTCTGGAAAAGTGCATGATGTGTGCATTTTTAGGAACTTCAGGTCTGTTAAAAAAGATGCATGCAGGCACTTTCTTCCCTGACCAAAAAATAAACACTGGTGATGTTGAAATGCCAATAGTAATCCTGGGGAATCCTGCCTACCCCTTGCTCCCTGGCTAATGAAGCCCTATACTGGGCACCTGGACAGCGACAAGGAGCATTTTAATAATAGGTTGAGCAAGTGCAGAATGGTGGTGGAATGTGCATTTGGATATTTAAAGGCATGCTGGAGCAGTCTGCTCACTAGCTTAGACCTCAGTGAAAGAAATATCCCAAATAGTTATCTCTGCCTGCTGTATGCTCCATAATGTCTGAAAGACAAAGAGGGAGAAGTTCCCATTGGGTTGGGTTGGGGAAGAAGATAGGTTGGGTGCAATTTTGAGCAGCCAGATGCCACTGCAATGCTGAGAGCCAATCATGGAGCACTTCGCCTCAGGGAAGCATTTTAAAAATGCTTTTGCAATGAGACACAACAGTAATGTGTGTCACTTATCTGTGCTGTGCTTTCACATCCCCTACCAATCCCCCACCGATACAGTTCCCCCCTTCCCCCTCACTCACTGTTCCAGTTCCCTTTATTCCCTTGTTATCAATAAATAAACAGTAATAAATTGTAAAGTAGTACTTTTTTTTTGTTTATTGGTGATCCTTCGCAGAGGGGGGAAAGGAAGATAATTGAACATTCTGCATGCATTGTGTGGGACCTGAGAGGGGATACAGAGCCCATTTTGGCTGTGCACACATGGAAGAATCACACATTCCCACTCCTTAAAGGGGCCATCATCTCTTTCTTCTCCCCTCCAATGGTGAGGAGTGCAGCACATACTGCACCCTGCTCAACCTCCCCCTAGACTGCTTAGGGATGGGGGGCTAGGAAAAAGTGTGTTAGCTCAGAGTCTTGTGGGGGCTGCAGAGAGAGTCTCTCTTGCCGCTGAGCTTCCTGAAGCTCATCAGACACCTCAATATGTTTGTCTGATCACGCATTATATGCAGCATCTCATCTTGTGTTGAATGCTCATGCTCCTCTGCTGCCTTTCTGTTGTCCATGTCCAGCTTGTCAGATAATGAAATCCTTCATGCTCTTAGCTCTGTGTCAGCAGTCGCAGAGGCGTTCATTATCTCATTAAACATGTCATCCTGAGATTTTTTTTTTCTGTCTTCTTATCTGCAACAGGTGCTCTGCAGGAGTATGAGACAATGTGTTGAAGGCCACTTTATCCACTGTAAGGGAAGCAAAGCACAAGGTACCCATTGTTAACTTGCCCCATGGAAGAAAAGCAATGTTATAATTTATAAATAATTCCCCTTAGCCTTCCCAAGGGAAGGGTAGAATCGCATACCATTGCCTAACTATTGCAGGGGTTGGAGCGCCATTCCAGCCCTGGTAAGTAAGGGGTTAGTGCATTTATGTTAGGTAAATTCCTGGTGCCCATGCTGCACAAGTCCATGCTCCCTAGAATAGCATGGATGCCGGGCTCCCATTGATCAGGCTTTTAACAGGCAGTAGAAAGGGTAAGGGATGCGTATGGGTTAACTGTCTCTGGAGAAAAAAAATGGGAACCTGTTTGTGGATGCCAAAGGCCCATAGCAACAATGTCCTGCTTAGGGCCTTGTAGTGTGCTGAACCAAGAAACCATCCCTGGCTGTGGAATAACACATGCTTTAAAAAACTTTCTTGGGCAGGTATTGTAAATGTGCGCCATCTTCCCTAGGTAACCATGAGTGATATCAGCCTGCTGAGGGTCAGACAGGTGGAAAGGGAGGATTTGCTGCAAACATCTGACTACAGGCCTGGCCCTTATGCTGCTATGCTGTGTTCCGTGATGACGCCTGCATGATTAATTACAGAGGGTGGGGGAAAGCATCTTATTGCAGTGGAAGAAATAAGGCTGTCCTCCCAAGAAACCTTCTGCAAAGGATTGCAGAGTACCTACATGAAAGCTTCCAGGAGATATGCATAGAGGATTCTCGGAGCATCCCTGTGCAAATAAATAATCTTTTCCGGGGTGAACCCAATGCTTCAGCACACCAAGTATGAGGAAGCACAGCCCCAGCACCACAGACACCACTTTTTCCCGCTGCTACAAGATTCTGGACTGGTAATATAACTAAAGACATGCAATTTTCTGTAGATACTCATCCGATATGCCTTCCCCGGCATCCCGGTCAGTCACAATTTCCTGCATATGGGTTGGCTGCTCTTGTGTTGCAAACAGCTCCTGGCTTTCAGGGAGAAGAGAAATCCCCTTCCCTGCCCCCTGTTCTCCTCATCATCATCCTTATCCTCGCCCAGATTCATCCTAATTCATCCTGGCCTCGGATTCCCTCGAGGTATCAATGCTGTGTGATGGCGTAGGGGTGGGGTCTCCCCCAAGAATTGCACACAACTCCTTGTAAAAGTGGCATGGTTTTGGTGAGGAGCCAGAATGACTGTTAGCTTCCCTAGTTTTCTGATAAGTTTGCCTCATCTCTTTGATCTTAATGCAATACCGCTGTGCACCCCTATTGTGCCCCTTCTCCAACATGCTGCGAGACATCTTCTTGTAGCTATCCAAATTTCTTTTGCTTGCTCGGAGCTGGGCCAGAACAGACTCTTCACCCCACAGACCGATGAGATCCAAGACCTCAGGTTGACTCCAAGATGAGTTTGGGGCATGCAGTCATCATGCTCAGTTGTGCTGGGACACTCTCTCTACGCTGACCAAACAGGAAATGGGAATTCAAAATTTCCTAGGGCTTGAGGGGAGGAGCGATTTCCTATTTACGTGCAGTAGACTGTGAATGTGCAGTAGTCACAACATATTATTATGGGATACATTCCGGAGGCCAATTACATTGATTTACGTTGCACTCTGCCTACACTGACGCTCATTTGACGCACAGAATTTGACTTCAGTGCTACACCACTTGCAGAGGTGGTTTTATTAAGTCTAATTTGATCACAATTTAGGTTGGTGGACATGCCAGTGGAGACAGATGTTTTATGTGGTCGATGGAAGCCACATTCCGTCAAACTACATTATCAGTGTAGACCAGGCCACAGAATCTAGAGCCTAGACTTCAAAAAGAAGATATTTTCATGTCTAATAAAGTATTGCTCACCCAAACTCCCTGCAATGCTTTACAGCCAAACAGCCTATGATCCTTCTTAAATGAACCATGCACAGTCAGCTAGTCTCATAGATGAAGGAATTTGGGTGTCTCTTTAACAATCCACAGGGCCAGGATCTAGGTCAGATCATCCCTGAACATCTGTTGCATCCATGCCACCACCCAACAACTCTGACAGAGCAGCAACTGATGGGCTGTGAGCCTTGTGGGGCCAAGCACCACTAAATGTCCCATCTATAGAGATCCAGACTGGCAGAGCCAACTGCATTTACTGATTGGCTGAATCACGCTATTTATAGCCTAAGAGAAATAGCTGGAGGCTGTCTGTGCAAGTAGGCAGATCCCTGGCTTGCTGCTGAAAACAGATCTTACTGTGCATTCTTGATACCTTGCATTGTTCTTGGTTTCTGGCCCCAACCTGCTCCTGATACCTAGCCTGGCTTGTGGTTCTTGGTCCTTTGCTCCCATTTTCTCACCCTGCCTGTTTTACTAACCCTACTTTGGCTGACTCACATGGCTGTTACCTGGTGTGGCTTATTGACCTTGATCCCAACCTGATCCTACAGCAAGGATTCTCAAACTTTTTTTGCTGGGACCCAATTTGAAAATATTTCAGGCTGTGATAACCCCACCCAAAAAAGTGATGATCCTCCCCTCTTCCCCCATGATACCACCCATACTTCTGTGCTGCTGCTGGGGGCAGCGGCGCTGCCTTTCAAGCATCTGGCCTGCAGCTGCTCTCTGACCACTCAGCTCTGAAGGGCTTTGGCTGCCAGTCATGCACAGCACTGCCAGCCGCAGCCATGGCATGCATGGGGGCTGACAGCTCACGATGGCCCCATCATAACCTCATGACCCCTTGAGGGGTCCCGACCTGTTTGAGAACCCGTCCTAAGGCATGACACTAATACAGACAGCTGCTTTTGGCTTTGACCCTCTTGACAGAACTGGGACAACATCCCCACAAACCCAGGCCGCAGCCTTAACCTGGGCCTCTTAGCTGGGGTGCTAACAATCTCTTTGCACTCCAGGATACACCAGATCAATCCTTTGTCTTTATTCATAAAGAAGATACTCCCTTGCTGTTTGTTTCACCTTGTAGATTTCCTCTCTTGTAGATTTCATAATCTCTCAATTCACACCTGGCTCAGTATGCAAATAGGCACACAGTATGAAGCATGCATACACAAATAGCCAGACAGGGAATCAGGAGTCAGTTATTTCCTGCCTGATGGAAACATCTCTGAGGTGTATCACCTTCTGGTGACCTGCCTTAGCTCCAAGACCTTAATGGTATAATTTTCAGTATAGATGTACAACTCCTTAAACACTATCCATACATTTTGCAATAATTTATGACAACTAGACGGCTATTGGCTCTAGATAGAGGTCTCACATGCCACCCTTTGATGAATTATTATGCAGGTCTCTGATCATGGGGATCCTGTAAAACTCAGTGCATCCCCTGTACCCTCTGGCAGTTGGTACCAACAGGTCCCTGGGTCACAATATTGCATTGCAGGTTTGTGGCCTAAAATAATGATAAAATCCTGAGAGGCCACACAAAGAAGCGGTTAACTTTGAAGCCTGTTATCACTTTCTTTGGTTTGTATGCTGCCAGCCTTGAATGTCGATTTGTTGGCCTCTGAAGATAGTCACAGCATGCTTAGAATGCTGTCTTAAAAGGCTACATCAGAAGATGTGAATGCAGTATGCTTCAATGTTGATTTTGGGACGGACAAGCAAGGGAACATGTTTAGAGATGTCTGCATGGTTATATGCAATTCATGGGCACAAAGAAGTTTATGAAGTTTCCACTGCCTTAACATTTCTCAGCATTTATATATTGACACTCAGCAATAGGGAAGGCAGAATCCACAACCTTGAGAGATGATTGTCCCTAACCAGCAGAAATATTTATTGATATCAAAATTATAAAAATAAGTTGAGAAATGTAACAGAAAATATAAATACATTATTAATCCCAGTATTCTCTTTTTTGCTGTTGCCAGCATAGACTAACTACTTGTTTTGGTCTTTCCTGAAATGTTAGGTCTGGTCTTGAACTCTTTGCTTTTGATCTAAAGATTTAGTTGGTCTTTAGTTGGTAGTTGGCTAGCAAACCATCCTCTACCCTGGTGTTGGCTCCTGAACAAAAATCAAGGCTTTTAGTATATGAAGTAAGCCACATAATAGCAGTAGTTGGCTAAGACAGAAGTATCCAGGGTAGGTTTCTTCAGTGTTGGTTCAACTATTGCATGTTTGAAGGAGGAAAGAAAAGTTCCTCTATGAACAAGGCATTGGCTATTTATGTTAGAAATCACACCAGTTGTTCATGACTCTCCCAAACCAGGAAGGCCATGGGCCAAGATGCACAGGTCTTGGGTCGGGACTCCTTTAGCATGTTCAGAATGTTTTGATTAATGAATGTATGAATAAGCAGCTTTCCAAAGACCATGAGCAAGATAATGATCACAGACCTATGATTTGTTCTAAAGTTCCCATACTTTCTTTAGCCTCACTTTCACAATTCTGGGAAAGATCCCATTTAGTCTAAGCAACCATTCTTTGAAATGCAATTATTACCTATTTTGATGTGAGCTTGAGCTTCTCTAATACTTTCTCTCCTTTGGAAAATAAGTTTCTGTCTGCACCATCAGTCTTTCATTTTCCCTTGAGAATTAATATAATCTGTCTACAGTCCTAATTTTATATAACACTTATTATTTTAAAGGTCTTGTTTTGATGACCTCTTTTTCCTTATACATTATATCTGAAGCATATTATTTCTTGTACAATCTTTCATTTTATTTTCTATTTTAGGTCCTAGTATTTTTTACAATGGACAGAATTCCATTAACTTGACATTTTTCCTGATGATTTGACTTACTTAATGCTAAGTCAGGCATTGAAGAGAAATAATAGACAAATACCTATGTACTGTTTTTTTAATACTAATAATGTGGTGTTTGTTGAACATGGAGGAATCACACCCTCTCCTAGGAGGGCATTTGGGGAAAAAACACCTTTAACAATTCCTTTGTGGAAACTAGAGATCATTGAAAAGCCTGTTAATCTGTGTGGAGGCTTTATCTATATTTTAGTTCAATTTCAGTGACAGAGGGTCTAGATAAAAAAGGTCACTAACAAACACTTCTGACATGGCCCAAAAACTTTTGTTTTGGAGACTATAAAACTTAGAAGACAATATTTATAATAAAATCTTTCGCTGAATGTTTTCTTCTAGGTGTGAACAAAGTTTAACACATTATAAGCAAATAACTATTTGGTTTTTCCTGACAACTGTTGGGACAATCTGCAGGCAGGAAAGTGAAATGGCCCCCTCTTCACTACACCTGTTAACTGAGATCTGGTCTACACTACAGAGTTAGGTCAACACATAGCAGTTTACGTAAACCTAACGATACAAGGGCAAGTCTACAGTTAAAACGCTGCATTGGTGCAGCTGCATCACTGTAGCACTATAATGAAGATGCTTTATGCTGAAAGGAGAGAGCTCTCCTGTTGGCATAGTTAATCCACCTCCCCGAGAGGTGATAGCTATGTTGATGGGAGAAGCTCTTCTGCCTAAATAGTATGGTTTACACAAGGGGTTAGGTCATGGATTTTTCACACCCCTTAACAATGTAGTTATACCAATATAGCTCTGTACTGTACACCAGAACTGTATCTACATGTGGCATCTCATGAAGTAGGTTGCAGCCCACAAAAGCTTATGCCTGCAGAAATTAAATTTATTAGTCTTTAAAGTGCTGCAGGTCTCTCGTTGTTTTTGTGTCTATATTAACATTTTGCTCCTGCTGATGTAACTGCCCTGCTTAATAACTCCTCCTTCAATATCGATGCAGTTAGGTCGATGCAGTATCACTGTAGACACTGCGTTGCTTACATCGACTGTTAATGGCTTTCGGAAGCTGTTCCACAATGCCCCACACTGACAGTACCGTCAAGCACTCATGGTGAGGACATGCACTGATGACACAAGGAGCATATATGTGAACACTCAAAAGCAATTTAATTATTGAAGTGGCTGTACGTCTGCAAAAACCTGCTTTCATTGACAAAACAGTGGAGGTGTACATACTGCAATGCTCCTCCTGCTGATTTAACTCTCCTGCTATGCCAACAAAATAAAACCACCTGGAACTGAAAAGAAGAGTATCCACATACAAACTTGTACTCATCTAGCTAAAATACGTTTGCAAGCACACTTTTAGCCAAATCAATGCAAGTTTGTATGTTAACAAGGCCTTACAGATGCAAGCCTGATATATGCCAGGTTTAAACTGAAGTTAAGAGATTCTACACAGAGTTTTGTACTGATTTAACTAAATGGGTTTAAAATACCCTTTTTGTTAAACGGGTACAGATTTGTGTGCACAACAGACCTCATTGCAGAAAAATGTACTCAGCCAATAACAACAGGAGCAAAGGTGTGAACTTACCCCATTCATCACAGTAAATTGTGGACTATTTATCAACTTCAGAGTTTATTTCAAACCATTTAAATGCTAACAACTTTCCTTTTCCTTAGGAAAACAAACAAGGAAGTCAAATACACAAAAGCTATGTACTTGCAATGTTAATGTTCCACAGTTAAACAGACAAAGCCAGGGAATACAGCTGTTAAGGTTCTTGAATTAGCATTAACTTGCCCACATTGTGCATACATAGTTGTGATTACTGGTTAGGCTACTAAATACACACTATCTGCAAAACAGATGAGTTCATGTTTCTGTGAGAACCTTAATTTTTGCATTCCCTGACTTTGTTCAAATATATAACTTTAATGTTGCACTAATGTTAATTTTTTATGCTAAAACCCTAATCTTGCAATGGATGCAGAGGTGAGCCACATGGATCCAGTTACAGAACTGGACCTCAGTTTACACTTATTACATTAATTACATGCATTACATAAATTGATGCTCTTTTTGTGGAAATTTAATAAAACATTGCTTGTGAAAAATAAGCAGAGAGCACAGAAATATATGAAGGATAAAAGTCCTCCTCAGCAATAAAAGCAACTCTTTAGATTAATAAGATTTATACACTGCCCTCAGTCCAAAAACAGAACTCCCAAGTCTGTCAACGGTCTAAATTTTTTTTTAAACTGAACAAATAAAAGAATTCCAACCCTTTAAGTTTGTTCTAGTTCAACGGGGGCTTCACTTTTTGCATTGCATGATCACTTATTTACTTGGAATTCATTAATATCTGAAACAGGGAAAAAAAGGAGAAAGCTAATAGCTTATTATGATAGCATGCTATCATGATAAGCAAATAAAAATACAGTTCTGTCCTAGGCAGATGAATTCAGTAACATGAAAACCTGTAGTTATGCTTATCAAAATATGTCATTAAGTTACCATAAAGGTTTGCAAGGTATGCTATTTTGCCATCAAATATTACATTTCAATTCATATAAATTGTTAAAAATTCTGTATAAAAAACCAGAGAGGTCTGTGGCACCTTAAAGACTAACGAATGTATTTGGGCATAAGCTTTCATGGGAAGAAACCTACCCACGAAAGCTTATGCCCAAATAAATGTTAGTCTGTAAGTTGCCACAGAACTCTCGCTGACTAACACAGTTACCCCTCTGGAACTCATGTATAAAAAAGTAGTTTTGGTTAACCTACCACATACTTTGTTAGCTGAAACAGTAAAATCCTTTTGAAGATCCAAGAATCAAACCTGCCTGAGTAAAACACTTGTGTGATGATTTCTTGTTCGAGTTAGCCCTATAAAAGACTTTTTGTCACCCACTTTGTCTCGCTAAGAGGCAGAGAGCCACAGTGCAAATCTGCACTGTCTCCACATTGTGTGTCAGAGTTGCTGCCCCATCCACCCTCATTCTCTTCTATAAGTGTATTCAACAGAGCTGCTGCTCTCTTACCCCCACCAACTCCTACAGGCTGTGTGTGTGTGTTTAAGGCTATGTCTACACAGGGATAAGAAAAGCTGTGGCAGGTCCAGGTCAGCTGACTCAGGCTCGCGGGGCTCAGACTCTGGAGCGAAAAGTGTCCCAAAATACTGGCTCGTGCCCAAGCCGAACTTCAGCAATTTTTAGCCTTGCAACTTGACTCCAGCAAGCCTGAGTCAGCTGACCTTGGCTGCAGCAAGGAGCCTGCACTGATCTTTTAACCGTGTGGAAACGTGTTCCACCTAGGTCCTTAGACAATGGCTCCGTTCTGCAGCCAGCAGGAGGGGAGCCACAGGCCACTTTGAAAGCCCCCGTGGGCTACTTTTGGCCCCTGGGCCACAGGTTGGGAATCACTGACCTAAAAGCTTCTGCCCTCCTGCCCCCGCCTATTGTCTCCTGCGTTTTGTGTCTCTCAGGCTAGGTCTACACTAGGTCAAATTCCCCGCCTCAGATCGATTGCTCTGGATCGTCTGAACGGTCTGCGTAGACCCGCTCTGTCAATCCAGCAAGTGACACAGGAAAACCACCCCGGTAAGTGGCATAGCGCTGCGTCGAAGGGAGCGCTATTCCCTTCCATGCAGCGCAGTGGGGACAGCACGCAGAGGAGATGCTGCAGAGTTGATGGGAGATACGCAAGTGATTGACGTCGCTTACGTATCTCCCATCGACTGCCGCCAAATCCGGAAGGTAAGTGTAGACCAGGCCTCAGCCTGTCTATACACTATGCCAACTTAATAACTTCACCTCCATGTGAGGCATACTACATCGATGTAGTTAGATTGAAGCAATGCCAGCGTACACTGTGTTGCTTACATCGACTGTCATTGGCTTTCAGAAGCTGTCCCACAATGCCCCACCACACTGACAGTACAGTTGCTACAAGCGCTCCTAGTGAGGATGCGCACCGTTGACACAAGGAGCGAAGTGTATACATGCACAAGTGATGGAATTGATGTGGCGGCTACATGCCACCATAAATCAGGCTGGCTATTTTGTAGACATACCTACCCCGATAAAAATGGGTTCTCTCATCAGCATGATAACCCACCTCCCTGAGAGGCGAGAGCTAGCTGAGGGAAGAATTCATCCATCGGCCTAGCACTGTCTACATGGGGACGTAGGTCGGCTTAACTACATCACTGGGGGGGAAGGGTAATTTTCACCCCGCTGATGTAGTTTTCTAATTTTCAAGTGTAGAGCAGCCCTCACCACCGCTGCTGCCCTCCCACCCCCCTCATCCTCTCCTATGGGTGTGCGCGCATAACGAGTGTCCTGGAAATCAGCGGCTCTCCACTCTCCGTCGCCGGCGCCTCAGAGGCAGATATCAGTTTTGTATCTGCGCAGGGCTCTCTGTATAACAGAGCTGCGCCCCCCACCTCTGGGGGAGGGAAGGGGGTCACGCAGCTAATTGACACCCCCAGCTCTTCCACGGAGTGGGTGCTTAACAGAGCTGCGGCTCCGGGGGGAGCAGCACCCCCAGGACCCCCCACGCGTGGCGGGTGTGTGTGACCCAGCTGCTGCCCCTCCTGCTGGGGGATCAGGGCACTCGTTAGGGCCCCGCCCGCGCCCGTGGGGCAGGTCAGACAGCCCGGCTCCCGCCCCCCTGGCGGGAAGGAGGCCGCTGCCCGCCCTCGGCCCAGCTCCCTGCTGCGGCAGCAGCCGCGGCCTCCCGCCGGGGTTAAACGCGGGGAGAGCGAGCGAGGCCCAGGCAGCCGGGCTGGCCCGACAGGGAGGAAGGAGCGAGGCGGCGGCGGCCCCTGTCGCGGGGCCGAGCCTCCCCCGGGAGGCGGAGGGAGCCGAGCGAGCCGCCCTGCCCCCGCCGCGGGGCCGAGCCTGGGCGCGCCGCTCGTCCCTGCTGGTTCCGGTTGCCAGGCCGGGCGGCGGCGGGGTCACGGCGGCGGCGGCGGGCGGGTCAGAGGGTAAAGGTCGCTCCCCCAGCATCCTTCGTGCTGGATACTCAGCCATCTTGGATCCGCGGGACAAGAAAATTCATGCGGTGAGTTCGGCCCCCGTTATCGTCTGGCCCCCGCCCCGCGGCGCGCTCTGCCCGCGCCCTCCCCGCGGGGCCCGCGGGCGCTGGGGGTGGGGCCCCCGGCGGTCCGGGCCCGGCTCGGGGGGCGGCCTGGGCCCGGCCGCAGCCTGCCGAGTTTCCGTTTGCTTTTGTCTCCGAGGGAGAGCGAGCGGGGGACGCGCAACGTCGGAGTCGGGAGCGGAGCCCTTAGGCCCGGCCCAGGCAGCGGCCCTGGCCTCCTCCGCCATCCCCCGCCGCGGCGGCGGCGCCCGGGCCCCGCTCTGCGGGGAGGGAAAGGCCGGCGCTGCGGGAGGCGGCAGAGCCCGGGGCCCCTGCCCGGGGGCCTCCTCATCCTCTGCGGCCGCCTCTGGCACCTCACACAGCCCGGTTTCCCTTACCGGTGCGCCGCTCGCCGTCCTCGCCAGGCCTCCTGCTTCTCCGGCTTGCCCCCGTCTAGTCCTCCTCCCCCCGAGTCCTCGGCCTAGTTGTGGTGCCTGACACCCTCCAGCCCCATCGCACGTTCGGCTTGGTTAGGTGTGTGCGGATAAGTTGGTGCCAGCGTCCCCCGTCCTCTGTGCCTTCTGGCTCCGGGATAAGAAACCGATGGAGCGAAATCTGCCACCCACAGATTCTGCTGCCACTGGTTTCTCCTTATAGGCGATGGTGGGGTTTTGCTGTTCGCGAGTGTGGCCTTGCGGCCTGGGTTACATGTGTCCCCTAGATGGAGAGGTGGGTGAAATAGGGTTCCTTGCTTTTTGGTGCACTCTCCACAGTCCTGAGGGTGTTTGAGATGATGTCAGGACAGGTTCGGAGCCTCTCTCAAGACTTGTTTGTTAAATAAACTTGAAGCAAACTGAACCACTTCCTCTGAGAGCTGCTGGCTTTTTCTGTATAGGATGGTAGCTTGTCTTCCTGTGTGTGGTGATGGTTCTGCTTTGAAGCAGCTTTCACTGTGAACCAGACCTAATGGGTAACATGCAGATGTAGCAGGGGAGAGTGAATTCTTGTGTTTCCAATTGTAGCGGTGTGTACATATTACTGAAATATGTTTTGATTTACAAACCAGAAAATGATGCATGTGTCACTTAAACTTTTATTGTTCAAATTACAGCTAGCTTTGGTTTAGATATTTTGTAGTAGTCTGTCCAAAACCCACAACATAATTATGTGTCATTGTGGATCAGGTACTTTTCTTTTAAAAAAATCCAAGTTGTTAGAGAAACTTACTACCAAAATTGTGGTGTTATATTGGGTTTTTATTTCAAATATAAAACTTACAGATCTCTCTTGATTGTTGGGTGGGAAGTTAAATATGTCCATCAAGGAAGGAAATGTTCATGTTGGTATATACACCAGTAACATTTCATGGAAGTGATTGGTTGCTGGGTTTAGTGCAGCAATAGGGGAGCTTGAAGTTTGCTGTCAAACTTGCTGTCACATCAGTCAAGAGACATTATTAGGTTTCTGGAAACATGGATGCAGTTCAAACTATTAAGGCATATGCACAGCAGAACAATCAAAACATAATTATTTAGATTTTCACTGCAGAAATTCCTTTATTTGGACCTGAGTGGATTTACGTATACACTAATGTCCTTTGATTTTTTTCTTATAATAGTATTTTTCAGCATAGTGGATTGCTGATTAAAGCATTCCTAATCCAGTTCTTGAGGACTACCCATTTTATAACATCATAACCGTGTTGAGAATTCCAGCTAACACATGGTAAACTTCCAGATTTCAAGGTGCTAGATCCTTTTGGTTTTGTGAAGGAATTTGAGTACTTTATAGTTCATAACAAGAATTGGCATACCAGTCATTGGAAGGTGGTATTTCAGTTTCTTTTTCAGGAAGCTGCTGATGACGCTAACATTCAGTAGTATTAGAAAAGGAAGGCTAAAAACAAGTTGGTTTGTTTGATCATCTGTGTTGTTTCATTATCATTTCTTTCTGATATACATCTAATGTCGTTAGCTAAGAATTTAAAAAGTGAGTTGTGATTTTGGGCACTCCAGTTTCTGAATGCCCAATCTGAGATGCTTTTAAAAGCATCTGACTTTTTTTTTTTTTTTTTTTTTTTTTTTTTTTTTGAGTGTAAGTACTTTAGTACTTCATGACAATCAGGCCATTAAGGTGTCTCCAGTTATGCCATCAAAAAATTGAGGTCTGAAAATCTTGGCCTTTGTCTCTAGCTTGTGTTAAGAGTTGGATATGCCATTTAACCAGGTACTTGACCGTACATCTGAAATTGGAAACTTGCATTTTTAGGCTTGAGTTTTACACAGTTTGTATGGGTGCAGGATACTCTATCTATCCAGAGTTTATTATATCATCATAGTCTTAATTTTTATAGTTTATTTTTGTATTTTAAAAATACACTTTTCACATCACTCTACTTTCAAGTATTCAAAAATTCTGTAACTTGTTCTATTTACCTGCTTTATGGATTGAAGAAGTGAGTGTCAGTTACTAAATCGACAATGTATTGTTAAAGTAAAATGAAATCAGACTTTCTGACTTGATCTAAAATATTAAGCCTAACACTAATTGTTGTCAAATTCTGTCAGAAATGCAAATCTTACTGAAATCTATTGGAATTGTGCACAAGTATTTCAGGGCCAGAATATGGCCTTAAGCACTGCAGGATCCCAGTTGTTTTAAAGCACTGTTTAAATAAATCTATAATCCAACCTGTTACTCGTTTGTGGAGATCTGAGGAGCAATTAAAGAATATATGATAGTTCCCACTTTCTCTTGTTGGTAAACTACTTGTCCTATTTGTTGTGCATATTTCTAAATATTAGAATAGACGGAGGAATTTTCAGTGCTCCAGCCAAAGCACATATACAACAAATATGCTATGTACTGTCTAAACAACACTGAATTTCTTTTGGGGGATTGGGGGAAAAGGAGGAAACAAAGCAAACAAACCAACAAAAGCTGTTAATCATAATAATAGATAGGATTAGCCAATCATTTTTATAATTAATGCAGAAAATACAGTCTGAATTTCTTGGCTTTTGCCAAAGTTTCATAGTTAGGTTAACCTTCATTAGCTTATTTATTACCTTAATTAAAAAAAATAGTGTTAGGAATTTGATAAAATTGTTAGTGAAATTTTGCGGAATGGATTTGTAGTTGAAAACTCTCCTGAGGTTTTAAATACACTACATCCGGAGATTCAGATTGGTTTGTTTTGGTGCCAGTTTCCTAGGTAGAGGTCAAAATGCTTTTATGTACTATAAATAAGACTATGACTGAAATCAAGGGCACTATCTTGGTCTATTGGCAAAGGCTCTGATCCTGTAAACGCTTATGTGTGTGCTTAACTTTAAGCGTGCAAGTAGCCTCAATGACTGAAATAAGTCTACCTATTTGCATAAGTGTTTGTTGCATTGGGGTTTAAATATGTATTGAGGATTTTCTGAAACCTAAAAAAATATTTGTCTGATTAGATTGACGTTAGTATCATTGAGCTCAATTATAACATTAAAACTTTTTTTTTGTAAGTGAAATTATTGCACAGACTATTTTAAAATGCTAGTAACACTTTACTGGTTTTTGGGGGTATATATGAAAGAAAGTTGACATCCAAAGAGCCATGTCTATGTTGAATTAGTGGTTACAGAATTAATTGTGTATATACAGTATTTTTGAGACTCAGTACTGCTGAAATAAAAGCACTATTTTATTTGTATACTTTTGAAGTAAAATCCAACTTACAATATCTTTTGAATTTATGGGAAAATTAATAGTGCCTTGTAAAGAAGGATCCCAAAATGCGTTACAATGATGTACAAGTTGCTAGGTTTTAGCCTAAGGCAAATATGAGGTAGGTGATACCACCTGAAAATAAAATTTTTAATGATGAAAGGGTTTCTGACGCCTAATTTATACTAGGAAGTTTGTTGGTATAGCTGTGTCTTCCCAGCGTAGTCAGCTTATACTGGCAAAATAACGTTTTGGGATAGGTTATATTGATTCCCTGAAAGAAGTAAGCTATCCTGGAAAAGGCAATCTTTTGCTGGTATAACTGCATCTGAAATACGGCTTTTGCTGGTACAGAAATGCTTTTAAAAATCATGCCTTAACTGACATTACTATGCCGGCAAAAGCTTTAGTGTAGACCTGCCTTCAATGCCTCTCATATGAAAAATTTTAATTGTCACTTGTCTCAAGCTTTAGTAGAAAGAAAACTGGTGACAGAATATCAGGCGGTAGCTTGAAGACTGTTATGCTGCTTGTAACAATGTACAAACATGAATTACACATCATTTACTGTATATGTGCAGTACCACCATATTAGCCTACTGTACTTTACGGTAATATCAGTGGCTGCTATATTTTTTAAATGCTTCCACTCTTCTAATAAATTGTTGTGTTTGAATAAATTCAATCTCTAGATAATGTTTTAGGTATTTCTTTAAAAGATATGCTAGATTTATTAATATTAGCAAGCTATAATTTTATAAGTTTAGTACTCACACTGTTTCGTACTGTACAGTACACAAAAATAAACATAATTCCTACCCTGCAGAGTTTTAAATATATAAGAATATACACCTGGATAAGTAAGGATACCATTTTCCTTCATAGCTTTTTACTTCTCTGTTGTCCATGATATCCTCTACAAACTTGAAAATAGCCTGTTTGTTCACATTGTTGCACCTATGTGCTCAAGTCATGGACCGGGACCCCAGTACTAGGCACTGTACAAATTGAACAAAAAAGATGATCCCTGCCCCAAAGAACCTACTCATGTTCGTTTTCCATTATGTAAATGTTTCCCTTCTGTTTCTCCCCCTCCCCGCCCCCTTATTTCTGTGGCACATAGTTCAACAAGCCTTTGTCTCTTGTTTGTCAACTCTTGTTTTTTCATTGATGATCAAAGGTGTTCTGAAAATAGGATTTTTACTGAACTTGACCTCTACTGCTTTCTGGGTTTTTGAAATTAAACAAATCACAAGTTGTGAGACTTAAAAACATAAAAATTCATTGAGCTTTCTCCACCAGATTATACTTGTAGGTTAAAGTTTGGGAATAAGCTATTTGAGAATCCTTTAAAAAAATTAAGCATTGTGATCTTTTCAGTCACTTACTTTTCTTTGCTGATTTATTTGCTCTAACAGTCCAAGAGTAACTAATTTGAAATTCATTAAAATCCTTTAGGTTCTCACTTCTATTTGTTTATTTTGGTTTTTTCCCTCCCACCACACCACAAATTTCTGGTGGTTTATATTTTTTCATGCTTCATCAGAAAATCTGGTCATGGGATTAGTTTGTGTGCTTGAAGCATTTTCAGAGCTCTGGTACCAGTTGATTAGATAAACGATAACTTTAACTGCATTTTATAAATACCAAATGTCTTATCGGTACTATTAAATGAATTGGTGTTGCCATACATAAAATCCTGCAGTACTGTTCTTGGAAAGTCTATGGCGTGACGTGGTTCCCTGGCACCCTAGTCAGGAGCTGCTTCTGGCACCACCAAAAATTTATAAACAACATTGACACCAATGGCAGTGTGAATGCTGCTCAAAATCCTCTCGCGTGCCAAACCCATAGGTTCCCGACCCCTGGTCTATATAATTAATATATTATATGAAATGGGAACTATTTCCTTGTAATTAATTTCTTGCTTTGTAGCTGTTTATGTTGTAATTTGTAAGAAAATGTTTTTACAACAAGTAATTCCACAGAATGGCTAGTTACCAAGTGCATATTCAAATAAGAGCCATAGTGCAGTAAAGTAATAGGAACAAGGTTGATATAGTTTCCTTTTATTATTATAATTATGTGGTAGCACTTAATTTGTGAGAGAACACTTTATACAAATAGTGTGTAAAAATGTGCACAGCCAGAAAATAGTTACAAAGAATGTTCTTCCACTACAGGTATATTGTATAGACTGAAAACAGGAAAACACTGTTTCATTAGAGTCAGAAGAGAACAGTCTAAACAGCTTTATGTGACAAGTAAATACTGAAAGCTCACTAGGGACTTGGCTATTGATATTGATTTTATGTGGAAGGCAGTCAGGTACGATGGTGATGGGCCGCAGCATAAAACCCCTAAGATAGAAACTTGATAGATAAAGAAATGACAGTATGTGCAATTTGGAGGGTGTTAGGAAGATATATTTACTACAGAAATGGTCTACAAATCCAGAGTTTAACAGTCCATATCTTGAAACAAACTCCATTTTTATATATGTGGTCATTTTGTTTCATTCGGATACAGAAATGAAAAGCTCATTGTTAATGCTTCTAAACCACTGGTTTTCAATCTGTGGTCCACAGACCTCTGTGGGGTCCACAGACTGTCTAAGATTTCCAAAGGGATCCGCACCTCCATTCCAAATCTTTATGGGTTTGCAAATGAAAAAAGTTGAAAACCACTTTTCTAAACATATACCTTACAATACCACCTTGTTCCTGTTACTTAACTGAATAATGGACCAGGTAATTTAGTTATGATCTTAAAGTAAAATGATTACTTATATTGGAATCCTAATATGTTTACTTTATAAAGTAAATCATTCACTTTCTACAGTCTGACTTGTGAGAATTGTACTTTTCCAGATCCAGCTGCTTAAATTTTTAGCACTATATGCATCAAATTAAACTCAAACTTAGTATTGTATTGCTTTAAAGTTAAAAATGAAAACCGAAGTAAGCTGAAGTTTATATGCTAATCCTCTGTGTTATGATGTGGAGGCTATCAGCTGAATTTAGATCTAATTTTTTAAAATTTTGTTCCCTCTAGGAATTATCCTGGCATGTCACTTTAAAGTATTCCAGAATACACTATTCTGAAACATTAAACATGTTTCATGGGTTGAAAGGTGATTTCAAATATGTCTGATGCATTCTGGGCTGCCTTTTAGTGAACCAGAAAATACCATAAGAATTTCTTGAAGGGGACAAAATAATCTTAAAAGCTAAAATTTAGTGCTCTTCTGAATGCCTCTACATCTTATTAGTATGTGTACCTGTGCTTAATCCCATTTTGTTTTTTTCAGTTCATCTTTAATTTGTAACATTTAAGACATCAGTAAAATTGTCTAGCAGTGTCATTGATGTGGTATTTCAGTTATAGAACAGGATTCTTCAACTTTATATTTTTATTAAAATTCATATACTTTTAAAAAAGCTTCATTATCATTGTTTATTATGAATTCCAGTTGCATCACCATATTACTTTTTAGCCTAGTCTCATATAAGATCTGATGTCTTTACATCCAGTAATAGGTTTTTAATAACTATAGTTTAAAATAGATATGAATGGTAGATAATATTTTTATAACATATTGTATGTTCACAAACTATTTATATTGGTCAAGATTTTTAAACAAGGTGCCTAAGTCACTTATTTAGGAGTCTAATTTGACTGTCACTGCATTCAGCAGCTCCCATTCAAATCAAAACCCAGGAGCCCATCTTTAGGAACCCATTTTTTTTTGCAAACCTTAATTAATTCATTTTTATAATGTGTCTTAAGAGCAGGGGTACCCAAATTTTGACCCAACTGGCACTCTTATTTGCATGAAGTGACTTACTGAGGACATTTCCATCTTAATTATTGAGGCATAGTCAATCCATATATTTTCCCCAGCATGCAGTGCTCTGTTTTGAGCCAACCCACTACCTGCTGGGCTTTAAGTAGAACAGTGTTTGCTAGGCTCTGTAGCATGTGGGATGTGTGGGGGTTCTCCTTAGCTTTTACAGTACTTAAAAACAATCTGTGAGCCTTCTTGTGGAACTCGGTGGTTAAGCTTAGTCCATAGGTCATACAGTAGCCACCCTTGGCCAAGAGTTTGCGGTGAAATTGCCCAAACTGCAAATCATGAAGCCTACAAATGCTAGAATCTCTGTTAAAAGTAGAACCTTTTTCCATGGACTATTTAACTGCCCTGAAGGGTACTGAGTATTGTGTGTCTAACCCATGTGTAACAAACATAGGAGTAATATCAATGGATTTGTATGGGAGTTTTATCATTTCTTCTTACCATGACACACAATCTTGAAGTTAGCTGGAGTGGTTTTAAATTTGGGTAAAAATTCAAGGTTCAAAGACAATCCTAGATGGCGAGGAAGTGCAAAGTTTAATCTTTTTTTCCTCATGTTATGTTCATACTGTAGTGGCTTACAAACAAAGTAAAGGTGAGCTAGAAGACAGCTGGAGGAATCATTTTAAAAAAGGACCCAAACTAGCTCTTTGATATCAAAGCAACTTTGTTAATAACAGTTTCCTCCCGATACATGTCCTGAATGGCCTCTGGAAACTTCAGAATCTTGTCAATCTGGAGTAGGATAAGCCAGTGCAGGTAGGGAAATCGCTCAAACATTCTAGAATGAGGGGCATAGGTAGAAACTCATAACTAATCTTAATCTAGTACATGATTTTTGTCAGTGTCCTCCTGCAGATGTTGAAGAGGAGGGTGAAAATCTCCATTAATGATCTTGGGCAACTGTGCTTTCCATGCAGCACTTACTTTTAGAAGAACATTCCAGAAAATTAATAGTGTGAGCATATAGTCTGTGTTCTGTATTTTATTATTATTGCTGATTTTTCTTTGTGCCCACTGTGCTGGGAAGCATAAAAACACATCCTACTTCCTATTTTTAATTGTAGGTGTTTCCTTCCATGGAATTATTTCCTCTATCAACAAATATTAGGATAAATGATAACATTAACTGCGTTTTATAAATACCAAATGTCTTATCGGTACTATTAAATGAGTTGCTGTTGCCATACATAAAATCCTGCAGTACTGTTCTTGGAAAGTCTGAGAAGACCAACAGTTTGAAACTATTATGTTGCACATTAGGAATGGCTCATGCAGTTTAAGGCAGTACAGAGTATTTCTGTTTACAGGTATGTGCATTACACATATGGTAGATGATGATTTTTTCATTAGAGAAGATTTCTTTTATAATTTGGCTCTGAGCAGTACAATATATAAAAATGTCAAGGGATTAATTTTTTAATAGTTTTAAAAGTGTAGGGTATATGTTGTAGATGAGGGGAGGAGGAGAGTAATATGGTGAGTGTAGCTTTGCTGTTATGACTTAACAAACCAGAGTTATTAAAATATATAAAACTTTTATAAACCCAGCTTCAGGGGAAATTCAGGGTCAAATTATACTTAACACTTTTAGTTTTTCTGTGCCTATAGCAGTCTCTTACTGGCACTCTGAGAATATCTTTGACATGATACTCCCAAGAACTTTCTTTGTGTGTTACTGCTCAATTATAAGTTATGAATTAACCTACGGGTTTAGCAGTTTATCACTGTATTAAGTGATGGAGTGCATCATATATCTCATTTATGGGATCACACAGTCAAAACAAAAAATATATAAATGACTTGAGGATTGGAGCAGTGTAACTTTGATTTATTGGGATTAGTCTTTAAATTGAGAGTAATTTGGTTTTCGTCTTCCTTTTTGCCTCATGCAGCTGGTGTCTTATGAAAAGAGTAGTGTATGGTCTAAACACTTTGGGTATGTCTACGCTACAGTTAGCTGACACGGGCCAGTTGTGGATGTTTGACTCGGACTTGTGGGTTTCGGGCTGCAGGGCTATTAAACTGCACTTTAGATGTCTAGGCTCTATCTTAAGTCATGCAGGGGGAGGGTCCCAGAGCCCAGGCTCTACCCCAAGCCAGGATGTTTAATGGCAATGTAGACCTACCTACACTGCACAGTCAACCTGGGTTCCTTATCTGGGTTTTTAGCCTTAACATCCCCTCGACCTTCCCCCGCCTCCACCATACACAAAGACACCTTTCCTGAGTTTGGGAGGTGCTTTAAGATCAGGGTAGATTACCTGGTTGAGAATGTGTATTAGAACCCAGGCTCCACTGGAATTTGCTCACTTTATAGTGAGCATGCCTAGACTCCTAGCATGGTTCACCACAAAGAACCATGGTGAGTGCAGAAAAAGTGAGGAACAGTAACAAGAGTAGGTGTTTGCGGCTGGTACACACACTTGGGCTAGGCTAACCCATGTGCCCAATCACCTAGATTAACTGCAGTGTAGACATTGACTTTGAGTGCAACTACAGAGCAGGGGAGCAAAGATCTGGAGTCCTCTTAAATATTAGAGAAGCTGAAACATAGAAGAGAAAATCTATCATCTCTGTTTTTTCCACTGTCCCTTATAAAAACAAGTGTGCACTGGTGTTTAATAGGTCATAAAATGCTTCATTTTATATATGTTTTCAAGACGAATTTTAAGATCAGTTTTGTATATTTTGACTTCTTGCTTGGAAAAACTTCCTGTTTTTCTTTAGCATTGAACTTTTTTTGTTCAATATAATTATCTTAATGCCATTTGTCCTGAAGAAGTTTTCAGGTCAATGCAGTTTAAAGCAAAACGAATTGACAAGGGAATCTGTAGTCATGAAGACAGATTTATAAAAATGCTCAGTGAACCTGCTTTTTAAGGTTGTATCCGAAGATATATAAGAGATTTCTTAGGTGTTTTATTAGTGATTGTGTTAGCCAAGCAATTGAAATGATTCAGCTATCTTTCTAGGAGTCCCTAGAGTTTCAGTTAATGTTGCATTTGGATAGGATAAATAAAATGTTGAAGATGCTTTGACAGTAAAAGTGCATCTTTGCCAGGTTTTGTTATGTTGCCTTTTTAAGAGTGCATAGTATAGGCAACTCAGCACAGAAATAATGTTAATAGTCCATGTAGTTCAAGGTTTTTGGGGTGCAAAATTACAATAAAGCAATTGTATTGAATTACAACAATAAGCCTTGTACGCTTTGTCTGTATTAGACCTTATCTTAAAGTTTTTCCCACCACGGTTACTGTTGGTGCAACTCGTCGGCTGGTATGAATTCTAGTGTAGAGAAGGCACTAGTGGCTGCTGGCATTTTAGTCGCTTTGTCATCA
This sequence comes from Mesoclemmys tuberculata, assembly GCA_007922155.1. Taxonomy (NCBI): domain Eukaryota; kingdom Metazoa; phylum Chordata; order Testudines; family Chelidae; genus Mesoclemmys; species Mesoclemmys tuberculata. Next base: position 58,330,136 of record ML675616.1, read on the forward strand.
TCTTGACCTGCATTGAGCAGGATTGGGTAACAGTGATTAAAGTGTTGGCAGCTAATACCCACTCTTTGCCTCTGGCTTTGGTGGTAGCAACCTTGGGTTATTGGGAGCATGAGTCCTGTGAAATGCAACCTATGAATTTATTAATAATTAAAAAATTAACGAGGAAAGTTGAAAGAACATTTCACTGGGGTCTAGTTAACATTCAGAAAATGCATTATAATGTAGAATATTATACTTCAGAAAATTCAAGTGCAAAGGCCTAGAAATGAAAGGCTAAGGGATGTAGTCACTTGTATTGTGTTACTTCACCTGTTCAGTATGCACATTTTTTAAGTTGAAACATATTAATTAATACAAGGATAACAATATAATTAGCATAATTTTTTAATCTTAATTTTTACATATGGTTAAAGAAAAGTCTACTAATGGTAGTCATTCATAAAAGTAAAATAAATTAAGATTTTGGTGAAGACATTTATTTTTATTTCCAGTAACTACATTTAATGGAATTATGAAATCCTCTATTAGGTATCCTGGATGTGTCTTGTGTTATGAATTATAAAATTGTTAGCTGTCAGCTTGTTTTCAATTGTCATATAGTCACATGACTGTGTTGTCCTTTATGGTACATAATTCTTTTGGTTGTGAACATGTTACCTTGAATAATTACTGGGACATAATTATTCTTAAATTTATTATTGGGGTGGGGAGAAAACACATTGTTCATGGAGTGTACAAAGGACAAGAGGATTACAAATAAAATTGAAAAGAGCTGTGCTTCTGTCTTGCAAACAAATAATAGACTCATTAGGAGTATATTTGTTTAAAATGATTTTTTAAAAAAAGCTTTCTGCTTTGGTATTGCTAAATATGGGCAGATGTTTTTTCCTAGGTAGCTCCAAAGCACAGTCCATATGCTGTATAAAGTCAAAACTTGCTATCTTTTTTCAGTGTGACTTACTAATAATGTTCAGTTCAAGTCTTCTCCCCAGACTTGGCTATTAGTACTTGGACTGCTTCTTAGGTCCTTTCACTCTGGAGAGCCATTCCCACTATCCTTGTATGTGAGTGAGATAATGAAACACATGCTTCAGAGTGCACTTAACGTCTTCCAATTGTTGCCGCTAGGGTGGATTTCCTAGGAGAACACTTTCAGTGTGGTACACTAGAGATTGATCCAATTCCTCACTACCATATACCTCCACATCTCACCAACAATCTGACTTACATTGCCCACTCAAACTTAACATTGTGTTTCAATCAAATTTGCAAAGATGAAAATAACAGATTGTTAGGGTATTATTGGAAATAGGGTTGTTGCGTAAGAAATGGGATTTTATGATCTCCTAGTAACTTCTTTTGACTTTTTGCATAAAATTACAAAAATTTTAACAAGGCAATCAATGTTAAATTTGAGCGGCCACTCATAGTGAATACTGGAGACCTATGTAACACTATGGAGAGAATTGCATCCTTTTAACTGTTCATTTCTATCCTTTCTAGTGTTGGAGTTTTTAAATGAAAACGTTTTTGTTTTTTTTTAAAGTATAGCTATTTAGGTTGTGTTGGACTGTGTTGAAACGTACTTGCAACCTTGATGCTTAAAGTTTTTGTTAACAAATACTTTAAAAAGTGCCAAAAATTTTAAATTGGGTCTGTGTATAAGATCTTCAGGAAGGGAGCTGTGCTCCAACAGATCTTATGAGGCCTACCAGAGCAGGACTCTAGTCGAGATGTGTTAGGTGGTGAACGTATGTGATGCTGGAAGTTTAATTGTGTTTGTATTGTGGGTAATGGATGGTAGAGAAGGTAAGGTGGTCTTTATTCAGATGCAAAATTTCTTAACCATTCTGCATTTTCCTACCTCGCAGTGCTCCCTGTACCTCTGTTCTGTGCCCCGTCTATAACCTTCTCCTCTTGTAGCACCCGCCCCCCCCGTTTTTTTAAACCCATTTGTCCCTCTCTCCCACTCCATGCTCTGACAGTGTCTGGTTCTTCACGCAGAGCCGTTTTCCAAAAATGTTTCCATGTCCCTTTTAGTCCTCTACTCTCTTTCTGTTACTATTCCTTACCCCTTCCCAGACTTCACTCTGGTCTTTAAACCACTACCTTTTGTTTGAGGAGTTGAAAAGTCAGTTTATAAACATTTAAATATTTATATTATTACATTTAAAAAAACAAACCCCTGTGTTTAAAAGAACATTTATGTTGCAAAGTCAAAGCACTCAAAAGTTAGGAAATGCCAGTATTAAGGTTGCCCAGAAAATCTTTATTCAACCTCCTTTTGTATATGCTCTGATATGGTCTCTAATCAATTGTATACTGTATTTTTTTTCACACTAGCTTGCTTCATTCAGTGCATGGGATTGGCCCTGTTCATTGAATGGGTAGCTATTTAATAATTCTTTTATCTTCTCCATTCAGTGTGTAGCCCCTATGCCTCATTTACCGCACAACGTCCAGAGCGTGCATGGATTACAAAATTATTAATTTCCTCATGGGTTTTTCTAGTATGTTCTCAGTAGTATCTTAACTTCATAAATCTTTGTAAAGATCTATCTTTACAACACCTCTGTGAGATATTATCCCTGATTTACAGATGGGAAGTGAAGAGTAGATATGAAAGCCAGAAGTGTCAACTAAACTTTGTGTGCTGTTTTTGAGAAGTCTTACTTAGTGTTTTATAGCACTTTATTCAGGGCTGAGCTCCCCTTACCCTCAGTAGCAGTTGAGTATTCAGCACTTCTGCACATCAGGCCCCAAGTGTCTTAAGTTGAGTATGCAAAAGATGATTCCACAATAACAACCTGTGAAAATCTTGGTCTTGTGCCTTGGCTAGCATCACATAGGAATTCTGTGTCGAGGCAGGGATAGAATCAAGTTCACTAGGATAGCATTCATCTGCCTTAATGCAGCAGCCTCCTGCCTCATTTATCTCATACCTTCCTGTTTTTGCAGCAAATGACATAGGGGTCCTACGGACAGCAGCCTTATTCCGTACACAATGCTGATTCATTCCTGGAATACAGTCTGTCCTGTGTACTGAATGAGTTAGGGGCTCTATACAAAAAATATGTAATCATGCAATTAAAGGATTCATAATGCTTATACAACCAGGGACTGAATTAAAGTTGTCTGTGCAACCTTAATTCTGGCATTTCCTTATTTTTCATTGATTGACTTTGCAATATTAACATGCTTTTAATATAGTTTTTGGGGTGTAATTTTCTAAGTATTTAAAAATCTTTAACTTCGATAATAAAGAAATTCCATCATGTGGAACCGTGTTGACCCCCCTCTCCTCCCCACCGGATCGTCAACAGGGTTGGGACCTATTGTAGATCTACAACACAGTCCTCTGCCACTTGAGCTGATGGAGTAACAGTTAATATTGGCTGTTTTGTGGACCTGCCCACTAGAGGGAGATGGAGACACACTTTGCCAATGGGTTTCACAACTGGTTGTTAGACAGCAAAAGTGTGTTCAGATTTAAGAATGTGTTTGTTTTAAGGTTCTGAAGAGGAGTTGTCTGTAGGGGCTAATTCTTCTGTCCCTGTTGCCTTTTACTGGTATCCTCCAAGCTCCTTGCCCCTGCTCACCCCTCCACCCTTTTGCTTCTATTTTCCTTATTCCAAATCTCCTGTCCCTCTCTGCTCCTGACTCTGGTTCCTCACCCCTGTGCATTCAAATCAAGAGGCTTTCTCCTCCATACTGCCTGGGTGCTTGCAGGGCAAAGCATTGAGAGCACAGGAGAGACTCTTTCCTTGCACTCAGTTCTGGTGACCAGCACTAAAGTGACAACTGGCTGATGAGAGGAACAGTTTGAGGACAAGTCCATAGCCGCAGCAGCCCTGGGATGGAGCGTGTTCTCTTGCTCAGTAGGAATTTCAGATTCACAGTCCAGTCAAAAGCGAGAGCTGTTTGGGGATGGAGCATGCCTGGTGCTTGTGGATTTGTAGAATTCAGTTGTCAGACTCTTAAGTCTCTACAAAGCAAGTGATGAATGAACTTTCAGAAGTTTATAATTTGGCACAATATGGGTGCATTTTGCCATTCTTGTGAAAGGGCATACTCCTGACATGAAGGAGACTCCATAACAAAGTTCAAGTCCTTGCTTCAAAGCATGGATGTGCTAAAGCTTCTCAATGAAATAATTGTAAGAATTTTTGTTTTCAACATAGTAAAACCTATTTTTCCTCTAATCTCTCTTGGAAATGATGGAGCCTGCTTTTAGGTGCTGCTACCTTTAATAAAAGTTGTTTTTCAGATACTTAAAACCATTTATATAACTGTTTATAATCTCCCTCTCAAAGTAACTTAAAAAAACCCAAACCTTAAAGGCACTTATCAACAAGACCTTAAAAAAAAAATCTTAATTTCTAGGCTATTCCATTTTTATAAAGATGACTAGCACAGAAGTGTTAGACTAAACTTTAAGTAGACTACAGTATCCTTTTCAGAGAGTCATAACTAAAACTTTAGGTAAAATTTTCAGAAGTGCATGAATTCCTTTTTCAAAAGTGGCTCAGGCCTGGTTTATTATACCTAAAATGTAGGTTGACCCAGCTACATCAGTTGGGAGTGTGAAAAAGTCACCACCCTCTTCCCGCCGCCCACTCCCCCCAGCAGACATAGTTAAACCAACCTAAGCCCCAGAATAAACACCACTAAGTCAACGGATGCATTCTTTCATCAACCTAGCTACCTGCGTCTATGGGATGGATTAACTACAGTGACAGGAAAACCTCTTCTGTAGCTGTAGCAAGTGTCTACACTGTGGTGCTACAGAAGCATAAGTGGAGTCCCGTAGTTGTGTTTCTGTATCATAGACAAATCCTACAACATTACGTGACCTAGGCTGCACTTTGAAAATGGAATTTAGGATTGATCAACACATAAGTTAGGTTGGCGTAGCTACATTGGTTGGGGTGTGAAAAAGCTGTGACACTCAAGTCTGTGGCTATGCTGACTTAACCCCCAGTGTAGATGCAGCTATGTCTATGGAAGAATGCTTTTGTTGATGTAGAATACCACCTCCTTGAACGAAGTTAGCTACATCAACAGAAAAACACTTTCCTCTTACACTGTTTCTGTGCTATGGGGTTATGCCATCATAGCTACATAGACATAGCTGTGCTGGTATTGTCTCAGTAGTGTACATATACCTGTAGGCTCATAAGTCACTTTGGGCTTGGTTACACTTAAAATGCTACAGTGGACAGCTGCATTGCTGTAGCGCTTCAGTGTAGATGCTACCTGCACCAATGGGAAGGATTCTCTCATTGCTATAGATAATCCATCTCCTCAAGAGGCTCCTACACAGAGGTTTAGGCCAGGCCTATACTACAGACCTATGTTGATATAACTGTGTTGCTCAGGGGTGTGAAAAATCCCACCCCTGAGCGATGAAGTTGTATCAACTTAACCCCTTGTGTAGACAGTGCTATTTCAACTAGAGAGGTTCTGCTACCGACATAGCTACCGGCTCTCGGGGAGGTGAGTTAACTACGCTGATGGACAAAGCTCTACAGTCCTCAAAGAGCATCTTCACTAAATTGCTTTAGTGGCACAGCTATGCTGCTGTACATAAAGACAAGCCTTTAAGTCATTTTGACAGCATTACTCAGGGTTTTTTCACATCCTTCACAAATGTAATTATGCAGACCTAATTTTCTAGTGTAGCCCTGTCCTTTAGCCCTTCTGAAAATTTTATTCTGTCCGATTTTTATCGGACTCTACCAAAAAAACATCATCATCAGTTGGCATCAGTTTTGGCATGCAAAATTTTACGAAGGTTGGTATCATTTGCGGGAATTGAAAATTGGACTCAAAATGAGGAGATTGCTCCAGCCCTCTAATTATGGAGTGGCTTCCATGTTGAGCCAGCATATTTTGTATAGATGATTTATATGGGGGAAGAAACAGAATTTTTTTTTTTTTTTTTTTTTTGCTGCCAGTTCACACTTATGTGGAATAAAAAGGATGCAAAACAGAAGAGATTGAGACAGATAAAAGGGAAGGTGTAGGTTAAATAGTAGGTGAAAATGGGGTGTATTAGATATGCTGAAAGTGATGATTGAAATGGGACACATTAAATGGAATTGTCGTGGGAGATGTAAATAGAGGCTAAATTGTATAAGCTCAAGTAGTAGATAACTATGAAGGTGTGTTTTTTTTTTTTTTTTAAATTGGAGAGAGAGGGTGGGGAGAAGGAGGTGTGAAACTGATATCAAAAGATTTATTGGCCACAACTTGGATATTAAGAAAGAAAGTAAGAGTAAAAAGGATAGGAACTGTACAGAGTAAGCCTCACTAATTGCAAAATGATCTAGCAAATTTGCAATATTAAGTTGTGGACATACAGCAGAAACCTCTTTTTTAAAACATCATCTGAGTAGAACTTTGAGAGTGGAGTGAAGAAAGCAGCTGCAGGGCTTTGTCTACACTTAAAGGAAAAAAAAATCTCCCACTGATGCTAACAGTGGTAAAAATGCCAGCAGCTAGTAGTCTACACTAGTATTCCTTCTATTGTCTTAGTGAAGGTGCAGTACATCAGTGTTGTGCTACAGCAATGGGGAGATTTCCAGAAAAACCTAGGTGTAGAAGCCAAAGCCTAGATGCATTCATGGCAGGGAGAAACTGCTGTTCTAAAGAGACAGTGGCTTAAAGTTGTTTGAAGTTTTGCCTGCACTAATAAGTTAATTCCCTGCTAGCAACAAGTGCAGCTGATCTAGTGTTGAAGGCAAGTCATGGTGTTTGAGAACAATTCTTTCTGAATATGGCTGAAAAATTGTTTTGGTCCTTTCTCTACTTACATTTTTGGGGTTGAAAACTATAAAATGATTGACTTCCCTGTCTCCCAGATGTATTTTGTTCTTCTGGAGACTAATTTTTTTTCTGGAGAGTGGGTGGGAGGCATAGACTGTCTCTTATTCTACATTTTGGATGGTAGCTAGCACAGAGGCACTGTCTTGTTCTCTAGGTGGTACTATAATACAAATAATAATTTTGGAAGTCAGGAGGGAGATTACACTCCACTACATTGGGTTATACCTCGTTCATACTTAGAAAGGTCATAATGGACCACTTGAACTAAAGTGATTATGAAAAGCTATATGTCAAACTTTATATACAAAAGCATTTTATCATATTAGCAAACTATTTGGATTACATAATTTTTAACTTTGTTTAATTATCTCTCCCTTCAACATAACACAGCTACACAAGTGCTCTTAGAATGGCTGTAATGTTGAAGTGTAGACTAGCCCTTAGATGAAAGGATGCACCAACCCTACAGAACACAATCTGAAGTTGGATACTACCTTCCCATTTATCTTGGAACTTAATGGAAATTAATATTTATTACCCTTTTAGCCTTGCACTAACAAATTCGCTCAGCCTCCAGGTCTCCTTATTCTCAAGTAATGGACTGTTCCCTCATTGTGTATAAAACTATTTGCTGGATTCTTCACATGGTATCTAGCTTCCGAATGTTGCTGATGTCCTAACTCATCTTTCCCTTTTGCATAGTCAGGACCTCGACATGGGCGGGAGGCCTACACTTTATCGGGGCTCGGATGCCCTCGGGGGTCTGGCTCAGGCTGCAACCCCCATTGGTTTGTGTGTGGGAGGGGGCTCGTGTTACAGGTTTGTACTGAGCCTGAAAAAATTATGCTTGTGCCCTGACCATAGTATGCACAATGCTACAAAAAGATGTCTTGATAAATATAATAGTATTTAGTACTAATCTTATGACTACTTTACAATTCCTGTTTTTAAATGCACTGACTATATGATTTTCAATAAAGTCTGCCTGATTGTTTTGCAGCAGGTCTTTCCAAAGTAACGATCGTATTCTGTGGCTGGCAAGGATGATGTTTTTTTCTTCAAGAAAACTTTGTAATATGTGACCACTTTGTTACTTGGAAATTCTGCCTCATCTTAATAAGGAAGCTTGGGAAGTATGCAAAGGTACCCAAGGAAAACTGAATGTTTTTTATAGCCTAAAAACCATTATAGAAGAGTTATACAGGACAGGTCTAGTAACTTTGAGAGTATCCTCAATATACTATTTCATCTTGCATAATTACATGTGAAAGGAAATAACATCGTCTTGTCATGTTGCTACTGGTTAGGGGGAATGGGGTTGAATAAGGTTTCTAAAGGTCTGGTGTTCTTAGACCTTTAGATGGTTCTCTGCTGCTTAGCTGCTAGCATTAAAGAGCTTCCCCTACAAAGGCAGCTGTTGAGAGATTTGACATTAGTTTCTGTCTCTTAGGTATCACTATTTGCCTAAATCCCTTTGAAAGTGATCCTGTATAATGATTAGCACTATGACTGTTGCAACAAACCTGTTGCTTTGTCCTTGACTGACCCCCTGTTATAGATCTCCTTTATTATTTAATGTATTATGATGCAATTACCTAATCTTGCCATTCCTCCTTTTTAAATACTTTCTCTATTAACCTCCCCTCCCGAAAAAAAAAAAAACACTCCAAAACTGGTTGGGGTGTGTGTGTAATATAAATAAAATATGTACACGAGGCCGTTGTGTGTTGTGAGGTCTGGGTAGAGAGAAGGCTAAATATATCACCTGTTCCTTCCTCCTACAGTAGCTCTTCTTGTGGACTAGCAGAAACAGCAGACTGAAACCAAGGCTGTCAGTTTGCCAATGCAAGCAGCAGTCAGTCAGTCTTGATAGTGCTTTGTGCAGGAACAGTATCTTTCCCCCAGTTGTGATGATCTTGCATAAGAATATTAAGTATTTGTTTTCTGGGACACGGTGTGTAGAGATGGCAATGTGATATTCCATGATCCATGAGAAGTTTAAACTTTCTCAGCATGTCTTTTTCTGTTCTTGAAAATTATCAAGAGAATATACTTCTTACATATTACACGCTCTTTAAAGGTGTCAGAAAAATACCTGTGCACTTCCTGAAGGTACTTCCTGAAAGCATTTCTCAGATCAACCAAGTTTTCCAGTTATAGGGTCCATGGAAGTGAAATGGGGGCAGGACTACATACTCACAGTTGGAAAATAGTTTTAAAAAAACCAGACATTTAAAACACAAACATAACCACATTCTTCTTTAAATTACACATGAGAAAGAACTGTGTATGAAATTGCTGAACATACTGTGTGTGGCAAATGTACTCTTCTTTTGCCAAGCATACAAGATGGAACTTTATCGTTCATTGATTTAAAGGTTACATGCATTTTCAAATACCATGACAAGACTGTGCAGGTGGAGGAAGGGATTCAGAAGTGAAGAGACTAGCTAGACATCCAAAATTAGAACTGTGAATACTCCAAAATACCAGTGAAAAAGTGCACAGAAATGCTGTATGAGTCCGAAGTTCGACTTTAGCAGAATGTCTTCAGAGAAACCATTGTACATAAGAAAATAATTCACACCTAGGAATATTATGGGTACAAACCCCTTGCCATTACAAAGGTCTAAAAAAGCATCCCATAAGGAGGCAAACAGTAATACCGCAATAAAAGAATAGAGCTGTATATCCAGCACTAAAATTTAATCAGACAGTAGAAGAGCTTCCCTGAAAAGTTAGTATCTGCCATTACTAAAGTAATCTCTAAAATAAGTAAAAAATTGATTAGAGAGAAGAAATTTTTCCCCTTTACTTTGTGCATTTGACAACACTCTGTGTGTATCCAGTGTCACTGTTTTGCTAACGCTAAGTTACATTAGATGTCCCCAGACCATGGGGAGGAATATGCATACCCTTCCTCAGGCTCAGCAAGAGGGTGCTGTTTGTTTCTGATACTGAAAAATCAGGGAGAAAAAGGAGAGGGAGAAGTGAATCACTGTATACTAGTATTGCTTTTTTTGCCTGGGGAAGATGCAGACAATTTCCTAGCAGATCCTAGGCTGAGCAGAGCAAGCCCTGGGCAGCCCAGTGCTTGCAGAAATCATGGGTGGAGGGCAGTGGCAATTGAACCCTCCATGCCTTGCCTGTGTTTCGGGGGGGAGGGGCAATGCCTCCTCCAAACTATGCCCGTACGTGCAGTTGACCAGTCAGTTCATAACTCCCGTGTTTGTATCTCCTCAGGTTCTACTGTATATTCCTTTAATGTATTAGAAAATTGATTTTAAATTAATCAGCATATAAAAATGTAGATTGAACTCAGTCCCTTTAAACTTTTACATGCGCACATCAGGAAACATGCTAAAGCCAGAAATAAAGATTTGTTCCATCTAAATGTATGAACATAAAGGAACAGAATAAGTTACATGGGCTATGGTACTGTGTACTACGAGTGGTACCATTACCACAGGCTGGGGTGCACCATTTTGTCGCTCCTGGGTTGTGAAGCTACGGTCATTTTATTGTTCCACTCTGTTGCAGTTCACTCACTATTTAACAGTTCAATAATTTATTCACTGAATTTGTATTGTGGTTTGCTGTATGATTTGATACAAATAATAGATAAACATATTACTAGGATGGACATGTATTGAGTGAATGTGACAGTGTAAGCCATCAGCGTGGAGTTCTACTTTATCAGACAGTATCTTCTTAGGCAAATTTTGTTACTATTTTGTGTGTTGCGGTTTTTTTGTGAATAATTACAACAGGGTTTTGGAAGAATCTCTTTAGACTAATAGTGAAAATAAACATATTTACAATAATACAAATCAAAGCATTATCAGTGTGGTGGTTAGAATATTGAATGTAACCAAATGTTTCAAACAGACAATTCAAATCTAAAACAACTGGACAAATATGAAACAATGTAGTATAGAATAATCCCACTGGAGTTCTGGTGACATGTTCCTTGAGCATCACTCTTGAGTTAGTGGTACTAATAGCCTTATAATTACTGCCTTATAATGGATAGTAACTATATTTTAATTTATATTTATATCTGTCTCTGACCTCCTATCTTCTTCCTTTCTTTTGGTCCAAGTTAGGCATGTGTAGTGGCATTGAAGTCAAGGACTGGTTTGGAGCTGCTGTTGTTGAGCAACTGGGCATTTTATTTGCTTGTTGTGTCTGCTTCAGACACAGTGCCTCTGAGCGCTCCTTTGGGTCCCTCCTTTTTCACCCTCCAATCTGGGCATACGGTTTGTAAAGTGTGCTTAGATTTTCTAGGTTGAAGAATGGCAATATAAATAAAATATTGGTTAGTATGGAGTTTGGTTTTTATGCGTGTTCGTTTTGGTTTGTTTCGCAGGCTTTTTAAGTTGGATTTTTTTGTAAGTTTTTAAAAGGTATTTTAAATGTATTCATACGCAACATCTGCAGCCTTACCAACTTTGGCTGTGATCTGAAAGCTATAAACTGGATTAGGAATAAGTATTTGGAATGCAAAACTCCAGTAGAGACATGACTGTACAGTAAACTATGTTTGTGATTCAGTAGGTGGTGAATAGGTGGTGCTGTTCCTTTTTTGAGTCTGTACTGGACCGGCAAACTAACATAATGTAGGGAGGTGTAAAATTAAGGTTCTGATCTTGTTTGTTGTCATTAAAGATCCTAGGATGTTTTTGGCCTGATCACTGGCATTAACCCCATGTCCTAACTAAATTAAGCAATAATGTTATCGCTCTAAATGTCCTTTGAAGTTTTAATTGCTTGTGGTTGTCTTAACTTTCCATCCGAAACTGAAAGCGCAGCAGTACTACACAGCAAACTACTGCATTCCATTTCAGAGTGGCTGTGTTTTAGTGGTGAGTGAATTGATTGTGTTTTGTTTAGTGCTTTAAAAAAAAAAAAAGGTTCTCTTAAATATGTGCAGTTTATGAATGTAGAAAGGTATCTGAAATTGATATCACCTTGTGTACTTTTACTTACATTTAAATGTAAACTTCAGTTGCTGAAATTTGGGTTTAAGGGGACATTTAATGTTTTAGCTGCGGTTAGTTAAGTTCCAGTTCAGTGAGCATCTTAATGATGGAAGTCTAAATCCCTGAAAATAAATAGCTGAAGAGGTGCTTTCAAAGCCTTTATTAAAGCAGCACAAATGAACTGCTGTAATGTCAATCAAATACACGTAGATTGTTGTGTACTATTTTCACACTATTTTTCACTTATATTTTATCTTGTAATGTCTGGTCATAATACCAGAATATCTTCTTGTCCAAATTTACATTGAGAGAAAAGTCTACCTATAAAGAAGGCAGATGTCTAATCAAAAAGTGGAGCCATGCTAAACAGCTTTAGATGCTGTATATCCCCGTTAAGTAGGATAACAAAACCTTTCATCCCACTTCAAATTTTAACTTGTTTCTCCTCTTGTTCTGCAGGTCCTTTAAGAGCAGTCCTCTTCAAAAAGCCAAATTTCTCTCTGCTAAAAGGCAAAGCTTCACTCACTAGCCTTAATTCTGTTAGTAATACCCATTGATCATCCCTTTTATTGGAGAAAATGGGGCTTGAATTTGGGGATAATATTTTTTATTACACAGCATTCTAAAAGTTTCTCACATTCTTTTTATATGATCTGGGGAAGAGTGTGTCTGTACTTGATTTGCAAATATGGGTAAGGCAAAATCCACTCTTCAACCCTGATTAATGTTGGGAGTGATGTCATTAATACAGTATCTTCTGGAGCATGTCACAGAGGGAAGCTGGCAATCACTTTGAAGAGGGATTTGCTCTCAAGGACTTTCAAATGTAAGTTAAAGCATTTTAGCACAGCCATCATTTTACTCTATTTTGTGTTTTTAGGCATCTAGCACATAACCCTAAAGTGAACATATGCTTACATATTTTGCTGTGGGAAGAGCCTGATTTAGGATTCTCAATCAGTAACAATATATAGGTGTAGAACAGACATTATAAATGTAAAAAAATAATAATAATTTGCAAAGCAGTGTCACCTTATTTTACCCAAGTCATTAGTTTAGGGTTTTATTTCTCCTGCTAAAATTCACTTCACAACAGTCTAGAACAATGCAAAGACGTGGCTGTGATGTCATCAGCTGTTGCAGAAGACCCATAGGTTCCTGATCTGAAGGTTTGGTAGGTAAGTAAAGGTGCTACTGAAATTGGAAGGACCCTGTCAATTGGAAGGACCATATTAATTTAAACATTTTTAAACCCCTGTTCCATGAGCGTTCTGCCAATATTTCTAACTCTTTATTTTATCTAAAATGTTTATATTTTGACAGGCAAATATCTTGAACTATTAAGACCCTTACAAATGACCGCTTGAGAATATGCATTGCTGTCAAGTGTAAGGCTTCCTTAAAAAGTCAAAAGGTGCTGCCTGTGGAACAGCCATGGAAGATAGATGTACAGGCCTTTTCTTTGAAAGTAGATGAAGAGAAGTTGGTCCCAGAGCTCCCCTCTGTAATAGTTTAGGGAACCCAGAAGAGAGAACTCATTGTAAGCTATTAGGTTACTTTTTAGGAGAAACCGTTTGGGGCCTATTAGAAGACATCTGTTCAAATGATGTTTGACAGTGATATGTAACAAAGAATAATCAAATACCTTTTCTTTTGTCGGGGTGTGTCTGCCTGTCATTAGGGAGAATACAATAAGGGGCCCACTCCCGTAGCTCTGCATTCTTCCCTAACTGTTCCTGTGGCAAAATCTTTGTTCTCTGTGAACCCAGCTCATATGGGATTCCTTTCTAGGGCAATAGTGGTTCTCCACTCCAGGGCACCTACCTGGCTGGAGGCTGGTTACTACCAAGTTAAGGGAAGCTGTTAGAATCAGTAGTGACTGCTAGGATTTCTCTTTCTAGAGAATGCAGGCATGGGATCTTTCCTCAGGGGACCTGTCAGGGTGGCCCTTCCTGCCTGGAGAAGCGTTGAACTCCAGGTTTTGTTCTGTAAAAGCAACCTTGTGTAGGGAGCTGTGGGGAAGAGTCTCATTCACAGAGTTTGAAGAAAAAGTTCTTCCCATTCATAGGCAAGCGGGGGAGAGGAGGGAGGGAGAGACGTAACAAAGGAAAAAGAGGCCATCCATCTTTCTGGGGAATCCACAGTGGTCTATAGCCTCATCGGTTTCCTTCCATCCATTTCTTTGATTCAGAACAACAAGGTTGGAACAATCTAGGGAAGGCTCTGCTCTCCTCTACAGAGATGTCAAATAGGTGCCAGAGTTGACCTTTCCTTCCCTTCCCTACCCTATCCTACCCTGAAGGATGAATTGTCTCCCAAAGAGACTTCAATCTAGGAGGCAAAGTTCTTCTTCTCCCAGGTGCTCTAATTTGAACAGGCAGGCTACTGATGATAACACCATTGCCTGAGTGTTTTTTTTTAATAATAACTAAGCAAATAAACTACAGTGACCCAACAGCACAGATATTTGCATGACTGGAAAGAGGACAAGTGAACATAAACTAAAAGGTTCCTGACAGCCTTTAATTATTGAGACAGAGCTCCTGGGGGAGCTGGTGGACAAGATGGTGGTAGAATTGCTTGATAAATCCAGAAGATCTTTGGCTCCTCCCATTTACTACAGGAAAGAACACCAGCATTACACAAGAGTCATACAATTGTGTTAAGAGTTTCCAGCAAGGTAGTTCAGTTGGAGAGAACTGCTATATCTGGAGAAGATACAAACAACTTTCTAGGAGATCCCAGGGTCATTCAAGCAGTCTGCAGAACTCCTTGCCATCCTCATCCATACTGGAACCCCGATTAGGAGACTACCTTCTCCTGTGCAAAAATCGCTGTTGACTGTCACAGAGTAGGCTGTGGAGATCATTAAAGGGATAATGAAGAGGGGCACAAATTAATTTAATCTTAGTCATCTACGGAAAGAATCAGGACAGGAATCTGTTAAAGAAATCTGGTGGGAATAGTGCAGTGTCTAACTTAGAAAACCTCCGTAAGGTTCTCTGTGAAATCAGGTCCAAGTTGGAGACACCGAAATCCATTTGGGCATCAGTCAACATTGGACATTTTCGCATATTCTTGATCAGAAAAATGCTGCTTCTTCTAAATCCCCATGTATTAAAATTACATTTTGCCTAGGCGTGACAGCATTTCCAGCAAACAGTTTGCTTTTTGGTCCGTTCCTCTATCCCACCCCATCCTGATTATATTCAGAGGTGCTTGTCGTGATAGATCAGTGGACAGGAAGGTACCCTGTTGCAATCAGGACATTGTCTCAAAAACAACATAGAACTCAGCAAAGTCAGTGGCCCAAAATGAATTGGCCCTTTTATAGACAGTTCTGCACCAGAGACTAAAATTAGTGATGGTGCGAGTCAGTGGTAATCTGAGACAGGAAAAATTCTAAATCCACTAGTCTGACACTGCAATTAGACACCTACAGCTGGCTTGCACCAGCTAACTCCAGCTAAAAGGCCATTTAATTGCAGTTTAGACGTTTGGTTTCGTGCTGGAGCATGGGCTCTGGGACCTTGCAACAGGGGAGGATCCCAGAGCCTGGGCTCTAGTGCAAGCCTGAAAGTTTACACTGCAGTTAAACAGTCTCTTAGCCTGAGTTAGCTGGCATAGGCCAGCTGTGGATTTTTAATTGTGGTGTACACACATGAGATCTGTTCAATTCTTCATTTCATTTTTCCTATACCCGCTTTTTGTCTTGC
This sequence comes from Mesoclemmys tuberculata, assembly GCA_007922155.1. Classification (NCBI taxonomy): domain Eukaryota; kingdom Metazoa; phylum Chordata; order Testudines; family Chelidae; genus Mesoclemmys; species Mesoclemmys tuberculata. The sequence goes on from ML675616.1 coordinate 58,345,662, forward strand.
CCAGCATTAGCAGTCTTTGTTACTTCTCAGGCATCTGAAGGGTGACACATTCTTCAGGGATTGGGCCACATCCCTTCCTGCCAGCCTCAGACAGGTCTGGTTTTGCTCTCAATGCTGCAGATAGGCTGAAGATCCACTACCATAGATTTATGGACTTTATTAATCTGGGAGGAAATTCTCAGGTAAGCACAGATAAATTTTTCTATTTTCTTTCGTGTCTCTAACAGAGATTTTGAGCAGAGTCTTTCCCCATACTCTATGCATAAAGAGTAAACAAAGGAGAGTACACGTGCCTTCCAGAGAAATGCATGAGCGTCATGTCCCCATATTTATGAGCAGCAATTAACAATGTGGAAATAACATTTTCTGCAGTTTTTCTCTATATTAGTCTTCATAATTGCCTGGGTGCAATTCCAGCCTTCGTGGCAATGAGATCCCTAATGTAAACACAGGCATAGGTATCTTTAGTACGTTAGTACTTTGTCCAGTAGACTTGCTCTGAGCGATTTTTGACTGTGTTGAAAAAACCACAGAAGCCTCGTGTACGCAAGGGCTAACCATGATAAAACTACAACTTACATTAACAGTGGAGAATTTTTACCAAAAATGCTAATGTAGACAGAGCCTTGATATGTCTAGGAATTAGAACATGAAAACAACCTTTGGGACTGGAAAATTACAAATTTGCTTTGAAAAATATTTTCATTTTGAGGTTTCTTAGATGATTATAGTGTTTAAGATCTTCAGGACAGGGATTAGTTTCTACTGTTCATATAGCACCTAGAAAAATTGGTCCCTGAACCTGGTTTTTGCTCTGTGCATACTACTGTAACATGCTTCTTTAAATATATTAGTAACACAACCAGAGGAAAATAACAGTATAGCCTTAAAACTTTTTAATCTGTATTAAAACTTAAGTATTTGAAGTGCACACTTTTATTTGGTAATACCTTGGACAGTTTTACTTTTAAAATTTTACTGTTAAACTACATTTTGCAAATCTAATACTTTCGAAATATTGATATTTTATTTCCAAGTCTCTCTCTTTCCATTTTTGTTTTTCTTTGCATCCTTTAAATAACGCAACCCTGTTTCTCCATCTCATCAACCTTTTCTACCATCTGCCCCATTCTCACTGTCTTGCTTTTGGTGCCTTAATGTTTTTTCAGAGGTCCTTGGGGGTTTTCAAAGATATTGTTGGGTAGCTGAGGCAACAGAAAAACTAGTTCTGCTGCAGAGTAGAGTAGAAGATACATATAATTTACCCAATTTCAATTCAGAACTAGCATAAAGAAAGGATTCCTAGTTTTTAGTGATTATTTTTTAACCAAACAAGATTGCTACATTACATTTTCTTTCAAATACATTGTGAGTAGGACTGTATATATTGAACTCTTCTGGGATCTTATTTTCTTATAAAATTGTGGCGTCTTGTGGAGATTCTTGAATACGTCTCATAATCTACCTTAAAAATTATGTTTACCTATTTCTTAAAATCTACACTTTCATTCTCTGTGGTTAAGAAGAAATCCTTAACTATGAAATTAATGTACTTCTTCCCTGCTCCCAACTAGGACAAAATAATTCATCATCTCTCGGTTGCCAAGAAACACATCCCTCCTGTTTTTGTTGTTGTTTTCCTCTGCATTCCAAAAGCCCTGAGGGAAAAGTGCATGCTACCCTACTGTCCAAACCTCCAGCTTTTCATCCTCCCCCCCCCCCCCCCCGAAATCTAAAGCACCTTACAAATGAAGACTTAGGAGCTGTATAAAATTAAAATATACAAACTTGGGGCCCTAAAATATACCTGGGCCTAACTTTCACATGTGCCTAAAAATAATTAGGTACCCACGCTTTATAATTTTTTGGCCTAAATAAGGAGAGAGAGAGAGGATTTATACTAGACTAAATGGTGTAGAGGGAGCATAATGTGAGGAAGAAATTCCATTTGTAAAACATAGACTTCTGATAGTTTGGTAAGTGTAAGTATACCATTTTAGCTATCTAGTCAGGCTGTTCAGAAAGTAAATGTGGGAAAGGAAAGAGAATAAAATACAGAAATGAAGGAAGTAGGATTAAAACAGGAGTGGTTCCACTTTTAAATGCAAGAATACATTTTCCTTGCAAAGCGGATGGTTGATTAGGTGGGACATGCCAGTAACAATGGCTGAGGTCAACTACAGACATGATTCAGAAGTAATATTTAACAGTCCTAAAATAGTTAATAAGGTAGCTGACTTTTTTATTCACAAATTTTCATTCAACAAAAGCAAAGGAATATGTTACCCAATAATAATTTAATACAGATAAGACTAGTAGAAGTAGTTGCACCACAAAAGGATTTTTTGGCATGTACTTTGTTCCCTGTTCTGCACATAAGTTCTAGGATAGTTCAAGTGGCTTTGGACCTGAATGGGTTGAACAAATGTACAAAAGGCCAAGATGGAAATACAAGTAAATCTTATAATATCAGCAAGAAACTACATGGCTTCCGTTTATCTAGTAAATAACTTATCTACACATTCCTATGTTAACCAACCATGGGAAATCTCATTCTGTTCCTTGGACTCTTCTATTTGATCTTCATAAAGATCTTTACATCTGTGAAAAGGTCCAATATGCTAACAAAATAATTTTGTGACGCTTCATTAGTTTACATGCTGGGTTGATAGAAGGAGAAGTGCTTTTACCACCAGGATAAAATACAATGAATGATGGAGAGATTGTCGTCTCTGTTCGTGGATTAAAATGGGTGAAGATTGATCTCTGAAACTGCAAAACAATATCTTGATATTTGTAAGGCAGTGTGGATGAAAATTCTTCATGCGCTTGCATTTACATGATAGTCTATTGAAAGACGGCTTAATCATCACAGCTCTATATGACGAGACAGAATTTTTTAAAAGCAATTGGTTATGCTTAGTAGATGCAAGTAGATCATTGTGTAACATCTGATCAAAGTGCAGCCCAAGTCATGATGTCTTTTAGTTGTAGGGCTTGGCTATGCCACTGCGGCACAGCTACAGCACTGCAGTGTCCCTCTGTAGTGCCATAGTATGGACAATTGATACATCAGCAAAGGATTTTTCCTTTCATTGTAGTTAATCTACCTCCTTAAAAGGTGGTAGCTATTCTTCCATCAACCTAGCAGCATCTGTACTGGGACTTCGGTTGATTTGAGCAACGTAGGTCAGTCAGTTGAAGGTTTAGGCTATAAATCAGTGGTTCTCAACCTGTGTGATGCTTGTGGTACAATCAGCACTCAGCTGTGGCCCACTTGACATCTGCAGGGTCATACAGGTTGTGGAAGCGGCCCACATAAAACAGAGAGAGCTGCCTGTGCGGCCCACAATGGTAAATAGGTTGAGAGCCACTGCTACAGAAAATAGGAATATCACTGGAGTGCTTGACTGTCAAAAGTCTTGGTACCAAACATCCCCCTAAGAGTATGGGGTATCATTTGGAGAATACCTGTACAAGGTTACTTGTCATAACAAAGCAATTAATTTGGTAAACTGGTTGGAAAACACCTGAATGTGGGGAAAGGAAGTCTATTTTTTGTTTTGTTTTAAGATACACTTAGAACTCCAGGGCTGACATAACATCTGGAAAACTATAATTGCTAATCAAAGTGAAGCTGTTTCAAGGGTCAGGGGAAATCTATGTGATCACAAAAGAGAACTATTACTACATGTCAAGTACATTTTCAGTGTAGTACTTTCACCTTGAGAGCCAATTTGTCTATCCTAGCTGACTGCAGTTCAAAAATTGGACCCCACAGTTCTTGAAATGGCTCTGCGTAGTCCCACTCTAGGGGTGGTGCCTTGCGGCAGAACCCCCTTCTAGCAATGTAAGCTAGAGTGCTCTTGTGCCTCACTCTGCCTCACCCCTTCTCCTAGTGTCCCCAGTGTATTAAGGGTGAGGTTATTTAGGGGGCAGAATGCCTTCACACTACCTCAGTTACTTCTAACTGCATCCCTGGACAGATGTGAATGTCTCTAGTCTCTTTGGAGTCCATTTCTTTCTTTCTTAGAAATAGTGTTAGCTCATCAAGTTTAGTTCATGAATTAATTTTTTCCCGATTTCAGGTTCTGGAAGAACTGAACAAATAGAGGAAGAATGTTTTAAGAAGCGTGGGTCCTGCCCAGCTGTCTTTCTGGCATCTGATGACTACACGTGGTGCATCAAGTGCCTGGAAGAGTGGCACTCACCTTCTGGGTGCTTGATCTGCTGAAACTGTACTGACAGGGAGATTTGCTTGAAGGTCCGCCTTCTAAAAATCTCTCGAGGCTAAGCCCTCTGGATCCGATCAGGCCTTGCATCCTAGGTTAAATATGCCAGTCTGGCCCTATGGCTGACAGCACCAAGAGACTGAAGTGCTCCAGGAAGCCACAATCCCTCTCTAGATTAGGTTAGGTTCCTGTGGTTCCCTTAGTCAAGCCCTGAAGCTATGGGTAGCCAAATTGAGGACCATGTGACTGCCCTGGTGATGGAAGAGAAGTCGAGAGCAGTTCTACCATTATCCTGGGTGTCATATCTTGCGCCGCACAGCTGTCCGACCCTAACACAACTTCTGCAGCTGCAGGATCAGAGTTGGTTCCGACTTCAATTTCCGAATCGAAGAAGATGGAATTGCTTGATATATCAGAATATGGGCTGTCAATGTGCTTGGTTCTGTCTGTCGCAATGCCGAGGGAGACCCAGCATAGAGACAAAATGGCTGCTGTTAGCAGTGTCAGTTCTGATGCACAGGAATTATCAGCTCCATTCAAATCTAGAAATCTGTTCTGACCTTGCATTTGGTAGCAGGGCAGATGGATTTGTTTAACATCAGATCCGATGTTACCCACGTCTTTTGATCCACTATTGGTTCCAGCTATGTCCTTGGTTCTGGAGAACTCTGTCATTGCAGCAACCCAGGTTCACCTTTTGGCTGTAGTTCATTGGTTACAAGTGTGAAATGCAAAGTTTTCGAAAGGAGGCATTTTTCCCCACTTCCAAGATCTTCTTTGTCTCCTGTTAGGAAGAAGAAGCCAGATGGTGCTGCAGGTCTTACTCTGGAACCCCTCATGCTGTTTCCTGCTGCATGCCTACAGAGTCCCAACAAAGAGCTGGATCTCCCTACTTCTGTCCAGATCCCTGTTGCATTTCTATTTCAGATCCAGACCTTTATGCTTACCAGGAGGAGGATAGAGGAAAAATACAGTGACCCATGGTTTACCTGCCTCCTTCAGTCATGTTCCCAAACCCCAGTTGCTGGCGAGACTGGTAGTCCTGGGGCTTATGGCCTTATTGCGGGCCACCTCAGGAATTTTTTTTCAACTGTCCTCTGCATGGATGGAGTGGTACTGTTTCGTCTGCAAAGGATCTGGCAGTCCAGACCTTCTCAAATCTGACTCCTCTGGATCAGTTTATTATTACAGACAGTGATGCCTGAAGTGTCTGAGGAAGACAGCAAGGAGGTAGCTGCCCTCTTTGAGCAGAAGTATTTGGAAACTCACTATGCACCTGATTTAGCATTAGATGAACACGTGGGTGGCCTCTGCCTCCTCTCATTCTGCGGAAGCTTCACAGTTCCACAATTTGGTAGATATTATGGTGTTCGCTTTAAATCTTCCTGCAGTGCCTGTTTGAAGAGACTTGTGACCTGTTTGATATCCTGGGTCCTACGTCAGGCAATAGAATATCCTTGCCCATTTTTGGATGGTTTGCTACAGCCAGCTAACTCTCTGTTTGGGCAATGCCTGCTTCTTGTCAACCTGTTTCTAAGAAAGCTAATAAGTTGTATTAGATCCCTCTGAAGGGTTTCCTTACTTTCATACCACCTGGTCCCTAATTCAGTGATAGTGACTGCTGCCAGTAATAGGGAAAGATCTGAACAATCACATGCCACCCTGGCTGATCAAGAAAGGAAAAGAATTGATTCATTGGGGAAACATGTTCTCTTAATCATTCCTTGGTTATTAGTGTGGCGAATTATCAGGTGGTATTGGCTCTCTACCAGTTCCATTTATGGGAAACGATTATATTTGTTCTTTCAGGACTTACCTGACAAGAAAAAGTTGGCAAATGCCATATTGGTGCAGGGCCAAAATGTGGCCAGGCATTCCCGTGGGACCTTGTTAGACACTTCAGAATCTGTTTCCAGAACATTGGCATCTGCTGTGACCATCAGGAGGCATGAATGGCTTTGTTCTTCCTCCCTGACTCTCTAGACACACACATTAAGTTGAACGATCTCCTTTTTGAAAGGATTACTGGAAAAGTTAAAGGAAATGAGGTTGACAGCCAGCTACCTAAGTCTGACTCCCTCTGCTAGTAGGAACCATTTACTTCCTTTTTCTAGTACCGGAGTCCTAACCTCAGTCTTCATCTTATTTTTCTCAGAGATGCCAACAGTACCAGCAGCCTTCCAGAGCCAATGTAGTAAGAGGCCTTTTAAACAGAGGACTAAGCTCAAATAACCTACTTCTTTGTCAGCATCTTTATCAAGGAACAGCAAGCCTCAATTTTGTTCAGGCTATCAAGAGTCAAGAACCAGCCCGCCTGCCCCCTTCTTTGGAGAGAAACTAGCTCTCTTTATGAATGCATGGAAACTAATTACATCAAACCAATGGGTTCTAACAACTATAAAAAGGGGCTGTGTCATACAGTTTGAAAGATTGAAGCCTCCCCATTTCCCTGGGATCCCTTTCACAAGACTATTCTCCTTACAGAGGTAGAAAAATTGCTTCTGATGGGGCAGTTAAGGCAGTCCCTCAATCCCTGAGGGCCAGGGCTTTTATTTCTGTTACTTCCTGGTGCAGAAGGAAGACGGTGTTTTTTGTCCAATACTAGACTTAAGGGACTTGAACAAGTATATTTGGAAGTTCTGTGTGTTGACTTTGGCCTCCATAATCCCTTTGCTACTGATCATGGATTAATTTGTGACTTGATTTTAAGGAAATGTAGTTTCATATTTCAGTTTGTAATGCTCATTGCCAGTACCTCAAGTTTTGGGGTGGCTGGACACCATTTTCAGTTCAAGGGGCTTCCATTTAGCTCCTCCACAGCATCCAGAGTGCTTACAAAATGGTAGCAGCTCATTTGAGGAATCAGGGTATTTTTCTTTGGACGGTTGGCCACTGAAGGCCACTGTACGCCAAGACTTGTTAAGCTATTTTGTTTTTACAGCTAATTTCTTTTCAGGTTAATTATCTGTCCTCCTCCATTGGGTTCTCTTTATAGATTCTATATTGGACTCTGTGTAAGGTAGAGCTTTTTCTACTAGAGGACAAATTTCTCAAAATGAGTCAGTATCTATTAAAGATTCAACAGGGTTCCACTCAGAGAGTGGAACACTTTTACGGTGTCATGTGCCTGATGGCAGCCACTACTTACATGACTCCGTTTGCTTGTCTCAGAATGAGGTCTATGCAGCGCTAGGTCTCAGGTCAACAGAACAAGTCAGTACAACCTCCATATTTTGATCACTGTACTTTAGAACGTCATAGTCTACCTGAAATGATGGCCACTACGAACAAATTTGCCCAGAGGTTTACAGTTTAATCCCCAGGACCTGCCTCTGATGGTAACATTGAATGCGTCAATAAGGGTTGGCAGGGGCTCATCTGAATCAGTTGACAATTTGAGACCATTGGTCTTATCAGGAGACAGCCCTGCACATAAATATGTTGAAACTCAGGGCTGTTCATTTGACTCTCAGGTCATTTCTTCACCTAAAAAGAAAGGTTGTGCAAGTGATGATAGACAATGTATTGTCTATGTATTATATCAGCAAACAGGTGAGTGCTCATTCTGCTCTCCTGTATGTGTGTCACACATTCTGCTCTCCTATGAGGGATTAGTCTCTATTCCTGTGGCCCTGCATCTAATAGAGGAAAACAATGTAGTTGCAGATAGGCTGAGCAGAGACAGCTCTCAGTGCATGAATGGTCCTTAAAGGATCAGTGGTTCAGCTCATATTCCCCAGCTGGAATTTACCCAAAATGGGTTTGTTTACAACAAGGCCCAACAAAAAGTGTTGCCTCTTTTGTTCCAGATCTGGCAGGGACAGTTTCTTCCTTTCTGATGCCGTGCTACTGCACTGGAGAAAAGGTTTGATGTATGCTTTTCTCCCCTTTCCATTGATTTAGAAAGTAGTGAGATTCACCAAGACAGGGCTAGGATGATTCTCATTGCCCCAGCTTGGCCATGGTAACAGTGATTTATGCATCTCCTTTAGTTGTCCAGCAGAGTGTTTGTTTGTTTTTTGGGTCTTCCTCAGTCACTGGACTTACTGAAGGACAAGATTTTTTCCTTTAGACCTAGCATCTCTTCATATGATATTGTGGGTAGTTGGACTGTGACATTCTCTGCTTTTGAGCAGTCATGTTCTTTATCTGTGAAGGATGTACTAATTACCTCTAGAAAACAATCCACTCTAAATTGTTACCATTTAAAGTGGTCCACATCTCAGGGGTGGATGAAGCGGAGAACCTTAATCTACTTCCATTTCTTGTGTTTTGAAATAATTAATGTCCTTAATCCCAGAGTTATCTAATTTATCATTAAAAGTTCATTTGGCAGCCAGTTCAATATATCATACTTTAGTTGATGGTAGAATGGTAGATCATTGTTTGTTCCTTGTTCAATCAAAAGGTTCATGAAAGGTGTATTAAATGTGTGTGCCTTTTTTTTGGGTTTGCACTAAAAATCAAACGGTTTATATAGTTTCCTCACAGATTATATCTTTATGGACTAAACAGTGTATTGCTGAATATTACATGCTAGTAAAAGCTTCTGTGCCTGCTTTGATCTGACCACATGCCACAAGGACTACTTTCTTTGCTTGTCTTAGGCAGATACCCTTTACTTAAATTTGCAGGGCCGCAACCTGAATTTAGGTGCATGCTCTCACTAAGTGTTGTTTGGACCTTGCTTTTAGAGTAGTCAGTGGATTTGATAAAATGGTGCTGCCATGTCTCTTGAACTAGGGCTCTGTTTCTGCCTTCTGGTCACTTTTCTGCACTAATCATCCGTCTGTCTCATAAGTGGGGAAAATATACAGAGCCACTCAAAGAAGAAATGAAAGTTAGTTACTTGTAACTGAGATTCTTCAAGGTGGCTCTGCATATTTGCACTTCCTATGTGCCTTCCCCTCTCTCTGAGCCCTTGTTTACTCTGTGTGTTTGGCTTTGCACTGGAAGGAACTGAGGTGGGGATGGTGCTCCTCCTCCTGCATAGCCTCACCCTCAATACATCAGTGATGCTGAGGAGAAGGGGAGGTGGAGCGAGAGTGCTTTACTTCAAGGCACCACAAAGTAGTGCAGAATCTGTAAGTGAATGTACAGAGCCATCTCGAAGATCCTCAGTTAGAAGTAAGCTTCGTTTATTATAAGTAGGGATGTAAATATTGGTTACAAAAGGTAATCATTTAAGCTATTAAAAATATAGGTTAACCATTTAACCAATATAATTTTGTGTCCCCTCTCACACACTCCGTCCTCTTCCCATAATCCCTGGTAGCACCCCCAGCCTGGCTTGGCAGGAAACCCGCGGTCCAGGTTCTGCAGCAGGGTGCTCTGCAATGCCTGTAGCAGGGCTTTGGCTTCCACAGGCAGCAACAGCAGCATGGCTGCGGCCACCTCTGCCTGACACAGTCACTGTGGAGATGATGAGCCCATGCCACCAGTTAACCCTCATGCCACCAGTTAACAGATAAGTATTAGTTGTAATGGTAAGACTATAGTTATCGGTTAACCGTTTAACTTTGTAGTATTTTACATCCCTAATGAAGAGATCCTCAAACCATAAAGCTTGTTGTTATAAAATGACAATGGCCAGAAGTGACAGGAGACCCTGTTTGTTTGTGTTTTTTTAAAAAAAAGGCAATATTTTTTTGGACCCTCCATATTCAAAAGTCTTAGTGGGATATTTCCTTACTTCTGGTGGAAGGAAAAAGATCTTTTCTAGTTTTCCTTTCTACAATTAAAGCAGATAGTTTGCTTCATGTTGCTGTGACTTCCTCAAAGGTAACACTTATGTCAGACATTGTCTCCAGTTTCCTATATGATGTAACAGAGAGGTGCTGAGAGTTAGAATATTCACCAAGAAACTGATAGCCAAGTGAGTGGAGGCAAGTTCACAATTCAGTAAAAGAGCAATAGGTCAAATTGCGGTGTTGTGTGTTAAACATAACTTTTTGTTAGTTTCTATGGTGATTTCTACTTAATTGATTGCATGATATGATGGCCCTGGATCTTGTAAAGGCTTTTCTAAACTCTAAAGGCATATTGGCCTAATCTATGAAACAAGAAATTGAATTGAAAATATTTATCTTCATCTTAGCCTAAGATCTATTAATATAATAAGAAATTTTGAGAGAGAGTTTTACTAATCAGTGGAATGTGACCAAAATTCTAGCATGGGAAGTGACAGAATTAGAATATGCTGTTTCTTGGATTCCTATGTTGTTGTGTGTGTTTTATCCCAAACCCTAAAGTTCCCTTTTTTTATACTGAACACTACTTAGGTCTTGTTACTATAACTTCATAGAAATATTAGTTCAGAATCTAATATTGAATGCAATAGCCTCTTTTGTACGTATTTTATTATAAATCTGAGTAAATATCCTGGCTTATCTGTGGGACTAGTCGTCAATCTACAATTTAGCAACTCTAAACATGGTGATTTATTTTTGAATAACCACTACTAAAAGAGAGTCAGTACACAGGCTCTTCTCAGATGAAGAGCCTGCATTCAGACCTTACATAAAAACATGAATTACTCACCACAGATAGAACATAAGTTTGCAATTTTTAAAGGTTACTTTAAACATGCAATTGAATATCTGCTCCTTAAATTCTGATATCAACAAGAGAAATGAGACTTTGATAAGAGGAATTAAGTCATCCATGCATTTCTGCATTCAAAATTCTTGCTGGCTCTCTCTCTCTCTCCTTTTTTTTTTTTTTTTTAAGCCAGCCTTATTGGAAACTGAACACCTTATTACAAATTTTGTCTGACAAAATGGTAGCACTGACAGTCTCTCCTCTTGTAGAAATCAATTCTGCAAAAAGTGAGACTATTCATGCTACTGACTAGAAGAACTTTTAAAAACTGAGCTGTAAGGGAGGTTCATATGTCCAATTTTCATTGGGATAAAGTAAAAAATGTCATTTAAATGAGAGACAAAATGAATGAAGAGTTAACAATGGAGTGTCTGTGGGATTTTAGCCTGAGAGTAAAGTGATAATTTTGTGTTCTGTAGACACTTGAGTTTTGAATAATTTGTTCCAGGTGTGTGGTTTGAGCCAGTGCTTGTTGATATCCTTTATAGAGGGGGTGTTGCTGACCTAGTTTGGATAGGTTTAAAAGCTAGTCACTAACAAACATTGCAGCAGCTAGTAGCTAATAGAGTTTTTCTGTGAAAGTTTGTAGGTGAGATTTGGGGGAATTTTTGTATTTTTCTTTTTCTTTAGGAGTAGAAACTAGGAAAGGAATATGATAGCAATGGCTATTGCACTAGAAGTGACCTGAGGAGGAGTGGAGATAAAGGTTATGTATACACTGGTAGTGGCAAATTCACCATTGTCTGATTGATTTTTTTCCGAATCAATTGAGTGGCAGTGTAGACACGTTCAGTTGATCTGGAAGCCAATCTATTAAAACCACCTCCAAAAAAAAGCATAGCGCTGTGTCGACGGGAACACATTTCCTGTTGGCGCAGCACACTGGAGATGGTGTGCTAAAGGGAAGTAACGAAGTCGGTGGGAGTTATGCAAACTACTTTTCGTAGCTTGTGTAACTCCCATCAACTGCCGCCGAATTTGCTGGCAGTGTAGACCTGCCCAAGCAAATGGTTGGATGTAGAAACTGTAGAATGCACATCATCCTTGAATGGGTATCTGATGAAAACTACTTATTGGTGATATGTCACTTCATAGAGTTTATGACAGAAAAGAACTAAGGATTAGAGATGTAGCTGGAGCTGACAATAGAATTCAGAGGAGATTTGAAAGTATAATGCAGGAAAAGAGAAAAGGGGTGGTACAGACAACTTGAGATTTACAGATAACTGCTGAGCCAAAGGACCTGGAGGGTGGACTGCCAGAAGAGGAGGGTGATCCATTGAAGAATGTGACCATGAGGACAAAGTAGAAGAAGACTGGCTAGTGGAAGTGAAATTGAGCTTAATAGCAGGTTTGACGCACTGGAAAGCGAGGAGGAGAAATAGGCAAAAGATGGGGTTTTGAGGAAGAAAAGAAGGGAAGCCAGTACCTGAAGAAGAGCAGAAGAAAGGATGGAGGTAGCCAAGGACTAGAGCCCGTGGAAGAATGAGGATGATGAACAGGGGACTGGGGGAGAGACCATAAGACACATTCATACCAATACCAGGAAGAGACAGGTTTATGTGACTGTGGACACCATACTAAGAAGAATCAATGGCGTGTGTTACCAGACCAGATCCAGAAAACAGAAGTGTGTGCTGTCTGCCAGGAGCAAGGTTTCAATGGATTCAGTGGATGTGAGGCTGGAAACAATTCTGATGGGAACTGGGAAAAATCCACTGATTGTGCTATATGTTGGAACAAATGACATTGCTGGATTCCCACTGGAATGGCTGAAGGACATCCAACCTAGTGTAGCTAAAATGCTTAAAGAAGTGGAAGCTCATATGATCGCCAGTGGAATACTTCCAGTCTCTAGAGAAGGAGGGTGAATCGTGACAAGATAATGAAGATGGCTCAAGGAAAGGTTTGGGGATGATTGGCCATTGGGAGGCATTCACAGAAGACTATTTTTGACTGATGCAGTCCTTTTTAGTATATGGGTATTAACCTTCTGGGATCAAAGCTGTCACAACTGATAAGGAAGGCTTTAACCTAGAGATGAGGGGAGAAGGATGGGGAAGACTTGTACAATCTCCACACCTGGCTTCAAAATCCATGAGGAGGAAAATCAGTAAATTGAAAATATAGTAAGAGAAAGCAATGCCAGAAGGTAATGGCATGGAGAATAAATAGAAAAGAAATACAAATATAAATTGTAGTAGTGGTCAGGTAGGTGTTATAATTAGTGGAAAGACTATAACTAATCCAGCTAGAACACTGGGTGAGGTCTGAGGGAAACAATTGAGGTACCTGTACATGAATGCAAGGAGTCTGGGCAATAAAATGGAGGAACTGGGACTGCTGGTGCATGAAGTCAAACTGCATGTTTTATGGGTTACATGAACCTGGTGAAATAGCACTCATGACTGGAATACAGATATTGAAGGGGATGTGCCAGTTAGGAGAGAGAAAAATGAAGATAAAGGTGATGGGGTAGTGTTTGTTTACCCATATTATTACTGGTCAAGTGTAAAGAAATAAGCAATGGTATGGACAAAATAAAATCTGTTTCAGCCAAAATCACTTTGAGGAAGGATTGTAAAAGAATCCCACTATTGGGGTAGTGTCAAGAGTCTGCTATGGATTCCCGGAGTCAAACTTGGGTGTGGATAGATGTATCTTTAATAATATTAGAAAGAAAAATACTACCAGGAATTATGCTATCATAGCAGACTTTAATTTTCTGGATATAGATTGGAGAATAAATGCTAATTTTATCGTTAGGGCCCAGTTATTCCTGGACGTGATAGACAATAGTTTTCTTTATTAGTCATTGAACAAAGAGGCACTGCAGTTTTAGACTTTGTTTGGGAAGTAGTGAGGCCATCATAGAAGAATTGAACATAGGAAGTAACCTGTAATCAGGTGTTTGAGTTGATTCAGTTTGAATTAATTGGAAGGATAATCAAAATCAGATAGTCAACTATGGTATGTTGTTTCAAAATGGTATATTTTGGAAAATGAAGGGAATTAGTTAAAGAAGTCAGCTGAACTGAAGAACTCAAAGGGTAAATGGGGAAGAGGCTTGGGATTTATAGATTTATACATTGAGGCCAGAAGAGACCATTATGATCATCTAGTTTAACCTCCTGTATGACATATACACACACACTATAGAATTTCCCCCAAAATAATTCTTAGAGCACATCTTTTAGAAACATATCCAATCTTGATTTAGAAATTCCCGGTGATGGAGAATCCACCATGACACTTGTTAAATTGTTCCAAATGTAAATTGCCATCATTGTTAAAAATATATGCCTTATTTCCAGTCTGAATTTGTCTGGCTTCAACTTCTAGACATTGGGTCATGTTATCCCTTTCTTTGCTAGACTGAACAGCCAATTATCAAATATTTATTTGCCATGTAGGTACTTGTAAACTGTGATGATCACCCCTTAACCTTCTCTTTGTTAAGCTAAATAGAGTGAGCTCCTTGAGTCTGTTGCTATTAGGCCTGTTTTCTAATCCTGTAACTTTTCTGGTGGATCTTCTTTGAAGCCTCTCAAGTTTATCAGCTTCCTTCTTGAATGTTGGCACCAGAACTGGACACAGTATTCCAGCAGCAGTCAGACCAGCACCGAATACAGAAGTAAAATAACCTTTCTGCTCTCTCTGGAGATTGCCTGCTGATTTCTTCAAGTCAGGCATACAAAAAACTGTCTGCAATTTGCATTGCGAGCCAGAGGGAGAAACTTTTAGGGAAAGGCTGAACACCCAACAAGATGAAAAGGTTATAAGCAGTAAGCAGAGATCCTACAGGGAATGGAAAAAAAGGAGTGATCAGCAAAGAAAGGTTAAATGTATGAATAAAGTGAGAATTGGTAAACGTCAACCTGAATTAACTCTTGCCAAGGAAATTAAGTAATGAGGGTTTTTTGTGTATAAGGAAATGAGGAAGGATGAGGTTGGGCTACTATGTAGCGTGAATGGGAAGATAAATTAGGTATGGCCCAAAAACTAAATTAATACTTTGCCTCAGTTTTAAATAGTGATGATAATATGGAAAATGGACATGAAAGCAGATTGGCTGATGGAAATGAGTGTAGAGAAATAGAAATCTCCATACCTGAGGTGGAAGAAAAACTTAGAAAGCTTTGGCCGTGTCTACACTACAAACCTGGGCCTATGCAAGTTATGTCAGCATAGAATTGCAGGCATCGGTATATTGCTTGTGCAAGTGCTTAGGTGACTCCTTGCGTTGGTGCTTCACATACTCCCCAGGAGTGAGTGTATCTATGCATAGTGCAGCGCACCCTGGGTAGGTAATCCAGTGTGCCACTTGCCACCATCCAGCAAAGTTGTTTGGGAAGTTTTGGTAATGCATGGTGGGACAGAAATGGATCGTGCAGGGGTGATGAAGAGCAAAGGGTAAAGTTTAAGCATGCAACTTTCTCCATCCCATGATGTCATCCATATTTCAGAATTTTTGCACCTTTAAAAAAAAAATCCCATGAACCCGTGCATCCCTCTTCACTCTCCATCTCTGACAGAAGCATGGAATCTGCACATCTTTGCACTATTATCATCAATGTTGCAAGCACGGGGTGCACAATCCTCCTGTATTTGCAGAACCACAAGAAGAACCCCATCAACGGGGAACATAATTATTTCATGGAGGACAGATTGCTTGGGACAGTGAAAATCAATTCAAAATTTTTGTGGGGTGGTTCTGGAGCAGTTGTAGATGGTGGAGCTCTGTTTCTGGGCCCAAAGAAAGGAGGAGTGATTCATGGAATTTCATCGTCATGCCGGCTTGGGACAACGCGCTGTGGCTGTAGAACTTTCAGATGTGAAGGGCAATGGGCTTGGATCTGTGTGCTGAGATTACCCTACCCTCCAGTGCAGGACACCAGAATGAGAGTGTACTGACAGTTGAGACATGAGTGGTGATCACACTAGAAACTTGCTGCACTGTTACCAAGCAGTGGGAAATCATTTTGGAGTTGGAAAATCAACAGTGGGGACCATTGTCTCAGAGCTGGGTAGGGCCACTGATCAACTCCTGCTATGCTAAACTGTGACACTCACCAATATGCGGGACATAGTGGATGGATTTGCAACAATGGGATTTCTGAACTTTAGTGGAGTGATAGATGGCATTCATATATCCCTATTTTGGCCCCACCCACCTTGCCCCAGAGTATGTGAACAGAAAAGGCTGCCTTTCTATGGTTATGCAAGCATTGGTGGATTACTGGGGATGCTTCACTTATATATAAGTGGTGGCTTGGCAGGGAAGGTGCACAACACTCACATCTTTAAGAACACACGCCTGTTCAGGAAACTGCAAGCAGGTCTTATACTTTCCTGATTGGTGGATTACCACTGGCAGTGTTGACATGCCAATAATGGGGGGAACACAGCCTATATCTTGCTTCATTGGCTCGTTAAGCTGTATACCAGTCGCCACAAGGAAAGATTCAGCTACCAGCACAGTGGGTGCAGAATGTCTGTAGAATGTGCTTTTCGTAGATTGAAGGAATGCTAATGTTGCTTACTCACAAGATGGAGTCTCTGTGAGAAAAATATCTCACTGGTTATACCTACCTAATGTGTCCTGCCTAATATCTGTGACGCAAAGGAGGAAAAGTTGCTGCTAGGAGCGTGGAGGTAGAATGTCTGTATGCTGACTTTGAACAGTCAGACACACGGGTTATTCGAAGAGCTCAGAACAGAGCTATATGGCTAAGGGATGCATTGAAATAGCACTTTATAGTGAGCCACTGTAGTGCAGTGGTTCCCAAACTTTTGGGGTCATCCACCCCAGGAGCTGCAATCAGGAGCCAGTGCTGGGAATGGGGCCAAAGCCCCGGTTGGGGCTTGGACCAGGGTGCGGGCTGGAGATGCAGCCATGGAGCTAGGCGCCAGGGCAGGAGTTGTGGCTGAGGCCAGAATGGGGGCTGGAGCTGCAGCTATGGAAATGGGAGGTGGGGGGCCCAAGCTGTAGCTGGGGCTCGCATAGGAGTTGCAGCCATGGGCCGGGAGCTGGCGCTGTAGCCAGGAGCCGCGGGTGGGACTGGAACAGAGATGGGGGCAGATTGGGACTGGGTGGTGCTTCGTGGGGGCTGGCCCCGGTCCCGCCATGTTTCCCAAAGGCTTCTCCATGCCTCCTTTGGGGGAGTGTGCCCAACAGTTTGGGGACTTCCGCTGGACTGTGCTCTGTCTGGCTCTGCAGTTTTGGGAGGAATTGTGTGGTGCTTTTGCTGTACGTCTATGAATGTAACACTATTTGTTATTGATCCTGTGAGTGGATGCTTTCAGTACCACTAGGCGCTCTGCAGCATATAATGTGAACTAAAAAAGAGGAATTATTTTCCAAAAAGTAGTTTTGAGTAACAAAACCAGTGCAAAAAAATTGTTTTTAATGTATTTGCTTTTAATTTAACTTAATAAATTAATGGAACAGAACTTAAGGAGGAAGAACATTCATGTCTGTTCTGGCTACACAAAGAGCAACTGTGGCTGTCCCAGGTCAGTGTATGTGAAGCGGTGGTTGTCCTCACTGTCCCCCAGTGTGGAGTGATGGGGTAGGGTTGCGGTTCCTGATGCCATGTGAAATGTTGAGGTGGGTATAGGAAGTTGCTAACATTGATCTCCATGGACTGTAAATGGAAGTGAACGTGTAGCTTCACAAGAGTCTGCAGTATCTGTGATGGCTGCCAGAGTAGCTCCATTATGTGCTGATGCATCTCCTGGACTTTTCTGTTGTCTGCTCTTTTCTTCTCTGCACAGTCTACAGTATTCACCTGCCAGGCTCATGCTCTGATGCAGCACTGGCTTGTAGGATCTCACTGAACGTGCCATTCTGAGTCCTCTTCTTTCTCCTCCTTAACTGGCTCAGCCTTTCAGTGGGTGTGGAGGGGAAACCTCTCCAGGCTGCAGTGTCAGCAGCTACAGGTAAAGCACACAAAGGTGCCCTTCTCAGTATAATCACAACAGAAGGCAAGAGTTCAAATTCAGAATTCCCTTCCCTTGTTGCTCTGAAGTTTTATACAAGATGTGCTTCTTGACATTTCTGCTTTGGAGTTCTTGTGAACAGCATCACTCTTAGCACTGGCCATAGTGAGTACGGCCTGCTAGGGTGAGGGAAATGAGGAAGGAATTGCTTAGATGCATGAAACTAGGAGTTTAGGGCAATGGCACTAAATACTGTGGCACCATTTTCCACAAGTGGTGATGGTGATACTAGTTGATATCTCACTCCTGAAGGTAACACAGGCACAGAGAGGCCAGCTACTGCTGGCGTCCCAAAGCTGTCCAGGCCCATATGCCATCAGCCTATTTGCTACAGTGGTGTCTGCCGGTGTTATTGCCAGCTGGTGTGGTGTGGTGTGGTGTGTACTATGGAGGAAGAAATAAGGCTGCCATCCCTAGAAACCTTCAGGAGAAGATTGCAGAGTACCTCCCATGAAAGTTTCATTGTGATCTCTCCCAAAGATTCAAGGGCTATCCCTGTGTACAGAAACAAACAGCTCCACATGGGTCCCCCACCTAATTCTAAATGATAATGAAAAACAGATACTCTGCTTCTCTTTGTTGAACTGCTCTCTTTCCAGTAAATGAATGAAAAGTCAAAAGCTGTGTTCTTCTAAGTTGAGCAGCGGCGAATGTATCTGTATATCATTGTAATGGGAAATACACACTTATCCAAGGTTCCTTCCTTTGCATTGCGCTTTTCCACATTTGACTGTTGGGATTGACTTTCCTGTGATGGAGTCTCAGATCCTGTCTTGCGGCATAGCTGGACCCCCCTGGTTGCATGTCCTCCATCTTCCTCCTTGTTCTCGCTGTTCATGGCAGGGGTTTGTGTCTCGGGCTTCTCAGAGGTGTCCACGATGGTCTGTGGGGCCATGGTAGGGTCTCTGCCAGGTATGGAATGCAGCACTTTGTAAAAGCAGCAGGTCTACAGCTTGGTATCAGATTGACTGTTGGCCTCCCGGCCTTCTGATATGCCTGCCTCCGTTCCTTTTGCATTTATGCAGCGCTGCTGATCCCTTTTGTACCCCTTCTTCTCCATCTGCTGTAGAGCCACATTTCTAGATGTCCACATTTCTATGGCTGGTCTGTAGCTGTGCCTGAACAGCCTCTTCTCCCCACAGCCACAGGAGATCCAATACCTTCCGTCATGGTTGACTAGACAGTTGCATGCAACAATGGAGAACTGCTAGGTATGCTTGCCAAGCTGGGCAATCAGGAAAAAGGCATTTTAAAAATCCCCAGCACTTTAAAGTGGGGGGCAGGGACTATCCATTATCTGTGACTCTTGGGCGGTGGCATTCACAGTTGTGACCAGAGCAGTCTGTCGGGCATTGTGGAACAGCTGCTGGAGGACTGTTGGATTCAATTTAGGTATCACAGTGTCTACACTACTACTGCATTGACCTCCGTATATTAACTATGGCTCAAAGCTGTTTGGGAAGGTGGTGTTACTGCATTGTAATGGGGTGCTTACATTGGTGAGAGACAAATCTAAGCATAGACACATGCACGATTAGGTCGACATAGGGCATCTGATGTTAACCCAGGGCTCGACAAATTTCCTTAAGAGCTAGGAGCTATCCCAAAAATTAAGGAGCCAGACAACATGGGCTCAGCGGTGCCTTGGTTTTGTCAAGCCCCATGTTAACCTAACTGTATAGTGTAGACCAGGCTTTAATACACTCCGATTAAGGGGACTAGATAACTTCCATCCCAGAATATTGAATACTGCCACATGAGGTTGCTTGTCTGGTAGCAAGGTATTTTTAATACATCTATCCATCCAGGGTTAGTACTGTATGACTGGAGAACAGCTATTGTTTTACTATATTTAAGAAGGGTAGGGAAAAAAGATCTCGCACACTTGGATTTTAGTAAGCATTTGAAATGGTGTCCCATGGGAAATTAAAAGTTAAATTAGAGAAGATGGGGATTAGTACAAGAATTGTAAGGCATGTAAGGAACTGGCTAAAGGAAAGAAGGCAGAAGGTGGTGCTGAAAGGTAAATTATAAGACTGGAAGGAGATTACTAGTGCAGTTCCTCAAGGGGTCGTCTTGGTACCAATCTTAGTTTAATATTTTTATTAATGACCTTGGCACAAAAAGTAGGAGTGGGCTAATGAAATTTTGCTCTTCAGTACAGAGTTAAATACCCAGGATAAATTGGGTTATTAGATGAAAAAATCTGGATGACCCTGAAAACTGGAGTAACAAATAGGAAGAAATTCAATAGTACAAATTGCAAGATGCTGCACTTGGAAATTCTTATTATTAGTCCCTACTGTGAACTTGAGTACTCATCAGTTGGAAATGGGAGATTGACCTAGCTGTGTTAGCGATAACAGGATTAGTGTGAGCCATCAATGTGATGCCTCATTGATATGAAAAAGGCAAAGGTGATGATGCTGGGGAAATGTATCAGGCAAGGTGTTTTCGGTAAAGAGAGAAGTATTAATGCCATTCTACAAGACCCTAGATCTAGAATATTGTGTACAGTTTTGGTCACTCATGTTCAAGGAGGAAGAATTCAGACTGGAATAGGTACAGAGAAGAACTACTATGAAGATCAGGGGAACGGAAGGCCTATCATATGAGAGGTGACTGGACGTGCTTGGCTTATTTAGCCTAGGAAAATTAAGGCTGAGAGTGGATATGATTGCTCTTTATAAATACATCAGAGGGGCAAACATTGGTGCGGGTGAAGAGCTATTTAAGCTAAAGGACAATATTGGCACAAGAAGAAATGAGTATAAACTGGCCATAAACAAATTCAGGCTGGAAATTAGAAGACGGTTTGTAACTGTCAGAGGAGTGACACTCTGGAATTGCTTACCAGGAGGAGTAGTGGAGGCAAACAACGTATTAGTTTTAAGAGAGCTGGACAAATTTATGCATGGTATTGTATGCCAGGTTTGCTTGTGATGGTCAGGGACAGCGCTTGGCACCCTTGAAGGGTTCCTTCTGGTTAATGTCTTACGTTCCTAAAAGCTCATTCCTTAAGGCTTCAGCAGTCACCAGCAGGGGTCAGGAAGGGATTCTCTTCCCTCCCTTCTTCCCATATGATGGTTTTGTCTCTTTCCTCCGAAGCATAAAAGATGGCCTCTAGCTGGAGATGGAACAACTGGATGGGATGAACCATTGCTCGTAGATGGCATTGAGCACACACACACTTTCAGTTGCGTGGCTCATTGATTCTTGTTCATGCTCAGGGTCTAATTGCCATATGCTGGGAAGCAATTTTCCCTCAGGACAGATGGGCAGTTACCTTAGGGTTTTTTTTGCCTTCCTCTTCAGTGTCTGATGTGGGTCACTTGCAGAGATAATCTGACTATACCTCACTTAATCAATTTTCTATTATTGCACTGACCCCTGACATTGGTGCCCCTTGGTCCCTCTTATTTTCTGCCTATGGCACATTATAGCTTAGTTTCCTGGGGACTGTAATTTTTATTGTTGAATTTAGTGTACAGGTGCTGAGTAGTGGTGGCAGCTTGCGATATATACAGGACTAGATGTTGATGGTCCCTACTAGCCTTAAACTCTGACTCTAAAAAGGCATAAGACTGAAGCTGCATGAAATTGGAAAATTTATTTCTGAACGACATCATTTTTGTTCACAGCTTTTTCACAGTTCATTATTAGTCAGCTGGATGATTAATTGTTATATATGAATTTTATAGCAACAGTGCAATCCAACTAGTGTGTGTTCTGTAACATGTACACAAAATAGTCAACAATATGCAGATTTACAGAGTACATCAGGCCAAGGCAGTACATACACATATCTTTTGTTATGGGCCAAGAAGAATAGGTAGAATACTTAAGAGAAACATTTTAACATGAGTTTGGACAAAGTGTTTTGCCTGCACGTAGGGGAAACAAAATATCACTTTGGTGGTGTATACAGTAGAACTTTAGAGTTATGAACAGGTTATTTGTAACTCTGAACAAAATGTTATGGTTCTTTCAAAAGTTTATAACTGAACATTGATTTAATATAGCTTTGAAACTTTACTATGCAGAAGAAAAAATGCTGCTTTTAACCATCTTAATTTAAATGAAACAAGTACAGAAACTGTTTCCTTACCTTGTCAAATCTTTTTAAAACTTTATCTTTTTTTTTAGTAGTTTATATTTAACTCTGTACTGTACTGTATTTGCGGCTTTTTATTTATTTATGTATTTACTGGCTGCCTGATTGTTCCAAATGAGTTTCTGATTCCAAATGAGGTGTGGGGTTGACCGGTCAGTTTATAATTCTGAGGTTCTACTGGACCATGATTTAGTTAAATAAGCTATTAACACATCAATAAAAACAAAGAACAATGCAGAGAAATTCAGAAGATAGCAAGACACAAAAGAAACAAAGTGAAATCAGAGGCAGAGTGAGGGGATATCATGTGAAAATCCATTAGTCTATGAATGAAGTTTGATCATAATGGGGCCTGTATGTTGTGAAAATGTTTTGCAACCTCACCCAGCATTAGGAGCACAATTCAAGGTTGCTATTCCTGGAGTGGGTGATTATTTTCTTTTTCATTCTGATAGATATTAAATTCTGTTTTCTGAGATTGAAGGAGGATGTGGAGACTTCTAATATTTCTTAAAACATTAGATAATTTCAGAGCTAATCAAGAAAGGATTCATTTCAGTCTCCTCACTCAGAATTTTTTATTTCCCTGATTCAGTTCTCTCTGAACTTGAAAACTGAACATGCTGTTAAAGCCATGCTCAAATGCCCCCCTCGGTTCAATCCTTTTCTAATAAAGATTTTATCTCCAAAGCAAGTAAAAGTCTCAGTTGATGTTTATTAAGAGTAGCTAAATGCTGTTAACCATTTATCCAGAAAAAAAATGTGATGAAACTGGAATCTCTTTTGAGGGACAAAGCTTGGAAACTAATCTGTCAAAATCTAGGTACACGTCCTCTTCATTCAACAGATGTCTAATTCAAAATATTTAAAACTTTACTGAACCAATCAGATGCTGGGAGTGAGCCTAGTGTACTGCACAGATGCTAAATACGCATCCATTCACATCTCAGTATTACACATCTTTTGCTCCTGCCATGTGACTACTAACACTTGGACAATTATCTGCAAACACATCACAGAAACATGAAATTACCTTTTTACTATTGTTAAATTCTGCCTCCTCAGCCAGTCAAATTCTAGCTTTAACGACTACGTGACAGCTTTTAGCTTTATGCAAGTCAGATTAAGACATAAATACAATTAGATTGCTTACCTTGAATGATGCATTTTGGAGGGAGTGTTCTGCATACTATGCTAGAAAGATTTTTGGTATTTTAGATTAATCTAGTTTTATTACTTAGTCATTATTATTAGTCATTTTCCTGTTGTGAGGATATGCTTTTGAAAGAGAGTAAAACTTCCCCTATTAATTTCTTCTCAAAGATGGCAACCAGTTGGACCCTGCTTTAACTGATAGAGAAGGAAGGGAATTTTCATCACAATAGTTAAGTCATTAAAAAATAGTGTTCTGTTATATTTTAGGGTGAAGCCTCAGTATGCAAGTTTAACTATGGAAATAGTCTTCTGGCAATGAGTTGAAGTGGTGTGTCCTACTTGAGACTAAGCCCATGGTTGTAAGGTCTTACGACCATTTCAGCTGAGCAGGACAAAAACCAGTAGTGAGGACATTGGTGAACTTGGTTGCTTAGGAAAAAAAAATCAGGTAAGACAAATTTCCCTTTCCTGGGACTATGCAGTCATCCATTGATGATGCATGCATGCAGAGATTTTGTCAAAAGGCTGTATGTACACATCAGCTGTATTCAAAATAAATAAAATATTTTTGTCAAACAAAATGGAAGAAAATCAGAGAATTGTTGATGCTGACTTGAGGGAGGTGTTAAAATTTATACTTGAAAATAAAACAATATCCATTTGTTTTTATTAACTTGTAAATAAAGTGAAAATAGTTTTCACTTTAAAAATGGTTTTTCTCTGTGGAGGTTGAACATTTCAGAATGGAGAACAGTTTCTTTTTGCATTCTCAATCCTGCATTTTAGACTAGATAGTAAAACATTAATTTTAAATCTTAAAATTACTAGAAAGAGAGACTCCTAATGGCAAGTACGTTCAGTGTTCAGCTTGCTTTCCCTTCTTGATCTTCCCTTGATGTATATTTTGGACCTACAGTAAGCCTATTTTGATTATCCTAATGTGCCCTTGTAGTACCAGATGTTCCAGTTTGGGCTACTGTCTTTTTTTCTGAAGGTTCTTGATAATAGCAGAAGTTGCAGCAACCTTTAATAAAAAGCAAGCCATAAATATGCTACTTTAAGACTAGTTATTCTTAGCTCCTTCCTAGATTCCAGACAACCAGTTTTCTAAATCATTTTTGTTGTTCCTAAATATGGTCAGCTGTGTCCTGCTTTAAGGACCAAATGATACATCCTGACTGCTGAGACCCACTTAGAGCCCTTCTAGACGGTTGCAGGGAAAACAGAATGTGTCTGAGGGTATTGAATGAACGTGAGCACAGTCATTGGCAATCTCTGCCTTTTTCATAGTTTGAGATTGATCTAGGTGATTAAAACTGATTTATTGCATTATTGCACTTCTCTGCGACAAAAGGAAACTCTGGTATTCTCTACAAAGCTAGGCCCTAAATTACTTTCTGTCTAGGCCAGAATTTAGATCCTCTGAACATCTTCGTTCTGTTCAGTGAGGTCAAGGATCTCTAAGATATGCGCAGCCACAGATAGACTTTATTATGTCTCTCTGAATTTGGGAATGAAAGATGTACCCTTCCCCCTTCGTTTCTGAGCCTGTTCCATAAATATTTCTGCATGCTGTATGGAGAGGGTTCAAGTGGTCTAGTATATAGGGCAGCATTGTGGTCATCCTACTTTCTTGTATAAACAGTGTAGATTGATGTTCCTCACCATGGCATCTGTTCCTTTCTAGATTCTTTCCCTTTCTCTGAGCTTGCTGTCAATCATTTGTTTTGGTAGACTGAAGGTAAAAACTTTTACCTGCAGAGATGCTTCTTTACCTTCTTATATTCCCAGCTGCCTATTCTGATCTGCATTTTTGGGCATAAATAGTTCAGCCTTGAATTGTGTCTTACAACAATAGTTATTTCTTGAGGCTATCAGTCATCGACAGATTTTTATGTTGGAAGCTGTGAAAATCTCTATTAGGGCTGAGCAGTACCTGAGCATGACTGAGTGGGGAAGGAGAATGCCAGAAATGAAAGTTCTGTCATTCACTGCTGCTTGCTCTGAGAACAGAAAAAACAACCCATCAATTTGGCTTAATGGCTGTGAGAATGCAGAATCATTGAAGATTAAGGATGGAAGGGACCTCAGGAGGTCATCTAATCCAAACCCTGCTCAAAGCAGGACCAACCCCAACTAAATCATCCCAGCCAGGGCTTTGTAAACCTTTAACAATGAATATTCTACCACCTCCCTAGGGAAAGGCCTTTGAAAGAAATATTTGTGGAGGGGATATTTAAATGTTCTTATTCAGTATTAAAAATACAGATGTCAACATTGCATTGGTGCATGATAAGTGAAAGTGAAACTTTCATTATCAAATCTCAATGAAGAGCAAAAAGGAAAACAGCACAAACGAAAAATCTTTCAAAAATGTTTTAATTTAAAATATTGACATATATAGTTTAAAAAAATAACCCCACAAATATTTATATTGACAATATTACTTTAATTTATAGATGCCAAAATACTTCCAGTTTTTATAATACATGGAACCTTGGGATTCAGTATCTGACTCATCTTTGTATTTTTGCTTATTGTATATTTTAATCTAGTAGATGCTATTGCGACACACTGCTGTTCTAGTTGCTTTTCTGAGTGTGACTTTTCTGTTAAAAGTCTCCAAATTTCCCCTATGTTGTTCAACACTTTCTCTTCTGTTAGCTCATTTTAAGCTACGGTAAGGATGGGAATAGCCACAGTTCTTTATCCTATTTTAGGGACCCTTTTTTTATTTAAAAAAGAATTTAACTGGCGTTGAATTGTCCAAAAGACATTCTTGAATTACACAGATAACTACAATGCTGAGAAGATGATATTGGCTCAGTCTGTTGGAACTGTGTTAAGTGGTTTTATCAGAGAAATTATTACAAAAAAGGAAAATGCAATTGCTAATATGTAAGTAAAATCTTCATATATTTTTGTAATGTTTTTGGAAAATTGAAAAATAGATTTAAAAACATTTCAGAGGCATGGTCAGGTTATAATAATTTTTTAAGAGTAAACAGTATATTTTTAAAACTTCATTTTTAAACTACATTTTGCTAGTCTCTTTAAGATTAGCAAATTTCACTTTTGTCTATACTCAGTAGCCAAACTTTTTCATTTCTTACATACTAATAGTGTTTCATTGCTTGATTGTGGATACCAAATTGTTGTTGAAACTGTACATAAATAAAATTGAAACACTTTGTAAAAATTAGCTTTATGAAATCTACAGTATAGACCAAACTTGACTGCAAAGTGCCCCTGAAATTAAGCTGAAGATAATAAATTTGTAATAGAACTATTGGAAAGAAGTTTAGATGACTATTACAGACTGTCTGAGGTAGATTTGAAGTGCTGTTTCAGCATAGAATGTTTTAATTTTTTCTTGTAAAATGGGTTAGTATTGAAACTCTTTTCTACTGATTCATATAATTTAATTTGCTGATATTTTAGTGCAACTACATTGAAAAATTCAAGTAAAAATTGGTTCCATTGGCAAATAGATACTGTTTTTTATTGAAATGTTTCCAGAGTAGCGTGTTGGTTTTGTTTTTTTGATGGGAGGCACTAGGATGTACTTGACTAGAGGTTTTTTTTTTCTTTTTCAAAATTGTTGGGCTTTGTCTTTATATCTGCCAGAGCTTGGTCTTGCTACTTCATTGAGGTTTCATTCCTGCTCTGTCCAAGCATGACTAGATCAGAATACCTCACGAGATCATCAGTGCTGTTTTTTTAATTGATGAAAGTGGTCATAATATAGTGGCACAAGGCATTTTTCCATCACTGGAACTGAGAGTGGTGTCTCTCCAGTGCAGTCAATGTATCTTTTTAGGAAGTGAGAGATTGAGAGGAACTGAATTGGTGTCATTTGCACAGAATTGCAGAACATCCCCGTTGTAGGCAAGTCAGCTGACTCAAGCAATAGTCTTTTTACATGCAAGGGAAACTGGTAATTGAATGAAGTGAAATGGAATTGCAGTACTGCATTAACTGAGGGGATGTACTTTGTGTTTTCTAGAAAAGAGAACTAAACTGTTGCTTTTGTTCTTTGAACTGGTCAGGACAGGAGTAATGCAGAGACAATATGCATTCAGCCTTTAAGGAGAGGGAGTACTTGTTGTCCATCTGTGTCTACGGTAATCTTCTGTTTCTCTCCTAGATGATGATGGATCTGTAGTGTTGTGGTCTGAATCTGTTAAAAGTAAGTGGGAATGGGAAAGGATTCCTCTGAACTTTAACAACAGTGAAGATAATTCCTGAACAACCCAATTGAACATTCTCAAAAGTTAACATCTCTTTGAAGGATAATAGATTATTTTGGAATAGGGACACTGTGTGTTAGGGAATATGATAGGCAGTAAGTATTATGGAAAAACTTGGATTTAAAAAAAATAGATTTTAGCCATTTTGGTTTATTTTCATCTATTAAAAAGTGTGGTGAACATTCCCACCCAAAAAAAAAAACAAAAAACAACCCTCTGCCAACTTCAGAGGCCACAGCCACTTGACCACGTAGCAAATTGGAATTTAACAATGAAATTTATAATTAAACCTTTGTTACAGCCTGAACACTAGCAAAATTAAAGAGCAAATCTGTAATGTGCATTTTAGTTACAAACAGTGGAATGTTTTTTGTTCTGAATTTCCTTTAGTAATCGTATAACTTATAGTTTTAGTTCCAGTAAGTTAGGAGTAGTGTATTTTCAAAATTTGGGTCACAGCTGCAATGGAATCTTTACTTATTGGAATCTCTAGATGTGTTAAATTTTTCCACCTTTATGGAAATATGACCCCAAAGATCTGAAATTGTATACATTTTTGTTCAAGACTAAAAGAGTTTGAATAGGTGGCTTTAGATTTTTCTCACCATGGGGTGATTATGTGAAAAGTCAAGAAAGTTCAGTACATTTTTTTTTTTTTTAATTGCAGCTTTGCAGCAATACTTTACACAGATAGAAGCCATGTTAGAAATGAATTAATTCAGTTGCTAAATGATATTGCCATTGGGCATGGGGCCAACAATGCTCCAGCTATCCTGGGTCCCACAGGGGCAAAGGCCAAACCAACCCCTTTCACTATGTTAACTGTTTTCATCAGACAAACATCTGGAGTGGGTATCTTGCTTTCTTATGAAGACTTCCATGGTATAATAGTAACCTGTTTTTATTGCACCTTTCAGTCCAAAAGGATCCCGAGTAGTTTACAGAACAAATATGCAAGGTTTACTTTAAGGTGTCTGTGGTGGAAATTATATAGCCCTTCTGAGAACAACCGTACATAGGTATTTGCAGGAGGGAAAGTGAAGAATAACTTCCAGTTAACCTTTGCTGTTATGGCTACTTCCCACTTTGGGTAACACCCTAACCATATGACAAGTGGCATATACTCTTCAGTGTAAAACCTGTGACTTTTATCTCATCTATAAAATAGCCCCTCACTAGTACAATGCCCTAGAATATCATACTGAGTCACTGAGAAGGGGGGATCCTACTCTCTCAGCACCACATGCTACCCACCTGGGTGTTCCATGGAGGTGTCCACTTCCAGTACTGACAAAGTTTCCAAAATCCAAAGAAATTACAGTCCAAAAGGGCCCCTTTCCTACTTAAATTTTCATGTTGTAATTTCAAAAAAATTCTTTTTCTCTGTTGGCTTTGGTTTTCCTTTCATGATCTCATTCAGTGAAATAAAGCTGATTTAGAAGCCTGTTCCCTTCCCTGCTCCCCCTTTGGATCTGGAAGCACAGTTTGATTTATCCTGCGTATTATCACTAAAAACTTTTATTATTGAAACAAGCATTTTCTTGCATTGTGCTTTCAGGGCTGTTGGAATTCACTTTTATTTTGTTCCCTGAGGATGCCAAATTTCCTCTCAGGTGCAGTAGGAGAGGGGCAGGCGGGGGGGAGGGGGGAAGAGGAGCAGGAGCCTGCAAGGTGCAGTAATAGGGAGAGTGGGGTAGGAGAGAGTAGAAGCTTTCCAGAATAAGACAACAGCGAAAATATTTGATATTTATAATGCATCGTATTGGTTTAGTATTAGCTTTTATTTCTAGTTATGTATTTTTTTTCCCCTCAGAAAAAGGCTTACTTAGTTTATCTTTAGGTTCAAGAATGTTTCCTAGTATGTATAAAAGCCATGTTTTGATAGTTTTGGCAGGGTTTATTTCTTACTCTCAGATGTCAGTTTGTACATTTCTGTTATTCTGAAGAAGAACTTAATATACTGTAAGTTAGTGCTTTTATTGTATTTAGTTCTTTAGTTTTAAAAATTACTAATGCACTTTCCCCACTTCCCCCTTCCCTCAAGAAATGGAACAGGCATGTAAAAATGTGTTGTTAGGAATGTGACTTTTGAACTTATGGAACAATGAACTGTCTTACTTGCTCAGGTTCTTGGTGCATCCTTCTAATAATTTTATTAATCTACTTCATTTACAGGAAGTGTTCTTCAGTCAAAGTTTGCTTGCCTCAGCAGAGACAAATATTTAATGGGCAAAAGTTCAGTGTTTAGGTAGGTAGATATTTTCATGGTGTGCTCAAGTTTCTTCTAGGAAGGACTTCATTCAATGGCAATGGAATAGGCATCAGAATGAAAAATACAGTGGTTTTTAAAAATACTGTATGTTGGATTCCGTGATGAAGTGATGAGGAAAGTTTATCTGAAGTGTATTAATGTTGTCAATTAGCTACTCTTCAAGTTTACATTTGTTAAATGACTACAGAAAGTTCTTCAGAATGTTAAGTGTGTGAGATAGGTTTATATTCTTGTGTATCTTTTAACTTGGCAAATATTTTTATTCAGTAGTTGTGAACAAGAGGCAGTTTTGTTTTTTTTTTTACTTTCTAACATTTGAAATCTCAAATGTGAATTTCCTGATCGGTTATGTCAGGAGTAGACTTCCTTGCTTCACCAGATATTTTTCTACATTTAGTGTAAATGAATGCAATAATGTTTACCATAATGAGAGAAAAGCAGTGTGCTTCATTTAAATAATAAAAGGCTTCCTTTCTAGATTTGTAATTTGTAATTGTCTCTAATACTTTTTAACGCTAATAAAAATTAGTAGTATGCACAGAAGATAGATGAGCCTTGCATTCCCTTTTACAGATAACATTTTCTTTACCCTTTTCCAAAAACAAACAAAACATGAACTAAAGCTTTTTCAAATTAATATTGTCTAGTTCCCAAATATTTATTGAGTTCTTTTGCGTTTCTTCAGATCAAACAAACCTTAAAGGTTAGAGTTAGTCCCTGAAAAGAGTTTTCATTTAGTGTTCATTCTGTAAGAAAAAAAGAGAAAAAGGAAGTCAAAGACTAAAAACATATTTCTTTATAATTATGTAGGATATTTCTTAGGTGGCATTATATTTAATTCAAAAAGATTAAGGGCACCACCACTAAGACTGGAACGTTTGTTTTGTGAAATGTACATTTACTTTATACAGAGTTTTCAAAAAAACACTGATGTTTATTAGCACTCTTTTTGCCGCAGTGTATCCACTGTAATAATATACTTAAGCATTAATCAGATTATAGGATGGCCTAAAAGAATGGACTCTTAATTAAATAAAAAATGAGCTGGTGCTTGCAAATAGGAATTTAAAACTAAAATTTTTAACAGAATTACTATTATGTAGAAACCTAGATAGGTAACCCCACACAATGAACAGGATTTCATATAGGGGCCTACAGAAAATTAAAAGATCAAATGGTAGGAGAATATGATCATGTTCATCAAAAGCTGTTAAAATAAATTGAACACGGAAATAACAGAGATGGTGATAGGAACAAGTCAGAACATGTCTTAACTAAATAAGAATCTTAAGCAAAACATCTTTAAGAGCTGCCAAATATCAGGAATAACTTGACTGCTGTGATTTTTATTTTTTGATGAACAGTTTCAGAAAGCGCTAAAAATTATTTTCTTTGATTGCTATCAATACTGTACTGTAACGTCTTGTGGTTAAGTTGTAGCTCATAAAATAGGAAGGTGAATCTTTCTCTTGTATACACCTATTTTTCCAGTTTGTTATGGGTGTTTCTAGTACCCTGGTGGGAGAATGCCAGAACTGGCATGGGATGGTCTCCTTCCATGTTGCTTACCAAAAAAATTCTGCCTCTAAAAAGTTTCTAAACTCATCTGTTTCCCTAGAGCAAAACTTGGCAATACACCTTACCCTCCTCTCCTCCCACAGACTAATTTTCATGAGCACTTTGTATTTTAATGAAGTGCCTCTTTTCAGTCCCGAGCATAGTGCATAAAAAGAAGTTGAAGGCCAGCATGGAATTTCCATGCTCTGTACAAGCAGAAGCTCTGCCTCTTCTGCTCTGTTAGCCATCACTGAAAACACAGCAGTGGATGAATGTGTGCTGCTGCCAGCAGATTCAGCCGTGACCCAGCTGCAGTCCCCAGAAGCTGTGGCAGAGTCCAGTCTCCATAGTGTGAAGACAAGACTCGTGCTGAGCCAAGGACTGTGACCAGAGGCAGATTGCTATTTTTGCAGATGTAATGATTTAATCTGAACCAGGCAGGAGAAGCAGCTGTGTGAGTCAGCAGCTTTTTTGGGAAGAAAGACCCTTTAAAATAAAATAAGGTCAGACTTTGAGGTGGCATAATATTTCAAGGCAGGCCAGCACAGCTGAGTAGTAGGTGAAATTATCCGAGGAGCGTGCAGGCTGATTTCCAGACTGCTCTTTCTCCCTCTCCTCTCTCCAGTTAGGAAGGCCAGCCTGCTCTTTTGATAATACTAGTTGATATCTGAAGAGGGGACCCAGATTTGCTCAGGTAGTTGATCTAAACCAGGGGTCTCAAACTCGCGGCCCGCGGGCCAACTGCGGCCCGCGGGCTTGTGTCATGCGGCCCGCAGTCCGAATCCGGCTGCAGGCTTGTGCTGGCATTTTTTTTTGAGCGGAGCTCCGGGAAGCTGTGGCCGTCTTAAAAAGGAAATGGCCGCCGAATGTGGGCCCCACAGGGAGATTTGACGGCGGACAGTGGAGTCTGCAAGTCCCTGTGTGAGCCTCTCTCTCTACTCTACTGTGCTGCTTTAAAAAGGAAATGGCCGCCGAATGTGGGCCCCACAGAGAGATTTGACGGCGGACAGTACAGTGGAGCCTGCAAGTCCCTGTGAGAGCCTCTCTCTCCTACTGTGCCGCCGAATTTTACCCTGCGTGGAGATTTTTTCGGCGGAGAGTAGAGCATGAAAGGTACAGTAGAGTAGTGTGTGTCATGTGCGGCCCCCCTGAACTCCACTCAATGTAAATGCGGCCCGCCATAGCAATTGAGTTTGAGATCCCTGATCTAAACCAATATGGAGGAAGGCAAGCCACAGAAACTAACCTATATATAAAACGAGAGGCCACTACCGAAGAGTCAGGAGATATTCTACAAAGAAACTGGAGAGCCCTCGCATACGTTAATTCTCAAATGCACATTTCTTCCATCATTGGGAATGAGTATTAAGACAAAGCAAAAGCTCTATTAAGAGGAAACAAATCCAGGAAATCCTACAGATCATCCAGCTCTCAAAGGGCCTTCAATCTAAAAAAATTATTTAGGATAAATGAGGGAATAAGAACTTAATTTCAACTTATTTTTCACTGAAGAAAGTGGGTGATGTGACTCTCTATCACTAACTCAGATTTAGAGTGCGTTCCCTCTGGAATTCTTCAAAACTAAAATCAGAAGAATAAGTTAGTACACTGGTGAACAATCAGAGAGAACAATAGAGAAGATGACAAAACTCGTGAAACACATTTTTTCATAAATTAAAGAATAATTCTGCATTTCTCTTTAGTTTTCTCTTGAAGACATCTGATCAGAGTGGGAACATCCCAACATGTCAAGAAAAATGAGCTGTCAGATACGTGTTCTAAACTCTTCCAAAAGAGAGCGTACTGTCACAGTCCCCAGGGCTGATGCAGCTATATCATTAGATACAGTTATCCCCTTGAATGATTTTATTCTAGTAGAACTTAAAAACAGAAACAACCAATGGTTTCAGGGCTGTCGACAATTTGCAGTTCCTCTTTTTTTCTTTTAATCTGTTTTACTAGAGCAATGCTTGTCTGGACCAGATACTTAATAGATTTGAACTTGTCCTGGGAAGAAATTATTTCTGTCTTAAAGAAGACTTCTAGTTTCTTCTTCTGCATGCTGTTATGTAGCAGATAATGGATTTCAGTATGATTTCCAGACATCATATCTGGCTGGGAAATGAAAAACCGATTGATGAGCAGAGTAGCTGATACTGTCCAATTGTTTCAGAGGGAAATTTATGAAAACTCCTAAATGCCTGTAGCAGAAACCTCCTCTTCCCTCAGCTTTGTTATGTAGACAGAAAAATAAAAGCCCCATGATTTTTACCTTAGTATAAAACCAATTTTGTTTTTTATTACAGGAGATTTAGAATATAGACAAATTGGGATGTTCTAGGTGTAAATAAAAAAGAATAATAGAGGAGGAAAGTCCTGAACAGACTTCAGTAACCACAATTTGTCAAACTCCAAAAATTGTGCATAACAACCAACTTTACTTGTCCAAAGATCCCATTTGTTTGGAAGGAAAATTGTGAATTGCTTCTAAGAACTGTAGTCAAGAATAACTTCTGTATTCTTACAATTAGCTATCACAAATAATTTGTAATGGATTATCTATTAGTCTAGAAAGCCATGAAAATGCTAACACTTTCATGTTGTGTTATTCCTGGAAACTACAAATTACGCAGAAACCTTCTGAATCATGAGTCAATGGGTACGGTTCCACAGAGAAATTAATTTTTTGTATTTTATGTAATCAATCTCTTGTGCAATATCAAGGTGACTAGGTGGACTCGAGTACTCTGACACATCAAACATCTGATTCAAATTTGTAATGGAAACAGTCAAATCCTATTGGCCATCTTTCTGTGGTAGTATAGGACTGATATCAAGGAGGGGCGTGCGTGTGCGTGTGCGTGTGCGTGTGCGTGTGTATATATATATATATAATATCTCCCAGTAAAAGAGTGCCACAGAAATTGTTTTGAGATTTGCATATAACTACAAATATTGAATTTAGTCCCTAACCTTTGATCTAGTGTTGTCACCAAAACTCTTATGAAATTCTCTGTGGTAACATCCCACTGAGGAAGATAGCATATGCATCTACCTATTTGTGAACAGCCTTAATCAGAATGAACTAAGAAATGAAAAGATGGTGCCAATACTGGTGTCTCTTAAATTAATTCAGATCCATAGAAGAAGAGAGCTACTTAATACCCTTAAATTCTGCATTAAATTAGTATCACTAAATTCTCCTATTTAGATGTCTATCTTCAATAAGAGACAATCCAAGAGTAAGTAACTCTGAATTTTGTACTGGATATCAGTCAGAGCTAAGTAAATATGTCCAAGCTCATTGAAATGGTCTTGTCATGTAGACATTCCATCAAAACAAATGTTTATATTGTAGCTCTCTCAATGTTTCTACTCTCCATGAAGTGTCTGTGATTCAGGATCTATGCAAGAAGGTAACATAATGTGAAACTATCATTCCTAAAGAGGTGGACAGTGAAACCAAGGTTTGGCTAGGGATGTTGTATCTCAGAAGCATAGAGAACACTGGTTACCAGATACATACCTTACATGGACGCACAGTGGGCTCTGTATTCCAAATTTCTCAAAGATAACGGGCTACTTGAGCACATACTGATAACTGGCGGAAATCTAGCTCTCAAAAACTTGGCAAGCTTAAAGGATGGAAGTACTGGCTGTCATCGGTGTTCTATGTAAATTGACATGGTAGTAAGATAGCTCGCAGCCTTGTCCAAGATGGTTCTGTTTTAAATTGGGCAAAAATAACTCTACCAACATGGGCTTCTGATAGCCAGAGCAAAGAATGTATAGATTGCATAGTAGGAAGACTCCATTTGCAAGTGGTCAAATCCTAATGTATCCACAATAGACCTGTTCACATGAGATGAAAATTACAGAATAAAAGCAAACTACCATGTAATAATTTGAGGCTCATGTGCATGCAGCAGGCTGGATTAAATTTTGCGGCAGGATTCCTGAACTCTGCCGCTACGTGTGTACCTAATGCAACAATCTGATGCAGCAGACTGGAAATTCTGTGGCAGATACATTTAACAATTTAAAAAAAAACCGTGAGGTTTTAATGAAATATGAAAATGAATAATGCCCTTCTTAAGTTGGTATTAAATTCAGTTTAATGTACTTTTGGCCCACATGTTCAGATTTTATGTTCGCAGATTTTTATAGTCTTAAATATCTAAGTACAGCAAGAAGTTAGACAAGGTAAATGAGGAAATATCTTTTGAGACCAGCTGCTGTTGGTGAAAGCTACAAGTTGGTCCAGTAAAAAAAAATATTTTCTCACCTACTGTCTCTTACAGTCTTGGACCAACACAAATACAATAATGCTGCCAACACAAATACAATAACGCTGCCATCAGAGGGAGCTGGATGCTTTGGTATCTGGGTAGGTGACCTGTGGGGCTTTCTGCACATGTGGGGGATGTTTTTGCAAAAATTACCAGCAGTGAATCCGTTAATGTTGATATTAAAAGATAATTTAGACCCTGATTGGAAAAGAATGAGGGTAACACAGATGATCACAGTGTTAAAAATAAAGCTTAGATTCTGATAATTTTCTATCTTTTCCCTAAGGAGGATAAGTTATACCGTAAGGAGGAAAAGAACAGTGTCTGTAATATTTGTTTCCTCTTGCTGGCTACAGTGATCATGTTTCAGGCCTTCTAAATCAAGGATTCTCAAGCTATTTGAAACATGCTCACTTTTTTTTGTCTTGTGAATAGTTCTAGAATGCCTTACGTGTTTCAGCCCCAAATCCCAAAATGCGGCACTGTTAAGTTCACATGCTATGTATGGCCTGCGGAGGCATTTGCAGTTTGAATTCATCGATTCCAAGGCCAGAAGGGACCAATATGACCATCTAGTCTGAGCTTCTTCTTAGGCCATAGAAATTCCCTAAAAGTCATAGAACATAAATTTGATAATTCTCACATTAAAAAAAAATAATTTTAAAGTTATTGAACTATGATTTCCCCAGTCCTATGTAGTCAATCTAATTGCTGCAGCTGTTTACAGCAGTGACATGATTTTCTTACCGAGACTGCCTATGCATTTATAATACATTGATCATTGCAATTCTAGGAATTCTTTTAAAATGAAAACTTAGTCTATAATATTTTCATGAACCCAGAAAATAACCTTGGAACCCAGATTGTGGGCTTTAACCCAAATCACGGTGTTAGACCTCACAGAGCTTCTTTAGTTTTCTTCTAATTTAGACAGAAGAGAGAATCAGTTAGCATCCATCCATCCACATGTCAGATACCTGAAAATGACAGCATGGAAACGGAGTGCCAACAGTTGTTAGAGGCTGTTCATTGTAAGTATAAACTAGTCAGAATTCAGTCGTGTTATTAATTTATTGACTGTTGTCAGCAGCTTTACTCTTCATAGTTAAACGTGGATATTCACAGGCAAACAGTGAATCCTTCCCGGTAGAGTGAATATAATGCAGCAGGGTTTCTTGCTTTATCCTGAATTCTGCTGTGCCTGACATGTCCTACCTGAAGCCCTAGTAAGCGTTCCTCTTGAGCTCATTGAGTCATATGGTAATTTTTAGCCTCAATGGGGTTAGAACTAAAACATTTTATTCCTTTTGCAGCAAGTCCCCATAAAAGTGTTTCTGTACTTTTCCATAGCTCTGAGACGTTCACTTAAGTTCTAGTCTCAATATTACATGAGTCCTGCTGCAGTTTTCATTTATATCGTAGTATTTTACTACTTCTGTAGTTGTGGCCCACTGTCACTCATTATGTAAACTGGGGGCGAAGGGTATTCAATACTTCAACCCATCATTAAAGCTACTTTCTACCAACCGTTCATTTTATTTCTATTGTCTCATTTCAGAATTTCTTATCACATTTTCACTTTGACAAAAAGGATTCTTAAATCTGTTTGACTTTTCTTTAATTATCTAGATAAGGTGGTCCACAAACCAGTCCTAGACCTTGCCCAGTTTAGAACATGAACTCAATCCTAAAAAGATCAATAATATGTAAAGGGTTAACAGGAGAAAAATATTTATTTAACAGTTCAGTCCAAACCTTATTGCCTTGTAGATGGGTAGGTAAAAAATATTTAAAAATCTTTATAGTTAAACAAAGAATCCAAGCACAGTATAGTCAGTGTCTTCAGCATTTGTAAATGTTTTTGCCAATTTAATTTCTCATTGGAAAGTTATGTAATGTACATAGTTTGAGAAACTGAATTGCACCATGTAGATATTTTCTAATGTTGACAGCTTTTTATATTATATGCGAGCAACAGGTGATAGATATTAATAAATCACCAGCTCATCTGCTTACTAAGGGAAATTTGTTAGTCTTCAAGGAGCTACAGGACTGTGTTTTTTTCTGCTCAGTAAGGGCTTGTTTGCCTATAAAGGTGGATTTAGATTAAGGGAGAGAACCAGTTTAAAGTGTATAACTATCCTGAATAACTATATATTGGGACACTCTTCTTTCGGGATAAGAGTGTCCACACTTGGAAGATACTGAGAAATCATTATTTCAGAATAGCTATTTTGGAATAGCATCATGTGTAGACAAGACCTAATACAGCTCCTCTGAGTCATATTTAGCATCCTGAATACATGCCAGAGAAATGTTTCCTCCTCCATCCAAAATTACTCTTCTTGAGGCAGTATTTAATGCTTTTCTCTACCCCAAAATGTCACAGCTTTGATAAGCGGTTTCTCTTGATTCTGCAGGGTGGGAAATGGGTGCACTGTATCATTAGAAGCGGAGTTTTGCCAGCTCTCATTTCTGTCCTCAGAAAGACCTGAGAGAATCTGACTTTTAGATAAGGGTGAAGCGACTTAAACCATTTAAGTGGCTTGATTTTTTTTTCCAACTAACTCATATAAACCAGGTTGAGACTTCGTAAAATTAATTTGAACACTTGCACTATTGCAACTTTAAAAAGACATTTATAATTTAATTTATTACAAATTTTCATCTAAAGTGCCTCTAATAAGTTTAGACTTTTAGCATATTAACAGAGTTATTGTGAACTCTTTTTATATAGAGGCCAACATTTTCAAATACAGGAGCCTAAAATTAGGTAGGTAATTAACCGGTCTAGCAGCCTAACTGAGAGAGCCTGGATATAGCCTGGTTGAAGCATTCAGATCCACTTTCTTGATTTATAGACATTCAGTATATTGGGTGGGTTGTAAATGTTGCATAGGCTATTTGCCTCTCGGTGTTGTGTTTGCATTGTGTTCTCACATTAAAGATATTAATGAGGCCCTGACATTCTTACTTAGTATAAAGGAGTATTTTAAGTGTGAAACTTTTTGGTAGAAAACAAAATGTAAAAGTCTGAAATTGAATTAACAATTAGTTTACTAAATTTAAATAGTACAAAACACTCTCATGAGTAATTTAAGCCTTAACAACACATCACTTAAATTTAAAATCCTGATTTATTTAATCAGTTTATTTTTAAGCTTGTTATCCATGTTGCTTTAGATGTGATTTGTTTAGATGTAGAAAAGCTATTTTATCTCCTCTTTGTTTTATGGCTCCCACTGAGCCCTGAACAGTTGAAATCATACCTAACGCAGCCTTAGGCAGAAAGTTACAAGAAATGATTGCAAGAATATGTTTATGTATACTCTAAAGCATCCTAAAATATCTTTTATAAAACATGGGGGGGTGGGAGGGAGGGAGAGTCTGTGTGTGTGAACTTAATTCATAATGACTTGCAACCCAAAGTTTTGTTGATAAAACCGTTATGCCATTCCATCTTTTGTATTCCACATAAATATCTGTGTATGAATTAAAATAATCATAAGATCATAAATATTGATGAGCAAATATAGCATTGCCAAAATTGAGTGTAAATGTAAACCAAAAATAACATATATACGTTTAAAAAAAAAAAGTTTCACATTTTGTGAAGCAATTTTTTAAATGCTATACAGTTTATCAGCCTGTTAGCATTTATGTTGGCTACATGTAATTACTGCAGGGTTGTACTAATAAAACTAAACATGCAATATTAAGGCTTAGCCCAAACTGCTGGGACCACATCCTTTGAAAGTAAATAATTAGTTTTGAGGTAAATTAATGCAAGTAAAATTTCAGGTTGGTGACTCTAATGATAGTGGCATAGGAAGTCAGTGATGACTGTTTGTTTGAAGGTACTGCACAGTAGCAATGAACCAGTTTAATTTTTTTAAATGTACAAGAGAGAACCTACAATTAATGCAAGAAACTCATTCTTTCCTTTATCCATGAGCCATTTATATACGTCACACTGAGATGTTCCTTTTCGTAAATCACGAAGTCCTGATCCTGCAACTAATTTGGTATGGGTACAGTGGTCTGCCAACAGAGTCAGCTATAGGATCAGTGCCCCAACTGGTTTGATCAGGAATATGAAGTGTAAAGAAAAACCTTGAAGTCAGACTTTTATGCTAATAATTTACTTTAACGCTGCCTTAAATAATTGGTTGATTTTTACTTAGTCATTGCCATAGGTGTGCTCGTGAGAGAGATTTAAGATTATAGAAATATTCCCATTATGTTGTTACTAAAAAAAATAAGGAATGAAAAGTATTTAAAAAGCAATCAAATATGCATGTTTTGCCACTAATACAGACTGTTGGATGTTCTTCCCTTCTGCCTGAAAAGTGACAGCCAGTCATGCCCTTTGCCTTCCTGTGAGCCTCTATAACTTCTTCCTGCTACTCTCTGAAGAAGCAATAACAGTTCCAGAAATAATATTGTTATTTCAGTATTGAAATCAAAGCAAGTGCAGAAGAAAACTCCAGCAAAGACAATTGCTATGAATGAAGGAAATGTTGATTTATGGCAGCATCTTTTGAGTCCAATTTTAAACTGAGATTAGTTTCTGTTCCCATAGGTGGTATAAGCATTGGATTAGATTCTTTAACTTGTCTAGGTATTCATATTCTGGACAATTTCCTGAGCCAATCAGTTTGGGAACCAGAAGTTTCAAATAAGATATTTTGGACTGGTACAAACACATTTTTCTATCTTGGAATGATCTTTGATTTTTTTTTTTTAAAGGTTTCCTATGAACTAGTATATTTTGCCACTAATTACCCTCAACATTATACTTGTCAGATAATTCTTTCCCAGTCAGACTATTTAATATTTTGGGCTTTCTGTATAGAAGAATTGGTCTTGGATTGTTTAGATACAACAAATCCTACATCTTGGAAGAGGCTTAAAATAGATGAGCATTGCGGTCCCTTCTAATAATATGATTATTCTAAGTGAACAAAAGCATAACTGTAAATATGGCATTGTATTATAACCTATAGAATAAACTTGCGCTTTGTGGTGCTAAAGAAATATACAGATTGCATAACTGTTTTACCACGTTATGACAGCAAGACATGACACTGTTCTAGGTCTTTATCTTAGACTCATAGAGTCTAAGGTCAGAAGGGACTATTACGATCATCTAGTCTGACCTCCTGCACAGCGCAGTCCACAGAACTTCACCCACCCACTCCTGTAATAGATCCCTAGCCTAAGACTGAGTTGCTGAAGTCCTCAGATAATGATTTAAAGACTTCAAGGTCCAGAGAATCCACCAGCAAGTGATGTGTGCCCCACGCTGCAGAAAAAGGGGAAAAACCCCTAGAACCTATGCCAATCTGCCTTGGGGGAAAATTCCTTCCCGGCTCCAAATATGGTGATCAGTTAAACCCTGAGCATGTGGGCAAGACTCACCAGCCAGACACCTAGAAAGAATTCCTGTAGTAACTCAGAACCCACCCCATCACAGGCCATTGGGCATATGTAGTGCTAGTAGTCAAAGATCAGTCAATTGCCAAATTAGGCTGTCCCATCATACCATCCCTTCATAAACCTATCAAGCTCAGTCTTGAAGCCAGATGGGTTTCTTGCTCCCACTGCTCCCTTTGGAAGGCGGTTCCAGAACTTTGCTCCCCTGATGGTTAGAAACCTGCATCTAATTTCAAGTCTAAACTTCCTGATGGCCAGTTTATATCCATTTGTTCTTGTGTCCACATTGGCGCTGAACTTAAATAACTCCTCTCCCTCCCTGGTATTTATCCCTCTGATGTATTTATAGAGAGCAATCATATCTCCCTGCAGCCTTCTTTTGGTTAGGCTAAACAAGCCAAGCTCTTTGAGTCTCCTCTCATAAGACAGGTCTTCTGTTCCTCGGCTCATTCTAATAGTCCTTCTCTGCACCTGTTCCGGTTTAAATTCATCTTTCTTAAACATGGGAGACCAGAACTGCACACGGTATTCCAGATGAGGTCTGACTAACACTTGGTATAATGTACTAACTCCTCCCTATCTCTGCTGGAAATACCTCGCCTGATGCGTCTTAGGGCTGCATTAGCTTTTTTTCATGGCCACATCACATTGGCAGCTCATAGTCATCCTGTGATCAACCAGTACTCCCAGATCCTTCTCTTCCTCTGTCACTTCCAACTGATGCATCCCCAGCTTGTAGCAGAAGTCCTTGTTATTAGTCCCTAAATGCATGACCTTGCACTTTCCACAAATGTAAAATTACATTTATCTTATTTCTATTACTCCAGTTACAAGGTTATCCAGATCTTCCTGTATGAAATCCTGGTCTTTCTTTGCATTAGCAATCCCTCCCAACTTCGTGTCCTCTGCAGATTTTATTAGCACACTCCCACTTTTTGTGTCAAGGTCAGTAGTAAAAAAAGTTCAATAAGATTGGTCCCAAGATTAATCATCTGCAGGCGCCTCAGTACTTCAATCCTCCATGGGCCCAGCCGCAGCACGGAGGTACATATTGAGTCAGAACAAGAGGACTCTCAGGTAGCCCTTTGGTTACCACCCCGACCAGGGAGGAAGAGCTGGCTCCCCCACAGATCCCTGCCTTCTCATCCTTGCCAGATGAGGCTGTAGTGGGCCCCTCCCACACCGCCCCTCTGGATGAGTATAGGGTGCACCGAGACCTGTTGAAGTGGGTGGAGGCTAATCTGGCCTCAAAATAGAGGAGCTTTTTGAGCCAGTGGATGAACTCTTTGGAAGGGGCTGTAGATGCCAGAGTGGCCCTCCCAATGCACGATGGGGTGCTGAAGCTTGCTAAGGTGTTGTGGCAGACCCTAGTTTTCCTGCCCCCCACATCTAAGTGAGCGGAGAAGAAATATGTGCCCACCAAGGGGTTTGAATATCTATATACACACCCATCCCTGTGTTGGCTAGTGGTGGCAGCAGCTAACGAGCAGGATAGGTAGGGACAAACAAGTTCAATGCCCAAAAGTAAAGGCCAAGAAATTAGGTTTATTTGGTCACAAAATGTACTTAACAGTGAGCCTACAGCTGAGAGTGTCCAATCAGCAAGCTCTTTTGGGCCACTACCATTTCAATATCTGGCAGTCGCTGGAGAAGTTCACTGAATTCCTCCCACAGTCCTCCAAGCAGGAGTTTGAAGCAGCCCTGGAGGAGGGGAAAGCAGTGGCCAGGGCCTCCCTGCAAGCAGCTCTGGATACAGCCCACTCGGCAGTGCAGGCAATGGCTTCTGCGGTGTTAATGAGGAGAGCATCCTGGCTCCAATCATCCAGCCTTTTGACAGAAGTCCAACAATCCATCCAGGATCTTCCGTTTGATGGTTCCGCCCTCTTCGCAGACCAGATGGACACCAGGCTGTATGGGCTCAAAGATTCCAGGGCTACTTGGAGATCGCTGGGCCTCCACACTCTGTCTTCACCCAGGAGACACTTCAGGCCCTCTCAGAAGCAGCAGCAATTCGGGGGTCAACCCTGGTTGGAGCCCTATAGGAGGAAGCATAACCACCATCAGGGCAATTTGCCAGCTTCGGCCTTGAGATCAGGACCAACCTACCATCTCTCAGGGGAAGGTGAGGTTTTTGAAGGCGCTCCCGAGAGCGACCTACCAGTTTTCATCCAGGATCCAAATTTCCATTTTATTTTCTTCCTGCCTAGCATCTTTCCTTCCTGCTTGGAGGGCTGTAACGACGGACAGCTGGGTCCTAAACACAGTGGTTTTTGGCTATACTCTCCAGTTTCTTTTGTTCCTGCCTTCGCACCCTCCCTCCCCATCCCTCTTCAGGGACCGCTTTCAAGAGCAACTGTTCATTCAGGTAGTGCAAACTGCTGTATGTGGATGCATGGAAGAGGTCCCTCAAGCATTGAGGGGAAGGGGGTTCTACTCCTGCTGCTTTCTGAATCCCAAGGCCAAAGGAGGGCTGCGGCCCATTCTAGACCTTTGTGCTTTGACCAGATTCCTCAAAAAGCTACGATTTCATATAGTCAGCCTGGCAGCTATCATCCCCTCCGTGGATCTGGACGACTGGTATGCCACTCTTGATTTAAAGGACACCTATTTTCGTATTGCAATCTTCCCGGGCCACAGGAGATTCCTGCGATTTACTGTGGGCGCCCAACACTACCAGTTTGCTGTCCTACTCTTTGGTCTCTCCACCGCACTGTGTGATATTCACCAAATGCATGACAGCAGTGGCAGCCCACATCAGGCGCAAAGGAGTGCAGGTTTTTCCTTATCTGTATGACTGGCTGATCTGGAGTCGTTCTTGGGGGCAGGTCCAATGCATCATCAAGATTGAGGGACACCTGCCAGTCTCTGGGCCTGTTAATAAATGAGCAGAAATCGATATTAACGCCAGTTCAAGAGAGAGAATTCATAGGGGCAGTCCTGGATTCTATTCAAGCCAAAGCACTCCTGCCCAAAGACAGATTCTTGACAATGTAAGGGCTCATAGCCTGGCTAACGACCTACCCCTTACCATGGCAAGGGTGTGCCTCTGTCTCCTGGGGCACATGGCAGCACATATGTAAGTAGTCTGG
Source organism: Mesoclemmys tuberculata (assembly GCA_007922155.1). Taxonomy (NCBI): domain Eukaryota; kingdom Metazoa; phylum Chordata; order Testudines; family Chelidae; genus Mesoclemmys; species Mesoclemmys tuberculata. The sequence goes on from ML675616.1 coordinate 58,389,658, forward strand.
CATTCAAGGATGCAACTTTGGCCACTCCAGTTGTGGCTGCCACAGTTTACTCCCCAACCATTCATTCCTTGGAGAGAGTACTCACAATCACCCCCCACGTACTTACCTCCCTGTTATGGTGGCTGGAACCTTGGCATGTATTGGCAGGTATACATTTTGTAGCCCGCAGACTGACTCTGTCATCGGTATCAGATGCTTCAGACATTGGGTATGGTGCCCACCTCGGTGCCCTAAAGACTAAAGGTTTTTGGTCCAGGAAAGAGTCATCTTTTCACATCAATGTCAGGGCGCTCAGGGCGATTTGCCTGGCTTGCCAGGTATTCCTACTACACCTCTCTAACGAAGTGGTAAGAGTCCAGATGGATAACACAGCTACCATGTATTACATCAGTAGGCAAGAAAAAGCCAGGTCTTCAGCCCTCTGTTGCAAGACGTTGCATCTCTGGAAGTTCTGCGTGAGCCACAACATCCCTCTGGAAGCAGTGCACCTACTGGGCTTAAAAAATACACTGGTGGATCATCTAAGCAGGACCTTTTGCTCTCATCATGAGGTGTCTCTCCACCAGGAAGTAAGCCAACAGCATTTTGCAAAGGTTGGGAACTACCCAAGTAGACCTGTTTGCTTCCAGGGAAAACAAGAAGTGTGCTCAATACTGCTCCCTCTTAGGGTTTGATGATGATGATGATGATGATTCCCTGTCAGACACTTTTCTCCTGTCATGTATGAGGGGTTTCTTGTACGCTTTTCCCCCAATAACTCTCATACACAGAGTTGTCATGAAGATCAAGAGGGACAGAGCGTGCTTCATCCTGATAGCCCCAGCATGGCCCAGACAGGATTGGTACGGGATGTTGTCGGAACTCTTGATGGAATGGCCATGGTCACTCCCACTAAAGCCAGACCTTCCCTTTCAACACTGGGACCGGATGCTCCACCCGGATCTGGACACTTTTGTGCCTGATGGCGTGAAAGCTCCGTGGATAAACACCATTGCTTGTCCAAGTCCAGAGGGTCCTGTTGGAAAGCAGGAAGCCTTTTATGAGGGCTTCTTATTTGGTGAAGTGGAAGCACTTAACCTGCTGGACATCAAGTCAGAACATTTCCCCAACTAAATCCCCTATTCAGGTGATCCTGGGTTACCTGCTTCATGTGAAGCAGAAGGCGCTGGCCTTCTCATTTATCAGTGTGCACCTGGTGACGATTTCGGCTTTTCACCCTCTGCTCCAAGGCAGGTTAGTTTTGTCCCAAGAAATGGTGTCCCGGTTCCTCAAGTTACATATTTGAAGCTGTGAGGTCATCTTCATTAAGTTGAACTGGGACTGTTTTTGCTGGTGCAGTTTTTAAAGATATAAATCAGTGACACCTTGATGTATGATTTTTGGCTTGGAATCTGTCAGTTGGTTTTACTGTTGGTACCTTGTAGAGAGGCAAAAATTGAGATAACTGTCCCTAGATAGGCACTTGACACTTGTAAGTTAAGCTCTCTTTATCAAGCCATTTCTGTTGTTCCCTGTGTCAGTCAGAAGGTGTTGAGTGGATAGGATGGATATTAAGCTAAAGAGGTGGAAGTGGTATGTGACCAAGTGATCTGTTGAAACCACAGGCTAATAAGGAGGGAATATTGAAATAATAGTGTGGTAGACTGTTTCTCTCTTTTTACTGTGGAGTAAAAGTTCTACCCTCTGAAGGTTATTAGAACTTCTCTGGTTGCTGCCTAGAGATTTATGCAATGAAGTCCAATGCATGTAGCCTATAAGAAACCCACATCAGAATATCCCAAAACTGAATGGATAGAGCACTCTGCTAAGAGGTGTGGAAGACCACAGCAGAAAGGGGGGAACTGAACCTGGGTCTCCCACATCCTAGGCAAATTCTCTAACCATTAAACTAACAGGTATAAGGTGGCTTCTGGTGCTGCTACTACCATCATTTTGCACAGGACCTGATCCCATGGTGGACAGCCTCTGACCGCTTCTACTGCATTGGGCCCTGCACACAACTTAGGTGGCCAGACACCTGTCTTCCCCTGATTTGTGAATTGTTCTGTGGCTTTGGCGACCGGACGGCTGTTGGGAGGCATATTTTATGTTACCAAGTATTCACAAAGAAATCTGGTGCTTCGATTGGTAGGACAATTAGTTTACATTTTGATACCAAGTCAAAATATTTATCTAAATCTTAAAGCTCTTTAAGCAAATTAATGAAGTAGTGATATGCTGTCTAACCCTAATGAGTCTTGTAAAACATCACAAAAGTTTCAGTATATTTCTTAATTTGTTTTTATCATTTTTTCTTTACTGCTACTAATCAATTTACGCTGCTTTATTTTGTACATGTTGAGTAAATCAAGGCTATTAATTAACAAAGCAAAAATTGACTTTTTTCCTTAACTGAGAAATAAATTTATAAACTGTATCTGCTCTGTTCTTGATACTAAGCAGTTTAGCAGAATCCATTATGTTGCTTCTCGTGGTAATTTATTACATGGAGCAATTACTTTTTGAAAGCTTTTAATATTTTAGAATTTCGAGGGATTAATATTTTTCACCTTTCCATAGCTGGCTGCTCTCTAGTGTTTTGGACATCAGATGCTCATTATTTTTTTCTTGTTTCACTTACTAGTTGCATTTGCCTTACTTGTGCCTTACTAGTGAAGATTTTTGGGTTGGGAGGAGCACTTTTTTCTTCCATGCATTCACTCTATGTGTAATTATTTTATATTTGTGCATAGTAGGTGTAAAATGATACCAGATCACAACCGAAGTGTTATTCAAGAATGAACATAAAAGTATTTTGTGAAGTCATGCAATACAAGACATTAGAGAATCAGTGAGGTGTATGTGTTTGTGTCAGTTCTCTTTTGCTTTAATCAAGATTTACTTTGAAGTATCCTTGGTATTCCAGGAGACTGGAAGATACTAAATTTGCACTTAGTTTACTTAATCTTGCAGAAAATATAGTTTATTTGTATTATCTTGTTACACAGTTGGAAAGGACAAAAAAATCAGATTTTTAGAAGACAGTGTTCATAAAATACACCCTTTGTAGAAGAACTTAGTTTGAAGTGACAGCTTGTTGTACTTGGTTTCATACCTTAGGCCTGATCTACACTACAAACTTAGGTTGACGTAAGGTGGCTTCCGTCGACTTAATAACGTATGTATGTACACTACCAGGTCCCTTCTGCTCACCTAACTCACCTGTAATGTTGACCTAATTACTCCATTCAGTTAAGCGCTATGCCTCTCGCAGATGTTGATGGATCGACATAGGGGTAACGTAGATGCAGCACTGTGTAAGTTGCTGTCCCACAACGCTCCGCTGTGACCACTCTGGAGATGGTTTTCAACTCCACCGCGTAGCAGCCAGATACACAGGAAACAGTCCCTCCCATGTTAAAGCCTTGAGAAATGTTGAATTCCCATTTCCTGTTTGATCAGCATTGAGAGCTCTCCAGCCCAACTGATCATGGCGACTTAATGCTCTGCAGTCTAGAGTACACAAGAGGTGGTGAATCTTATCAGTCTGTGGAGAGAAGAGTGTGCAGGCACACCTCTGATCCAGCCAAAGAAACATAGACATCTACAAAAAGATCCTGCAGGTCGTGGTGGAGAACGGCCACACCAGGAACTATTCATGCACTGCTGCATGAAAATCAAAGGACTTAGTTAGGTGTACCAGAAGACAAGGAAGGCAAACAGTCGTTATGGTTCTGCACCACAGGCATACTGTTTCTGCCATAAGCTGCATGTGATTCTCGGTGGTGACCCCACCATTACCCCCAAATGCAGCGTGGATACTTCCCAGGAGTCTGAGTCCTACGGCCTCCTCAGGCAGCAACGAAGAGGACATTCTGGGTGAGGAGGAGGAGAATGAGACACAGGCGAGCGGGGAATCCGTTCACCTTGAGAGCCAGGAGCTATTTTTAACCCTGAAACAATCCATCCAGTTGCAGGTGATGCTGGGGAAGGCACCTCAGGCGAGTGTGTAATTCCAGTCAAGCTGTAAGGGTTACATGCTCTTATATTTTATGTGTAATATGAAGAAAAAGTGAGGTGCAGTAGCTATCTGCTTCCCTAGTGGCTGCTTCAACTACACAGAGGGAGTCCCCTGGGAAAGCCTGTTTATGTGCATGAGGATGGGCCAGAAATCCTCTCTGGAGATCTCAAGGAAACTTTCCTGCTGATACTCTGCAATCTTTAGTAGAATGCTTTCGCACAGCCCTCCAGTATTAATTCTGCTGGCATCGTTGCGGTACATAGCATAGCAGCATAAGGACCAGGTCGGTACCCAGAAGCTTTCAGCATCTGCTCCCTTGCCACTCTGTTACCCTCAGGAGACTAAAATCACCTAAGGTCACCTAGGGGAGATGGTGGAAGTTTTCACTACAAGTGCTCATGTGGCAAACAATAGAACATGTGATTTCTTCCACCCATGGCGATTTCCGGGTCCCTCAACCACGGTTTTCCTAACATAACAATGGATTGGTTGGCAAGGATTGACATTGACCTCAGTATTTGCAAGGCAACTATTACCAGCAGCGTTAAGGGAAAGGAGAGGTGGGCTTCCTGTGTTTTCTCATGGCTGAAAACACTTCACCCACCTTCCCCCTCCCGCCCCCCCTTCCCGAGATGCCTCAGACAAAGACTGCAATTTGGGAAGCTTAACTCTGGTCCCTGGTCTCAAAGCAACATCCATGTGATGGGCATTGTCCACCTGTGGTCCCGACGTGGATTTCCCACAAGTTGCAGCACAAGTCCTGTCACCCATGCCCCTGGGCCATATTCACCATGGCTGGAACAGCAAACCGGTTCATTGAATAGCTAGGGATTCTGATTATGTTCTGGCTTGCACTTGAGTGTAATGAGGGTTTTTTTTAAATAGCAACCTTGCACTAGACCCAGGGTGTGCACTGACAATGTTTGCCTTGTGCTTTGCATGCCTTACAGTAGAGAGCTTGGCCTTCAGCACATCCTCCACACTGGTGGAAAGGCTTTTGCAGATTAGAAGGTGCAAAAAGAGAACATGTGATGAAATATTCATAGAGATAATGAACGCCTCTGGGACAGCTGATGTGGAGCAAAGAGCCTGGAGGATTTCATTGTCTGAAAAACTGGACATGGAGAGCAGAAGCATGAGCAGGAGCATGAGCATGCCATGCAGGATGAAATGCTGCCTATTCAGAAGGACCAATCAGATGTTCAGGTGTCTGTTGCGCTTCAAGATAAGCTGCTTGAGGCTAGAAACCCTCTGCAGCCCCTGCAGAATGGCCTGCAAGTATCAGCCCATTCCCAATTCTCCTCCCTCAAACATTCTAGAAGGCAGGGGAGGTAGGGAAGGAGCAGTACCTTTCCTTCAACATCAGGGAGGAGGGGGGAGAATAAGAACAGAAGGCATCCATTTGAAGACCTTCGATGGGCAAGACTTTTGTGCTTTCACAAACAAGGTGCATTTGTTTCTCCCCTCCCAATTTTATCACATCCTTTGCCCAAGGTTAAACTATTTTCCTGTTTTTTCAGATTCTTTGTGCAATAAAAGTCAACGTTTTGTGAATGAAATACTCTTTCTTTATTCCAGTCATAGGGGCTTGGAACAGGACGGGGAGGTACAGGGAAACTGATGCCATGGAGGGAAAGGCATGGGAAGAAACAACACAATTAAGCAGTACACATTACTGTGGCTCCTTGCTGAAATGGGTTTGCAAAAGCCCCGTGGAGATGTAGAGCTCCTTGCGGGGCTCTTCTTATTTCCCTGATATCTGGCTGCTCAAAATTAGCTGCCAACCTATCTGCCTGTATGCCTCATTCCTGTGGAAACTTTTCTCTCCCTTTGCTTCACGGATATTATGGCACACTCAGCAATAACAATAGAGATTTGTTTTCACTGAGATCTAACCTTGTAAGCAAACTGCACTAGCAACCTTTTAAACGTCCAAAGGCGCATTCCACCACCATTCTGCACTTATTCAGCCCATTGTTGAACCACTCCTTGCTGCTATCCAGATGGCTGGTGTACATCTTCATGAGCCATGGGAGCAAGGGTGGGTAGGCTGGGTTTCCCAGGATCAGTATAGGCATTTCAACATCACCAAGGGTTATTTTGCAATCTGAAACAGACCTGTGTTCCTGAAGATAATCACACACCTTTCCTGACTATCATGTTGGTGCAACACTCACTGTGATTCACCAGTGCTTGCAACACCTTTGAAAAGTATTCCTTTTGGTTTATGTACTCTTAGATAAGGTGGTCTCATGCCAAGATAGAGATATGAGCACCATCTATTGCCCCACCACAGTTAGGGAGCCCCATGGTGGCAAAACTATCCGCTATGTCCTGCTCGTTGCCCAGAGTCACTACCCTTCTTAGCAGAATTTGATTAATGGTCATGCATACTTGGATCACAACAGCTCTCTCAGGGGATTTACCAACTCTGAATTGATTTCTCCACTGACCGGTAGCAGTCTGGCATTGCAAGTTTCTACAGCGCAATCACCACGCACTTCTCCACTTTCAGAGCAGGTCTCATTTTAGCTGCATTGCAGGGCTGGGGAAAGCTCTGCATAAAATTCCTGGAAAGTGGCCTTCCTTATCTGAAAATTCTGTAGCCACTGCTCATTATCCCATACCTGCATAATAATGCTGTCCCACCAGTCAGTGGCTGTTTCCTGGGACCAGAAATGGCGCTCCACCGTGTTCAGCTTCTGCACGATTGCCAGCAGCCACCAGGAATTGTTTAATTCTGTGGCTTGCTGCAGGGCTGCTTGAATAACATTGCATTGTTCCCAGTGGGAGCTCCTGTCTCAGCTCTGGAAATACTGCAGGATAGGCTGCGTGGTCACAGCTGTCCTTAGGGTAGTGCCAATTGGGGTAACCACCCTGGGCCCCATGCTTTGGGGGTCCCTGCGCTTCCAGCCGGGGCTGCTCCCAGCCAGGACCCTGGTGGCATCAGCCCGCCTCCTTCCTGGTGCGCAGCTGGGAGGCCAACTGAGAGTGTGGGGTTTGATTTGCCCTGAGCCCCACACACCCCTTAAGGACAGCCCTGTGCAAGGTGTTTGTAATGCTCCCAACAAGAGTGCACAACTGAGCAGGGTCCAAGCTTCTTGGGCTATGGCATACACATGGCTAAGCCAGGCTTCTGAAAGAGAATGGGTTGTTTGCCGTTGATATCAGGGTAGGGAGGGAGGAAACTGCATCATGGGAGGCTGAAGGCATGTTCCCATTCCCCTGTGCCACCATATTTTGGTCCAACGAAGCTGTGCAAGCTCTTCCCACAGCCCTCTACAGCTGGTTGCACTATGGGATAGTTACTCATGATGCACTGCTCTGTGCATCAATGCAAGCACAGCTAGTGAGGATGCACTCCACTAACCCGGCCAGTGTGGTGTGGACATGCCTGACTGACTTAATTACTGTGATAGCTGGATATCGACTTAATTTAAGTTGACTTAGCTTTGTGGTGTAGACATGCCCTTAGGTTCAATTGTAACTAAATACACTCCTCTTGTAAACATGCATTTCCTAAGTTCAGTAAAATGACATGTTCCCACTTACTTTGAATCTGTTTGTTTGCCTCGTAATGCATAAAGATGATGATTTTCTTAAGCTTTCTTTTTATGTAATTTTGGGAATGTTTTCAGCTATTTTTTCCCAATAAAAGTGTGAGTTCCGTTTCTGGTACTAAGTTCAGTTACACACATCTCTACCTGCGCAATACTCGCAGATGACATTTGTTTTCTCTATGCATGAGAGGGATTCTTCTTGAACTCTGAGATGTTCCCCTTTATTCCACACACTCCAACAAATCCTATTCAAGTCACCCTTGTTTCTTGGTTGTGTTGCTGTGCATCTTTCAGATGAGTAAAGTTAGAAGAGAGTGTAAATGACTGTTGGCTGGAATACCTCAAACTTGTAGTATCTGTACAATGCTTTATGTCCACACATGATCGCTCATATTATTGAACATATTACAGTAGTGCCCAAAGGTCCTAGTCAGGTTTGGAGACTCTATTTTGCTTTGCAGCATTCAAATACTGACCTGGAGTGCCAACAATCTAAATTTTCTTATCAAGTATTAGTTTTATTGTCTGGGTGGAGCACCTGGGACACAGCCGTTAGCTGTGGTCAGGTTGAACTCGTGATGGTTGCCGCCGTTCAACGTGGACAGGAAGCCTCAGGCTTCACGGCTTTAACTAGTCCTCCTAACTTCCTCCCACAGTGTGGTGTTTCCAGTTTTACAGTCCTCTGAGATCCCAAGGAGGCTGTCCAGTTCAGGTTGCCAAACCCTACTAGCGGGGCCAGTGCATACACCAATGTGCCACATCGCACTGCCCTTAGTAACAGCTATTCAGGCGCAACTGCTGCTTTGCTCCTCCTCCCCCCTCCATTTCAGCCTACGTCTGCTCTTGGTGTCTGATATCTCCTGGGGCAATTCTTCATTTAATAAGGGGGGGTACCATGCATGGTATATAATGATGAGCATTATTCACTCAGCACTGACAGTATGCTCAGCAGTGTACAGAACATCATTAAGACAAAGATTTTACTTTAAGAAGACGGACAATAGCCAAAATACAACACACTTCAGAGGCAGAGACCATTTTGGGGGGGGAAGGGAAGAGATGTGTGTATGCTGTGTAGCGCCTATCACAGTGGGCTCCTGATCCATGTCTGGAGCTTCTAGGTGCTATGACATTATAAATATTTGTGCAGCCATTTTTTTTAATGCTTGTATAATAGCACCACTTCTGCTATCCGGACTTACACTCTAAGCACAAGAATAGGAGCTGTCATGAAGCGGGAGCGCTACCAGGAAGCTGCCAGGCACAGCAAAAATAGCAATATTGCTGCAATAGCTACAGCAACTGTAAACAGTGACTGCAGCCTCAGGAAAGGGAAGGTGGGTCAGGAACTCACTGGCCACCTGTGGAGTCCCAGGCTCCCCATGCCCCAGCTGGGCGGAAGCAGAGGAGTTGCCCGGGGAGTGCCCCAGCGACCGAGCGCTGCACCCACCTTCAGCGATGAGCCATTTCTGAGCTGCGACACTAGCCCCACGTGTCTCCTGAGGTACTGTCCAGAGATCCTGAGAAGACTGTGCAGTGCAGGGTGCCAATCCCGCTAGTGGTGCCAGCTTAAACATCAAAATGGCACATCTTGCTGAGCTTAGTAACAGCTATTCAGGAGCAACAGCTGGGCACTGCAGGGTAGGGCTGCTGTCTTGGCCCTCTCCAAATCTCTGTCCATGCTTTGGAGGTGGTTCTGGCCACCAAAAAAAAATCTGCTGGTGGCCTCATGAGGCCCCAGTAGTGGCAACTGATGAATGCTGGTGCCTCTACCTGTATCTTTTAATCCTAGTGGTCATCTTACATTGGTTTAATTTTCATAGCTACATTTGTTGGGGAAAGGGCTAGAAACATAGCTTTCATTTTATTTTAAAAAGTGACTATCACTCTACATTTCTAGTTTCCTCCCACATCATGGGCCCAAAGGCTGGCTGCACTTTAGTGGCTATTGGAGATCCTATCATAGAATCATTGTCATGCTCCATTTCTCCTGCTCTCCCTCCTCTGTCCACCCCCCCTCCACCCCATTTGATGAAAAAGTTCAATACGCATGGTCATGAAACTGGTGATAAAATGTAATTAATATACACTCCTTTGTTTTTTACTGCAGCAGCTATGTGCATGTCAGTGTTTTCTTACCCATTGCTGCTGCAATCACAAAATATTAGCGTTCGTTATGTTAACTTTCCAGCTCATAGCAGTGCTGGACTCTGGCATCCCAGCCTTGTAGACAAATCTTGTGGTGCTTTCTGCCTCTTCATTCATGCCTTGCAGTAACTACTGTGCAAAGCGTAACCCACTGAAATAACAGTGTGGACGTAGTACTGCCATTACATTTTAGAAGTCATCTCTGCGTCACCTTCAGCCATTCGGAAGCACACTTAACCAAAGTGATACTTGATTCTGTTAGTGTGATTCAGAGAGGAATTCATTAGCCAAAGGCAAAGAGAGCAGGCAGGATGAAGCACGCTGCTTTCACTGTTGTTTTTATTTGGTATCTGATGGGATGTCTCTCTTTTTCGGACTCTTCTCATACAAACCAGTGTTCTTGAGTATATGTGCCTCATACACTTGTAGCTGACTGGGCTCTGTTATCTACCAGGGTCTGCTTCACAATGGAGAAGTAACCTTTCTGGTAAATTTTTTCTGATGCTTCTGGTGGCTCAAGAATAGTCAAGTGAATTTTGTCTTTAGCTCCATCATGGTTGAGAGAGCCCCACTTGCTCTCAGATCTTATTTCGCTTACTATTGTGGTGTTTTTTGTTGTATACAACAGTGTAATAATGACTGATTACACGAATTACATGCTGGTGAGCATTGTTCTAGGTTTGTAGCCAGCCTTAACAAGTATTAGTTATTCTCTAGATATTTTCCGTCCTGTAGACTCTTGCTATAATATTGCAGCAACAGTCTGCCTAGGGACAGTAGAAAATTTTCTTTCTCATTCAGAAGTTTGCCAGCTGTACGTTGGAACATAGTTTTAAACCAGTATGCCTTTTGGCCAGGTTTGTGATTAGAAAGTGTGTTAAGTGGACAGTAATGTTAGGCTGTTTGATCAGCTGCTTGTTCAGGAGACAGGTTCTTAAGATGAATACTGTGATTGCAATTTCAGTGCCTTCTAATCCACCCGGATTTCTTCCACCGCAGTTAATGATCCTCAGTTGCCATCTGACTCTGTCATGCTATTGGTTTTCTTGTAAAATTGGGTACTAATGTAAAGTGCCATCACTGTTATCTATGGCTTGATCCGTGCTGTGGTTCACATTGAGAAAGGTTGGCGGTACTCTTCGTACTCTGAATTCTTTTCTTTGCATACAACTTCCAAAATGCCCTTCAGCTTCCACCGTGTTTCATTGTATATGGGGAGCAGCCAGTTCAAAAACTACACAAAAGTTCCTGTTCTTAGCAGCAATGCAGGTCATAGACTTTGGCAACGCTATCAGTGCTTTTCCCATATAGCTATATTTGCATAATCTCATGGTGTTAGATGGAACATGTGCCAGGAGAGTTTTCTTGTCAGCACAATTACATCACTTCCCCAGATGACACTAGCTGTGCCAAAAGAAGCTTGCTTGTGGCTTACTCTGGGGATATTGCCTGCATAGCTGTGTCAGCTAGGTGTGTGGTCCTCTCTCAACTCTGAATTACGTAGTTATACGGATAAAACTTTAGTGTAGATCTGGCTCCACAGTCACTGATAAACCACAGTCACTGGTAAAACAATACAAGTGCTTGTCAATGGGGTACACTCAAAGTTAAGACTAATTAAAGGTGTGAGGTTAGTGCTCATAAGTTAAAGTGCATTAACTCCTTTGCCAGCCCCTTGCTCCACTCTTGCTTCCCCCAGGAGCACTTTCATTCAGAAGTAAAGTGGCCTTAGTTTACTGTAGCTTAATCCTCTTTTTTTTGTGGATGTACCAAAATCACTATTTAAAAAAAATGTGGATGTTGCTGAGTCTTTGCAAGACAATCGAAGGAACTAACTGTATTCATAAAGTCCACTGTCCCTCCAAAAATTCCATTTGCTTAGTGTATATGCACCCTAATATAGAACAGTCCTCCTTTCGGAAATCCATACATCACTCATTATTTATCTAGATACGTGTTTATATTTGACAAATGACAATATTTACCTTTTAAAGGATTATTAAAAGAATCTCTTAAATACTGCTTTTAATAGCAGGCTATTTTTAAAAGATCCTGTTCTCTACTCAAGATGATTAATTGTAAGGCGAGCTTTATCAGTGATATCAGAGGTGCAACTTCTGACAAGTTTCTTTTCCATTCTTCTTATGTAGTATCCAAATATAGATAATACGCTCTTGGAAGTTTGAACATTCTTGTTTAAGAATATTTATATATATTTTTTGCTTTAGGCCTGAACTTATGACAACTTCTTACTCTTTTTATAATGCTATTTTCTCTTGCAAAAATTTGTTCATATATTTTGATACCCAAAACTCTAATCTTGCCAGAACTTGCATTCAGTGGGACTACTCATGTACAAAGTTACTCATGTGGGTAAGTGAGTAGGGTTGAAAACAGGTTCTATATTGTTGACATGACAACTTTTTTATAACAAAAACAAAAAAAATCCTGTATTGTAGTTCTAATTTTAGTTGGAGATGTTTCACCTTTTCATTGTGAATTTCTGTGGTGCTTGGTTTCTGTCATGGCTGAGTGTTTTTACTGTACGGTTTTGTAAACCTTTAGTAATTTACACTTTGAGAGAGAGAGAGAAAGAAACTTTTAGTAATTCGAGAGAGAGAGGTGTGTATGTATTGATGACACCAGTGTACTCAGAAGGTTTTTTTTACTGTAATTAATTGCAGAATTGCACCATAATAGGAGAAGGGCCTACCTAGCAAAAGGTTTTCCTCTTCACTCTCTCCATGCAGCTGCAAAGGATACTGGAAAATAGGAACTCTAGATGGGCCTCTCAGTATGTCTGCACTGCAACTAAAAACCCGTGGCTGGTCTGTGCCATCTGACTTAGGCTAAGGGACGTGGCCTAAGAGGTTGTTAAACTGCGACATTCAGACTTGGTCCGGAGCTCAGGCTCTAGGACCCTGTGAGGTGGGAGGGTCCCAGAGTTCAGCCTACAGGCCTAACATGAATGTCCATACTGCAGTGAAACAGCCCCTTAGCCCAAGCCCTGCGAGCTCGCATCAGCTGGCATGGGCCAGCCATAAGTTTTTAATTGCAGCGTAGACATACCCTTAGAGGCTACATGTTTACTCCCTTAAAAGAGAAGTAGTTGCTTGACAGGCCCAGCTCCTTTTCATCCCTTGGTTTAGGGGTAGCTTCAACAAAGGATTCCTGTATTCTATGCACACAGGGTGTAAAGAAACTTCTTTTCACTCCCTGCTTCTCTCAACTGGAGCAAAGGAGAAGATAATTCCCTTAGCCTGTTAAATGCTCCATTCCATCTGGTAGATGATTATTCCATTCTGAGGCAATTAGCACAGTTGAAATATGCATATAGTTTCACTTCACTATATGTCTGATAGCCAGCTGACTACATTGATGTAATTTGAGACACTTATTTCTATATTGCTTTATATTGTCTAGAATTGTCCTAGTCACTTCAAGAGAAAAATACAGTAGATTATAGGCTGTTGCCCCAAGGAGTTTACAATCTAAGTAATAATAATATTGCATTTCATTGTAACTAAATTTTTACTAGAACTGAATTCCACTTTAAAGTCTTCCACACACAGTGTTTTAAATGTAGCTGTTCAGTACAGTAAGTAAGAGGTATTTTGCTACCTAAATACAACCACATTTCAGTATGTGCTGTTTAGTTCTTCAGGGCCTGGACTGTCTTATGTGCTTGAAAATATCATGTAAAGTTATGGGACTGTATAAATGTTTGATAAATCCTGTATGTGGATTCCATGTTGACAAAGAGAACCACTTTCCTTTCATATACTAGAAGCAGCAAAATGACATTCATTGTAATAGGGGACGAGTTACTGCTAGTACAACAACATTAGTTCTGAGTTATTCACAGCTTCTATGGACTTTCAACCTATAAAGCTGAAATTTACTGATATACATATTGCTGCACTCTAAGGAGTATCAAAATTATGGTTTCAGTAAGAGTAATAGGAATATGTGCCTATGAGTTATTGGGATCGGCAGCAGTAAATACTTCAGATTTGGTGAACTGCAAGTGTGGTTATGAGATTGTATACAAATACTTTAGAGGAGTTAAAATATTTGAGTTGTATTATTTAAGAGTTTTGGCTGTGCATGCTATGATATAGGAAACCAAGCCTTACGATTCAGGGTATTTGGTAACTTGATGACCTAATGGGATCAGTGAATAAACTACCCCACTCCCTTATATTTCATATAAGGCCAGATGTCATATCTTCTGCTGTGCTCTGAAGCATCCCTATTGCAGAAGACATGGGATCCAATTAAAGAATTGGAATTGCTGCCATGCAGCCAAGGCTCGCCATTCTGTTATTCAAATAACTCCCACACCTATTGTGTACTCACCATGTTGGTGCTTAGGGAAAGTTCACAGCATTTTTGATTATGCAACTTTCTATATCTGTGGCATAAAATGTGAAGTGGTAGGATGATGCAAATGCTCAAATGAAGCCAGTGACTGACAATTCAAAAGGTGATATCTGGAATCATGCTCCAGAGTTAGTAATGTCGTCAGTTATTTTCCAGACTTTTTTTCCGGATTCTTTTTTGGTATTTCAAGGAGTTATAATAGTTGTTTAAACATACATATTTCATGCAGAGAGACAGGAGTTGAGATTATGGCTGGCTAACATCCCATCTTTTTAAACTCTAGGACAGCTTTGACCTAGCCCATCTTTTTATCCAATGGGCTTATCCATGGTGTCGGGGGGGAAGGAAGGTGTATTTTCATGCGTTAGCTGATTATATGAACCCTGACCATGTGGAGGGGAGCTTATTAGTGAGTTGAAGTGAACCCTAGTCCATGCACCTATGTAGAGTACATCTCAACCAGCTAGCATCAGTTAAAATAGAACTCAGCCTGTCTGCACTATGGTTTAAAAATATATTAGTTAAAACACCTTTTAATTCTAGTGTATACAAGCACTGTATGGCTGTATATATTGTTTGACTCAGAATATGAATATACCATTTAAAAATAAAGATTTCACAAAGCTTTGCTTCAGTTTCTGTTTTAGTTCAGTGTATAATTAATGTTTTAATGTATCTGGATTTATAGCAGAACATTTTGATGTGGATAAAAGCCCTAGGGGGTTGCACTGTTGGATGTTCAGTAACCTCCACTTCTTAATTTATTAATACGAAAGTGACATTAAAAGAATACTATTTAGATTGCATAGTCAAGCATTCAAAAGTTAGGAATTTGCAGTTGTTTGGTTGCCTGTGCAACTTAGTTTGCCCTCTTATGAATCCCTCTTGTGCGCTGAATGAAGCAGGTGTTCTGGGGAAAATAGCATGTAATCCTGCATATGCATTATTATACAGTCTTAAGTGCATGCATGGAGCCAAATTCAGGTTAAACAGGCAACTGTAAATTTGGCATTTCCTAAAGTGATTTACTTTATAACCCAATAACATTCTTAATTTTTTTTTGTATGTAATTTCTTTGGTTTTTTGAAACAACAAAATTAAAATTAGGTATCTGTTTATGTATAGCTCTGACAATCGTCCCATTGTGCATCATCGGTAGAGTTTGAATTCTGAGCCTTTGGCAGACTTCTACTGCTTAAGCTATAGGTGTAACTACAGTAACTGTCAGAAAAAGGATTTTATCCTAGTGTGTGTGGGGAATGAGACACGAGCCCTGTGCTTGGATCTAGATGTGCCTGGCCTAGCTTGCCACCACTAAGAGCTGGGAGGAGCTCCTTCCCTCTATTGTGCACTTGTGGAGGTGGGAGGGACTGGGGTGGGAAGCCAAACCCAGGTCTCTCAAAACCAATTCTTTCTATCTTCCATCTGCTGCACTGGCTCTGGTAGCTTCCAGGTATTACCAGCACAGTGTGGTGATAGTGCTGTGCTCCTGCAGTAGCTTGAGCTGGGCTTTTTAGAACATTCCATGGTTTTGAGAGGTTACCAAAAAATGTTTGAGATCTAAGGAAATCAAGGGAGAGAGAATGGTAACTAATTTATTTACCAATTTAGCTAAATCTGATGGAATTTTATGGGACAACGGAAAAAGGCATTTCTACAACCTGAGATTTCTCCCTACTGAATATGAAAGGTCAACTACAAGCATGAATGTGTTAATGGTTCTCAAAAATCCTTTATAATGGAATGTGTTAAACAACCTAAATATAGGCCTATAAGTGTGGCTTTGTAAGGTCTTTAATTTTATGTCATGATTATTTTGGAATTCCTTAAACCAGAAATAAAAATGACCACTACAGAATATCAGAGCTATCTGAGGATGAGGCACTGAAGTTCATATTTCTAACCAGGCTTTCTCGTTCTATAGAAATCGCCACATTAGCAGATATAGTTTTTGGTTTGGCTTGTTTGTTTGTTTGTTAAATCATTCCATTGAAATGCTTGACTGGTATTCTGAAACTTTGCTGGAAGCAAACAAAAACTTCATATGCAGAAGTACACTTATGTACAGCAAGCCTCTTCGTGTTCCACAGCATAATGTATATTTGTACCGTTGCTCTGGAGCTTTGTTAGCATAAAATTAAAGTAATGCTTTTGCTTTCAAATTTTAAGGAAACTTGAAAAATCATAGTAATTCAATAAGAGGGCTGGCAGTATTTCCTTATTTTAGGTGCTTAGCTGCCCCCCACCCCCACCCAAATGTTTTGTTAGTAATAGAATATGCCCATAAAATCTTGATGCCATTCTGTAGTTCAGAAGTATTTCTCTAGCATAACAGTACCTGCATAACAGCATAAAAAATATGTAGCAACACAAACTACATTTTTAAAAGTGACTATTAATATGAAAATTGTCTTATTCCTTTTGTTTGTTTTGGAAAACTACTGTGTACCAAGGGTAATAATTTTTCTTACCATTTAGGTGACAAACAGCATGTTTGGTGCTTCAAGAAAGAAGTTTGTAGAGGGGGTCGACAGTGACTACCACGATGAAAACATGTACTACAGCCAGTCTTCGATGTTCCCACATCGGTCGGAAAAAGATGTAAGTGGAGCAAACAATATTTTGCACCTTAATAATGAAATAATCTCATAACACACTATATAAAATTGAAATAAAGACAGAATGTCCTGTATTCAAGGGTATTTCTTTAAGCTGTACCCTATATAAGTTACAATAGTTGGTGTGTGGGGTCCTGCTGATAGTTCAAATGTACTGTTTTAATAGCCTACTCAGAATTTCTCAGCTGGAGATAAAGGTAGTTTAGTTCCCAGAGAAGTCCAGTTCCCAGAGAAGTCCTATATGGATGGCCTGGATCTACTTTTCAAATTCAACTCTTTGAGAAAGATTAGGAGTATGGTATCTATCCTTGGCCATTGCACAAGAATGTTCATTTCTTTTTTGTCCCTGAGATTGTGTGTGTCTGACTCTTTGCTGAAGCATTGCTTATTCTCAAAATAAAAGCTGCTCCTTTTTTCACAGGTAGTGTTACCATACACCTAACTCCTTTGTGACCAAACTTTGTGGGGATCGCTAGCTTCTGTCTCCCATAAGATTCAGAATTAAACTGAGGATTATGATGTAAAAAAAATTCTTCAGGTTTACTGGAAAAAATAAACTGTTTTATCCCCCCCAACCCAGACCCCCAACCGGCAGGGAGATTCTTATAGTTCAGAAATATGTTGAAGGACAAAGTTCTAGAAAACTCAAAATTGAGGACTTAGTATGGTTATACAAAACATAAGAGCCTATAGTAGTTTGTTAGAACCCCTTTCCCATGATTGCCTCCTGTTCTATCCTTTTGTCGATCCTTTTGAGAGGGTAACATTATAAGATAGGATACTCTAGTCCTTTACGCTGTGGTAAAGTCAAGCCAGATGGCTATGGCAGGGTACTTAAGGGCCGATATGTGAGCCCTAGAATGCTGAAAGCCCTCTTCCCTACAGGCAGGAAAGAGGTTTCACCTGGGGCTGATTAGGCAATTAGGCCACCTGGGGCTGCTTAACTAATTAGGCCACCTGGGGCCAATCAAGGAGCCCCGCCCCAAACACTTAAAAGCCTCCAGTTCAAGCAGGCAGTTGGAGGTAGTAGAGTGAGGAGGAGAGGAAGGAGCTGTTAGAAAGTGAATTGGAGTCAGAGTTTCCTACTGTTAGGGAATTAGAGCAGAGGAGACCCTGGTCCTGGTTCCCAGCCTACAGGGAGAACAGGTACCCCCACTGGGCCACCGGCCCAACGGGCTAGCTGCCCTCCCCAGGAGGGTGCGGAGACAACCCTCAGGCCATAGTGAGGCCTGCACCTGCTTGCCCCGGGGAAGGGCCAACGAAGAGGGGAAAACCTAGAGATTTACCCAGACTGGGCTGGGACTACCTTAGGCCCCACGGCCTACAGAGACTGTCGCTAGTGGGTGAGCGCCAGAACGGGGGCCTGGCGTACCACAACGCCTATAAGGAATTGTTTGACTTGACACTTCTGCAGCACTGTCACTATATATTTCTTTTCAACAGCGAGACATTTAAGTGGTAAATGGAGAGCTTTTTCCCAATTCCATTTTAGTAGAGAATGGGTTCTAGACCCTCTTCAAAATGCATACGCTAGGTGCAAAACTGTATTTTCTGCCTATAGTTAACTATTTACATAACACCTATCACTATACTCTTCTTCTGGCTTGCCTCAACATTTATGCTAGCCTGAAAACTTTACCACAGGGAAAGTGACAAAACTAAGGGGAGGGCATCTGAAGGTCTTGCATTAAATCATCCAGTTATAAGACAAATGGCTGGGTAGCAAACAGTACTGCAAGCAGTTTAGGAGATTCTAAGATTATTTGAGAGACTTGGTTTAGTTGAAGAAAGAGAGGGTATATACAAACCTACCTAGAGTCTCACTAGGAAGTCCAGCTCTGGGTAACCAGAGTTGAGACATTCCAGTTGTGAAAAAATCCATGTGTAGTTCAGTGACTCACTTGTCCATCCAGAACCAGGGCAGTCTTAATTCACTGGGTCTTCTGACTTCACGTGTAGTGCAGTGGTTTCTTGGATCAGACTCCATTCTAGTCATCTGATCCTACTTTTCTTCCAAATTGAGCGCTCGTTGCTTGGAGTCAGTAGATCTTCACCCAATTTTACCTGTCAGCAGAGACCCTCCTGTGCTGTTCAGGTGAATAGAATGTGCTATGGGTAAGACATGCATAAATGCTATTGCTCTGGATTGCACTAAACAAGAGTCAACATATGACTCAAGGTAGGTCATCTTTGGCAAAGGAATTGAATGGACATTTTCTAGAGCTTCAAGCATCTTGAGCTACTTTTGACAGCTCAGACTTCCACTTGAAACAAAGGTGCTTCTAGTTTGACTGGACAGTGTGGCTACCGCATCCAAACAGGTGGTAATTCTGAGTAAATTATTGTGTAAGCTTTGGTCAGAAAAATATCTTATTCTTCTGAGCCCTCCTCTCTCCTGAGGAGAAAAGATACACTGGCTGATGTTCTAATTACATATTGGATCACAGAGGAGAGTGGAGCAAGGTGTCACCTGAAACCCTGAGTGCCTCAATGCTTTGCTACTGTAGCTCTCTCCTGGGATGCCCACAATAGCAAGGCATTGTGAGGCCCTCAAGGTCAAGGTTAAGAGGTAACACAACTTTTCACCAGTCTGGATTGCACCCCAGAACCATACAACCTCAAGTTCTTTGACTTCTCACAGACAAATCTATTTGTCAGTTTGCATCTGTGATGACAAAAGATAGACCTTCATGTTTTGTGAAATAGATTTTGCAGTATGGGTTTTCTCCATTTTTGAGCCACAAGACTTGGTGTTCATTTCTCTCCCAGTCGTTTGACATATAAAAAAGGCTACAGAATTAAAAAAATCAGAGACATCAGAATAATCTTTGGACTAGTTCATTTGTTTTGTCTTGCCTGGAAAGTCTCTTCCTCCTTCCCCTCCCTCCTTTTTTTTTTTCCCCCCCCTTTAACTTCCAGGCTTCATCTTCTCAAGGCTTGATGTTTTGCTCTGACCATCAAATTCATTTTTTCAAAAGGTGGCTTATGAGAAAGTGACTTACTTTATCAGAAGCTTTTCTTGCCTGGGGATAGGAGCTGCATTAGAGATGGAAGAGGGTGAAAGCCACATCTGGCATACAACATCTGATAAGGAAAAATTTCTTGCTGATACGATAGTATGTCTTCAAATTTTGAAAATGTTCCCTAGCGCACACTTTTGAGATGTTGCAAGCTGGCTTAGAAAGATTTTGAACTGCAAATACCTTTGTTTGGAAGCTTCTGCTTGTGATATCTTGAGGGAGAAAATGCAGTTTGAGGTTGCCATCAAACCACCTGATCCCATAGAGTTGTTGTCATTTAAAGATGTAGGAATTCAACCCATCCATTTTGGATTGCGATATTTTCGATTTTTAGTTCCTTATCTTCCATTTTTTAATGTTTTCATTTTGTGGCTACGTAGTCTAATACACAAGTTATTTCGATATTTTAGAGTTTAAGCCATTAAAAAAATTATGTCTCGGTTGGAGATAGAAACGCCTACTGGCTTTCATATCTAGTCAACTAAAAAGTGTAATACATTTTAAGGAGACAGGTTTTTTCAAGCTGCTGAATATAGTGTCTGGCCTTAGAGTTTGACATCTTGGCCTTCTGTGGCTGCTGCCACTTGCTAGGATAATGAATAAAATGACAGTATTTTGTTTCCTGAGAAAATTTCACTTAAATGCCTTTTAGTTAATGTTTGAGAAGCTTTTAGTAATGAATGAATAGCTTTGACCCACTTGAATAAAGTGGAAAGTTCATCTCTGGCAAAAAAACAGATTAGCATGATAGATGTAATGTTAATAGATGTTTATTTTCATAAACACTACAAATATATTTTAAAATAAAATTGTTTCAAACTCATTTCCCCTGCTTTCTTTATGAAACCCAGAGCTTAAGTGCCATTTCCCTACAACAGCTGATACTACTAATGCATAAAACCTGCTGTCCTGTGTGAGAGAGATTGAAGACTCTCTCTTCATTCAGCTCATTATAGGTGAAAAAGCTTTTATTGATATTTTAAAGAGGTGAATAAAAGTTGCTATAATTTGACAACAGTCTGAGGAAATTTCTTGATGGACATAAAAATGGCCATACTGGGTCAGATGAGTGGTTCATCTTGCCCAGTATCCGGTCTTCTGACAGTGGCCAGTGCCAGATGTTTCAGAGGGAATGAGCAGAACAGACAACCATCAAGTGATCCAACCCATCTTGTGCGCTCCCACCTTCTGTCAGACAGAGGCTAGAGACACTCAGAGCATGATGTTGCATCCCTGCTCCTCCTGGCTTATAGTCATTGATGGACCTATCCTCCCAAGAACGTATCTAGTTCTTCTTTGACTTCTGCTATAGTTTTGCCTTCACAACATCCCCTGGCAAGGAGTTTCATGGATTGATTGTTTTGTGTGAAGAAGTACTTGCTTTTGTTTGTTTTTAAACCTGCTGCCTATTAATTTCATAGGGTGACCCCCTAGTTCTTATGGAAAATGAAGGAGTAAATAACATTTCCTTATTTACTTTCTCCACACGAGTTAAGATTTTTAGTTGTCTCTTTTCCAAGCTGAAAAGTTTCTCTTTAATTTCTCCTCATACGGAAGCTGTTCCATACCCCTAATCATTTTTGTGTGTTTTCTGTAGCTTTTTCAATTCCAATGCATCTTTTTTTGAGATAGGGTGACCAGATCTACACATAGTATTCAAGATGTGAGCGTACTATGGATTTATATGGGCATTATAATATTTTCTGTCTTATCTATCCCTTTCCTAATGGCTCCTAATGTTCTGTTAGATTTTTTGACTGCTGCTGCACATTGAGTGGATGTTTTCAAAGAACTATCCACAAGGACTCCAAAAGTCTCTTTGAATGGTAACAGCTAATTTAGATCACATCATTTTGTATGTATACTTGACATGTTTTTCAGTGTGCGTTACTTTGCATTTATCAACATTGACTTTCATATGTGACAGTCACATAAATAAGAAGAAAACAAAGAAAGAAGAAGTGGGGCCGCTATACACTGAGGATGGAACAGAGGTTAAGGATAACCTAGGCATGGCCCAATATCTAAATAAGTACTTTGCCTCGGTCTTTAATAAGACTAGTGAGGAGTTTAGGGATGATGGAGGGATGACGAACGGGAATCTGGATGTGGTGGTGGATATTACCGTATCTGAGGTAGAGGCCAAACTTGAACAGCTTGATGGGACAAAATCGGAGGGACCGGACAATCTCCACCCGAGGATATTAAAGGAGCTGGCGCGTGAAATTGCGAGCCCGTTAGCGAGAATTTTTAAGCAATCGGTAAACTCGGGGGTTGTGCCGTACGACTGGAGAATTGCTAACGTAGTTCCTATTTTTAAGAAAGGGAATAAAAGTGATCCGGGTAATTATAGGCCTGTTAGCTTGACGTCTGTCGTGTGTAAGGTCTTGGAAAAAATTTTAAGGGAGAAAGTAGTTAAGGACATGGTGGTCAATGGTAATTGGGACAAATTGCAACATGGATTTACTAAAGGTAGATCGTGCCAAACCAACCTGATCTCCTTCTTTGAGAAGGTGACGGATTACTTAGACAAGGGCAATGCGGTAGATCTAATTTACCTCGACTTCAGTAAGGCGTTTGACACGGTTCCGCATGGGGAACTGTTAGTTAAATTGGAAAAGATGGGGATGAATGTGAAAGTTGTAAGGTGGATAAGGAACTGGTTAAAAGGGAGACTACAGCGTGTCGTGCTGAAAGGTGAACTGTCAGGCTGGAAGGAGGTTACTAGCGGAGTCCCTCAAGGATCGGTTCTTGGACCGACCTTATTTAACCTTTTTATAACCGCTCTTGACACAAAGAGCGAGAATGTGTTAATAAAATTTGCGGATGATACGAAGCTGGGGGGTATTGCTAACACGGAGAAGGACCGGGATGCTATTCAGGAAGATCTGGACTACCTTGTACACTGGAGCAATAGTAATCGGATGAAATATAATAGTGAAAAGTGCAAGGTCATGCACTTAGGGATTAATAATAAGAATTTTACATATACGTTGGGGATGCATCAGTTGGAAACGACGGAGGAGGAGAAGGACCTTGGGGTATTGGTTGATAACAAGATGACTATGAGCCGCCAATGTGATATGGCTGTTAAAAAAGCAAATGCGGTTTTAGGATGCATCAGGCGAGGTATTTCCAGCAAGGAGAAGGAGGTGTTAGTGCCGTTATATACGGCGCTGGTGAGACCCCACCTGGAATATTGTGTGCAGTTCTGGTGTCCCATGTTTAAGAAGGATGAATTCAAACTGGAACAGGTTCAGAGACGGGCTACTAGGATGATCCGAGGAATGGAAAATCTGCCTTATGAAAGGAGACTCAAAGAGCTTGGCTTGTTTAGCCTGGCCAAAAGAAGGCTCCGGGGGGATATGCTTGCTCTATATAAATATATCAGGGGGATTAACGTTAGGGAGGGAGAGGAATTATTTAAGTTTAGTACTATTATAGGCACGAGGACGAATGGGTACAAATTGGATATTAGGAAATTTAGACTAGAAATTAGACGAAGGTTTCTAACCATTAGGGGAGTGAAGTTCTGGAATAGCCTTCCGAGGGAAGTAGTGGGGGCAAATGACTTATCTGGCTTTAAGACTAAGCTTGATAAGTATATGGAGGGGATGTTATGATGGGATAGTTTAATTTGAGCAATTGATTTTGGATTATCGGCAGATAAGTCTGCTCAATGGTCTGTGGGAATGCTGGATGGGATGGGAACTGAGTTACTGCAGAGAAATCTTTTTTGGGTGCTGGCTGGTGAGTCTTGCCCACATGCTCAGGGTTTAGCTGATCGCCATATTTGGGGTCGGGAAGGAATTTTCCTCCGGGGCGGATTGGCAGGGGCCACGGAGGTTTTTCGCCTTCCTCTGCAGCATGGGGCATGAGTCGCTTGCTGGTGGATTCCCTGCAGCTTGAGGTCTTCAAATCTCACTTTTGAGGATTTCAATAACTCAGTCATGGGTTCGGGGTTGTTATAAATGTGTATGGGTAGGGTTTTGTGGCCTGCCTTGTGCGGGAGGTCAGACTAGATGATCATATTGGTCCCTTCTGACCTATGAGTCTATGAGTCTGAGTCATTTTGTTGCCCAGTCACCCAGTTTTGTGAGATTCCTTTGTAACTCTTCGCGGTCTGCTTTGGATTCAACTATCTTGAGCAGATATAAACTTCCATTGTATAATGTTAAACGTGGCAACGTTTTAACAATTTATATAGTACGAGTTTATCAAAAGTTACTACAACTTAAAAAATAATTGCTTTCATAATAATGTACACTGCATAATGAGAGCCAAGTGTTTGGAATTTACAGAATATATACTGTATTACTTTATTATCTATAAGATTATATCTGCTTTGGACTTATCAAGTTTGGGCATGTAAACATAAACAAGTGTTACTTGGCTAGAAAGGAAAACAGGTATTCATGTTTTGTACTTTGTATTGTTCTTCAGTTTGCAGAGGGAGGAAGTAAAATGCATCTCTGAGCCCTGGTCTACACTTACTGGGCGATTTGGCGGCAGTCGACTGGGAGTTCCACAAGGTACACAGGGTAGCTTGAGTAACTCCCGTCGACTGCTGAGCTTCCCTTCTACTCAGCGTCTTCACTGCACTGTGCCACTTGAGGGGGTGGTTTTACTGTGTTGACTTCTGGATTAACTGAGCGGGTCCTCGCTGACCACTCAGTCGATCGACTTTTTGCCACTATCAGTGTAGACATACCTGGCATCACATTTTAAGAAATTATAGGTATTTTTTTATTTTATAAACTGGAATGTATATAGTAAAGTTGGTAGTTATTTTCACTTCAAAATCTCAATACTTATAAATATTTTGGATTGTAAATACTTCACTGTAAATGTCTATTTTAAATTCTTTGTTGGAATTTTAATAATCTAGAGAAATGGTTTTATTGGTCTTACATTTTGTAAAAAGCTTGTTACAAAACCTAATTTTGGGGAAATTTTGCAGTGTCTATTTTAAATTACATTTAAGGTAAAAGGAGAACTATTAATAAAATTAAAGATTGACCATATGCCACTGGTTTATCTAGTTTATTTGTATTAATTATTTGTTGGCTTGACTTCTAATTTTGTTAAATGGTTAACATAATGGTTAAAACTGTGGTTCATCTACTTACGTTATTTAAATGGTACCTATTTTGCTGTATAAATAACAGAAACAAGGTAACAGTTATAGAATGATTGTCCTATGTTGGTGTACGTATCTGACTAAGAAGATAATTATCAATCTTTCTCATATGTGTAGCTATCCATTGGTCTGGATATTGCTCATGGATTTAAACTTGCTCATTCTACCAAAATAGAGGCCGTGGTTCACTGTACTGGACCTATGCAGCACTTCATTGACCATAGCTTACGCTGTTTCCATCTAGGAAAGCAGCTTTAGCCTCACTGCTTTGCTCAGGGAGCTTTAGAGCATGATCATTTCACAAACTTCTAGAGAAATTCAAGTGAATAAGAATGCAACTTTTTCAGAGCTGTTATGTTATCAAGTCTAGATAAATTGCATTGCAGTAAACCTATCTGAAGGTAATGAAGGCTTGTATAATAGAAACCAAGTCATCGATAAGAAAGGGAGGGACAAAGCCACCTAGGCAATTGGTGATAATCAGATGTGTTTCTTGTAGTTCCCTATATTAAATCCAGACTCAGTGAGATGTCTGGTTGAACCTCACAACCGTTTTTGGCTGAGAAGAGTTTCATGTGATTGGACTTGATTTGTGCCACTTGAACTTCGCAAATCCTTACCCAAGCTATACAAGAGTGACTTTCTCACCTCAGTTATTGTAGTCTTTGGTCCTTCCTGTTGCCTTTCATTTTATTGGATTTTAAATTATGTGAACAAAGTGTGTGAATTAGGTTAATTGTCTATTTTTGTCAATTGCTTGAAGAGAAAAGTAGCCTTGTATTTGATATTTTTTTCCTAGGAATTGGCTCTTCCATCAGGCCGGTCATCCACAGTATGCTGACCAGTTGATATCTATGTATATGAGAAAAAATTAGCTTATTTATAATTTTTTATTTTCTCTGAATAATTCCTGCATCTGGAACAGTGGGCTTTCTGATTGGGGTTTCAAACGTACTATAATAAGGGTGATAATCCTTCAGCCTACGGTTAAATACCTTTTTAAAATGCAGATGAGTTTAATGATACAATCACTCTCTAACGTATTTGATTTTATCCTTCATGATAAACTGTTTATAAATGACATCTTGTGTGCCTTCCCAGTTCACCAGAAGTTTTGGTAAAATACAGAGTATTAAGCCTCCTGTATTTCCTAATACTGCATACCTAGGAGGCCACATTAAACATTTTTAATTGAATCACACAATTTTTTTAAAACATTGCTATAATCTCCTGACCATCATATATAGCTGTCATTAAATTTTAATATTTGCAAGTGATTACCACCCAATTTCCCCAATGCTTTTAAAGAAGAAAATAGTGTATGGTTTATTGTTGTGTGGGCACTGTTCTCAGATGTCTGGCTTTCTAATGTTAATCAATGTATGTACGTAAACAGTTCTAAATTAAACCGTAGTCAAGTCAAGCATTATATTAACTAGGACTGAGACTTGAAGTCTACATTGGAAATACAATGCTTGATTCTTCATTCTGCTATGGCACCATTATGCCAGTTTTGTGGTGCAAAGAGCTTTAGATGAATTGACTCTCATCACCAGTGTGTTCCTCCAGTATCTGAATACCTGAGTGGCATAAATATCTACCCCATCCATTACTCAGGGGTTCTCAAACTGGAGATTGGGACCCCTCAAGGCATTGTGAGTTTATTATAGGTGGGGATCGTGAGGTGTCAGCCTCCATGCATGCTGTGGCTGTGGTTGTCAGCTTGATAGCTAATTATTTTATTATGTTGTATATATCAGTTGCCAGCTATTAATGTTCATATTTTCTTAGTATTTAGTCACCCACTCTGTGTCAACAGATTTTATGCAATCTCCCTTTCAGCTTAGTTGTTCAACTCCTCTTCACCATGAATATTTGTACGTGCTCTCTTGAGTCCACTTAATCTTTTTGGGTAGCTCTACTTCATTCTATTTTTCTTTTGCCTCTTAAAAGCATTATATGAATTTTTGTTTGGATGCCTCACTTATAAACCAATTTCACTACAGGTTTTTCTTTTAACTTTCTTTGTCTCATAAAGTCACAATAGCTGTTATTTGTTCCTTGTATTTATCTTTTTCAGAGGAATTGTGATTTGTCATGCCTCACTTATGTCACATTCTTGGATTTTACTGCTTTTATACACTGCTGGATTGTAATACTTCCTGCCATTGACTTAATCACTAGATGTTTTAATTCTCCCCAGATTTGCTTTCCTAACATCCTTGCCCTGTTCTGTGAACCCATCACTTTCTATACTGAATTCAGGTAGCTTGTTGTGATCACTGGTTCCAAGCTTCCTTAACTTTTTCCTATTCTAAATCAGTTCTTAGGTATTGATAAAAAGCTACTCTAGAGCTACATTTTCTCTGGCTAGGGTGTTTTTACTTTGTCATGAAATCGTCCTTTGTGTATCTTGAAATCTCTCTAGTGATGTGTATATGTTTGTATTTGTTGTCCAATAAGCAACTGAGTGGGATGTGTGAGACCACTGAAAAATGAAGTCTAGATTTTAATCAGTGTAATGTTACAAATTTTAGGTATGATTTTTTTAGAGCAATGAAGCATCTACCTTTCTTTGTCCTCTTAGTAACAACTCTTGTTTTGTTTTTTATAATATAGATGCTGGCATCACCATCAACATCAGGTCAGCTGTCTCAGTTTGGGGCAAGTTTATATGGGCAACAAAGTAAGTACTCTGTTCATTATTGATGTGCTTGTTTTATGATGTATGAATATGTCATTATTACAGTTTGGAGGGGGAACATGCATGTAGTTTTTTTCTATTAATTATGTAAGAGAGCTTGCATGTGTTTTCATCTGTGTAACCTGTGTAACACGTTTTAGTATGGGTTAGTAGTTTTGTATGCATTTGCCATGATTTGATGCTCTACAATTGCTAAATAAATATCACCTAAAACATGCTATAGGTAAACACAATGCAATATCTATGGTTTAGTCATGTCTTTAAAAAATAAAACTAAGAAAATATGCCAAAATAAACCTAATTTCTTGGAGAACAGATAGAGAATAATGTGACCAGCTTGATTTGTAATGTGGTATTTTATACTCACAAGGCAAATTTTGATTCACTTCTAAAATTTTGTGACTCTTAATTGTGTAAAATGTGAGATAGTAAAGCTGGGGAAATATTTGAGGTTAATAGTTATTTCCCCTCCTCCATTCCTTCCTTTTTTTTTCCTGCTGCATCTGTTAAAAGTTTAAATTGGCAGCTGCAGAAAGACTAGTTGTATGCTCTGCAGAAGGATTTTATGTACATTATCCCCTTCTGAATAGACATGATTGGAATTTACTAGTCAATTTCCATTGACAACACACTCTGTAAAGTATCTTCTAGGATATTTTAATTGTCACTTTTCTAAGTGGACAGGGCAAGAGTTTTGTCTGCTAGAAGATGCAGTCTTTCTGATATGATATTTAGTTTTCTTTTGAATAACATTTAAGCTCTTAATTGCAAGAGTGGTTGCCCCATAGACTTGATGAGTGACAGTGTTAGACCTACTGGTACAACCATTACAATGATTTTTTTTTTAAATCTATTTCCAGGCAATTGGAGAGTGAAACTTTATGCTTATTTTTGGAGCCTTAATCTGGCATTTCTGAGCCTCTTTTAGTCTTCACTATCGTCATGGTTTGGGGCCGTAGCTATTTTTTGTACCTTTTTTCCATTGCAGTTGTCATTATGTCCATTAAGTTACCCTGACTATATGTCTAATACATTTTTCTTAACAACCTAATATTTCAATCACTTCTGGCTGTAATGCGTAAAGTGCAGTGGGTCTTAAGTGGATTCATGCTTATAGTTAGTATGACCTCCTAATTTCTACTTTAACAGGCTTCTGTTTCTTCCTGAAGTCTGGAGAGGGGGGAAAAAAGCCATTCTTGGGACTAGATGATATTTTTCCATTAAAATGTTGTTTAGAAGAATAAAATTGGTAGTTCCAACATACTTAGCATTGCAGTAGCATCTGCTTCATTATCCATCCAAGTAGGTGCCTCATTCTGGAATGGGATGACCAGTTCCAGATATTACTTTAAATTTGAGTTAAAGAAACCCAGTTTCCAAGCACAAAATTAGCCTTTTATTTTCTTCTCAGTTGGTCAACCAAAGTTGTTGCCTATTAAAACTTGTAACATGTTAACAATTATTAAACACGTTAACAAGGGAAAGTGAAAAAGAGAAAAATAGATTTCAACTGGTCCTCACGGTGAATATTCTAACTCACCACGTTTGCCAGCTGTAGAATATTTTTTGATATATGAATATATGTAAACAAATAGAGTTTGATCTTTCAATTATCACTGTAAAAATTGTCGATTGATATTAATTACAATATGGACTATTGGCAACATTGCGGTTTCCAAAGTGTTAGGATAAAGGTTTCCATTGGAGGTTTTTCAGACCTCATCTATTATAATGTTAACCTGAGTATATACAAGTTATATCTATAGTCTGCATTAGTAGTGCTTTCATGCAAGCCATCCAGCCCTTCTGAAGAGATGTCCTGTCCCCAGAGAATGCCTCCTAACTGTTTTTGTCACTATGAGGTCAATTTCTAAATCAGTTCCTTAGAGATCTAGTTTATCACCCTGCTGCCAAACCAATGGACCAGTTATGAGGAATAATTTTTAGCTTTACTGTTAGAAATGCTAGGTTTGTTTCCCCATATATATATATATATATATATATATATATATATATAGAAAAGTTGATTTATTAATTAGAAGACTGTGTCATGCACAACACTTGTAAATGTCCTCAGAAAACAAAAGAGAGCATTTCTCCACGGGGTATTTTTTTTTGTCCCAATTGTTTTAAAGAACGTGAATTTTCATTTTACTTGTCTTTTTCATGCTGAAATGCTTTCTTTATTTGCTGTATACACCCACACATTTATGATGAAGCTCTTGTGTTGAACACAATAAGATCAAACACATAATATGGCATTCATAATGGTTCTTTTATTATATTAGTGGGCAATTAAAATCTCACTTTTCTCTTATTTCAGAACATTAGACTTAAGTTAATTACAGATAGTAAATTTCTATGGTCATGAAGCACTTCATACTTCACAGAAAACAATTCTAAAAAGCATACTATTGAAAACTAAATTAATATTTTTATTGAAGAAGTTTGTATTGTTTTGCATAAGATGAATTAGTGTTTTAAATACAGGCCAAGTGTCTATCCACTTATCTGTTAACATTGTTTTAGTATATTTCCAAAAAAAGTTATTTTAAAGAACTTTATGAAAATGTACTTTCTAACTGAAATTTTTCGTGACTTTAAATGTAATAAATATATTGAGAATAAAATAATTCTAAATTGTAGGTAGCCTATTCTAGTCATAATATTTCTCTTCTGTTCAGGGGTGCAACTATTACTCTTTGCCAAATGTTCTTCAGATACATATTTTTCTATTTAACTATTAAAAGTTTTAAAAAATGAGTGTTTTCCTACTTGCATTCTAAAAATGCTCTAATGAAGTGCGTATAGACTTAGCCAAATATGGACTTTTAAATGCTTACATAAAATGCTTTTTGACTTTGGTTTTCAAAAGATAAGCATGATGCCAACAGATGAAAAGCAATAAAAATTCTTAAGAACAGGATTGTGAGGCACTTGAAAGAATAACATTGTCTTGCTTATCACTAGTGTGATTCAAGTTTTCAAAATGTAAAATGAGAGTCAGGACACTCTTATAGTATTCCTTCAGTTTTCAAACTCTGTTTCAGCACTGATTCTAACAAACCAGTTGGAACATAAACCCTGCAAGTTACTGATATAAAATTAAACCTATAACACTTACTGTAGAATGCAAACATCAATGAAAATGCAGTTTTGGTAGTACTTGTCAACTACAAAAAGCTTTCAAATAAAAAGCCTTTTTTCTGAAAATTATAAAAAAGATAGCATATTTGTAATGAGTGAGTTTAGATCATGTAAATGAGGACTTAATTTTTTCACTGCATTTTCTTGCAGCATTATACTAATATTTTTTTAGATTATCAAGTTAGATTAAGTTCCCATCTACACCAGATGATTAACACTTTGTTCCTGATTACGACATATTTCCACCCCTCTGAATTTTTTTTCAATAGGTGCACTAGGCCTTCCAATGAGGGGAATGAGCAACAATACCCCTCAGTTAAATCGCAGCTTATCACAAGGCACTCAGTTACCGAGCCACGTAACGCCAACAACAGGGGTACCAACAATGTCACTTCATACGCCTCCATCTCCAAGCAGGTATTTATTGGTAGCTGATATTTCTGCAATCGTGTTTTTCTGCAGAGAAGTTTTTAAACATGCTGCATATTTTACCTAAACTACTTTACATTCTAGTTAATAAAAAAAGAAAAATTCATTCCTTCTATGGATCGCTGCCTGTGTTGGGGGTAATACAATGTTTGTCTGTATATGTAAGGATAGTGTTCACTTGCAAAATCTGCTGCAGGAACACAGACATCATTTGACTGCTTAGTAAATGTGTGGTGAAAATTATGTGCATGTTATACAGCATTCAGGATATCAAGGTGGTAGGACAGAAGCACTAATATTAACAAAAGATTTTATATATCAGTTGATTTAACTATAATACATTTTCACACCCATAAGACACTTATTTCACTTCAAATATTTTTGGACGTGTTCTGCGCTAGATGAGACCAAGGAATTGTCTAGTCTCATTGTATAAAGGGGCAGATGACGTTTTTGAAGAAACCTAAAACTCTGTACCATTTATTGAGAAGTAATTATCTAAAAGAATGTGCCATATTGAAATTGACTATAAATCTAGCTAGTGACAGCCTAGAAAATTGATTATTCATTTTATTTCTGTATTGAAATTGAACAATGTTGTATAGTTTTAACTTTTTGGATGATTTATCTCTTTCAGGGGTATATTACCTATGAATCCTAGGAATATGATGAACCACTCCCAGGTTGGTCAGGGCATTGGAATTCCCAGCAGGACAAACAGCATGAGCAGTTCAGGGTTAGGCAGCCCCAACAGAAGCTCGCCTAGCATAATATGTATGCCAAAGCAGCAACCCTCTCGACAACCTTTTACTGTGAACAGGTAAGACTGATTTGGTCAAAGTACATACATGCAGCTAGGGCATGTTCAGCAGTATTCCTGAAATAAAAATCTAGTCTTATCCATTATTTAAAGTTTGAAGTGGCAGCAGTCGTTCAATTCCCTGCCTTGTGGCAAGAGAGGGGTCTTTTGATCTTCTCACTCTATAGCCTATCTCAGTGTGTTTGCTATAATGTATATCAGCAAGTAAAGGAGCAAATAAATTAGTGTTTTTATTTTAATAAAAAAAAAAAGCTTGTTAACATTAATTGAGAAGCTTCCACAGCAAGCAGTTGTGCATCTCATTTAGGCTTGAAATGCTTTTTAAAAAAAAAAAAAGTTGTAAGACTCAAATAATAATACGCTTATGCATTTTACAATTGGAGAAATAATTTTGATTTTGCAGATCTAGGCATAACAAATATTTGTTTAAATGCCCCTTTTCTTAGTTGTCAGATGTTGTTCAGAGATAATGAAATCCCAGTCTGCGGTAGCTTCTGAATTATTGTCTTCACCTTTTATGTATGTACATAGTCTGTTTTCTTCTTGCATTACTCTCCTGTTTTGGAGGGGATGATCACTCGTATCCATGTTCTAGATTGCTATTTTTTTATTGAAGATATTTCCAGTGTGGGGATTTACCACCTGGCTTTAAAGGCAAATATAGACACACACAAGTCTATAAATACATGTTAACAGTGACATTTGTAGTATAATTTATCACTAAACTTACAGACATCAGTGCTATCGTAGATAGTTTAAACTTCATGAAGATTTTTATTAATTTTCTCGTTGGTCACGTAATTGATAATCACTTCTATTGAAAATATTCTCTAAACATTTTTCCCGATTTGAATAGTGTTTGCTATTTAGAAATTTATAAAACATTAAACTTTTTCTCCTCCTCAGCTACCTCCATTTTCCTAAACAGACAGATTCTGTACTGATGTAAAGTTGGATAACACACAGGAAACAAATAACTGGGGTGGGGGGCACGGCGGCGGCAACCTTCGTGCTGTCTGACCTCTTGTATCTCTGAAATCCCTAGTCTGATGACTCTTTACTTGCTGGATTTTATTTGTTGAGATGTGTTGTGTGAAAAGTGCTATATATCAGCATGCTATATTGCATGCCCTTACTAATTACATCAAGATTGATTGTCTTGTCAGTGCTCTCACCTGATCTAGAATTCCAGAAGATGCCAGAAATCTGTTTCTTCAGGTGGCCAATAGAAAGAAGTTTAAAGGGTTGGATGTATTCCAGAGACACCACTTTGCTAAAGCCAAGCTAAACAGGGTCTTTCTGCACTTAATGTTCCCTTACTCGATTTCTTGAACTGTGTTAGGGGAACTGAAAGTAGTTTCTTTTGCCCCTCCCAGGGTAATTATGGTTGGTAGCAGGCAAAGGCAGTTACCTAGTTCCCTGATTGATGTATGCCCAGATACAGGAAAAATCCATAAACTCAAAATGTTATGTGGGATAGCCTTTTTTACTTTTTCTAAACCTTGGTCTCATTGCTTTTCTTAATAGAGCATTAGAGAAACTGAGTTAATCTGGGTTTGATCTGTTCCCACTGTTTTGTCAAAATGCAGTGTACACCCAATTATGATTCAGCATGCTCGTGGTGGACCCAATCAACCATGTCTGTCTTGTACTGCCCAAATTTTGTGGACAGTGTAGGCTTGTATATGTACATTCTTTGTCTTCATCTTAAATCTTTGATTCCCCAAGGTATTTTAAAATTTTACAATCGTTCTACATGGGATGACAGTAGAGCTGGTTGAGAATTTTCCATCTGAATGATTTTTAGTCAGAAAATAGTTCTCACAAAATTGAAATTTTCCACCAAATATTCTTTTCTCCAATGGACAGTCCATGGAGGACTCTTCTTTCTCTCTCTCTGCCCCCCACCCCCAAGGCAATCTACTGATTTCACTATGAGCTGCATGGTGCATTATGGGAGTCACATGATTCTTGGGTTATTATGGGAGATGTAGTCTGATGAAAGAGTTTTGTTAATAGGAAAGAATGGGACCAACAAGGTCCTGAACTAAAATTCCCATAAGTCACTGTGTGCCATCATAGGGAAATGCAGTTTAATAGTGAAATGATTTGAAACTTTTAGGTTACTTCAGTGAACTGAAACAAAACATTTCAATTTCAGGAATGTCTAAATATTTCCTTTTTTTAAAAAATGTCAAAATGAAATGTTTCAACATTTCCAGATTTTCGTTCTGTAGAAAACTTCAAAATAATGTTGAAATGTTTTAAATTTCTTATAGGACAGAAATTCCAAATTTTGCATGGCTCTAGGGTGTGCTTTAAGACTGCTCAAAAAGTTCAGCTAGCACAGCATGCAGTGGATCATTGTTGACTGTTTCTGTTGTACTGAGCATGTTAACCTTGTGTTTCATTGTTAATACTGGCTTTGTTAGTATCTGGGTGCATTTTAAAATTTTGGTTTGAATGTATAAATTCCACAATTGGTTAGGTCCTAGTTACCATAGAGATTACCTCTGTCCCCATATGGGACTACACCCATTGAAATTGGCTGATTTCCCAAGTTAACAGTTCCAAGTTTGAGTGAATCATAACAAAGTTAATCACTTTTTTGATCAAATTATACTCCTATGTATAAATGGAATACAAGAGGTACCATCTTGACTTTACTGTCTCATGTACTTTACTAAAGTCAAGATATCATCTATTCTGTTCGATTTTATCCATAGACAGTATAATTTGATCCAAAAATGATCAACTTTGTCATGATTCACTTATGAACCTATGTTGTTCTAGTGCCTATGGCTCGGTTATCCTTAAGTCTATTAACATTTTTCTTAATTTTATTGTAAATTTTTAACAATTGAATACTATCTTGATTAAGCAAGTCTTTCTTCAGTGTTTTTTTTAAATTTGAAAAGTGCAAACTAAAAAACAGTGAAAATTGATTGTAAAAGACGAGTACAGGTTTTTTAGTTGGTAGTAATTTAAGCGAGGTGTTAATCAAAAGTCTTTATTTTCAATTCTCGTTCTGTCTTCTTACACTCGGTTGGAAGTTACAAAGTGTTTTTGTCTGTATCTCCTTTTTTTTTTGTGCACAGTATGTCTGGATTTGGAATGAACAGGAATCAGGCATTTGGAATGAATAACTCCTTATCAAGTAACATTTTTAATGGAACAGGTGAGTTTCCTTTAAAGAGGTAGAGTTTGAACGTACAATAGGAAGCATGAATGTTTGAAATACAAATATTTTTAACAATGTATCTCTAATCTCAAATGTTTGTAATTGTGCATAATTTTGTACAGAAGTGTTCACGTTACTTAAGGATATGCACTTATATTGGCATCTGATATTAATATATGACTTGTAATTCAGTTTTTAAGATCATATGGAAAACAAAACAAGTTTAGTAAGAGCAAATGGCATACAAATAACACTTCTGAAATTATACTAGGAATTAATATTTGTATTACATTTAAAAACAGAAAGTAGAAAAACTTAAACTGAAAATAGCTTGCTTTGCATGGATTTCTCTGTTTTTGTTTTAGTTTGGTTTTTTTTTGTTTACACACACATTCATAACAGCCGTTCAAGTTTCAAAGTAAAAAATAATTAAAAGTCCAGGGACAAAAAAGGGACAATCCTGTTAAATATTTATTTATTTGTAGGGGGGACAAACGTATCACTTCAGTGTGAAAATATTATGGTGAACAACTTCAACTATTTTTAGAAATCTTCCCTTATCTCCAACTCTTCTTAGTCAGACATAAAAACGATCCTTTGAAATCAGTAGTCCCAGCTGACAGTTTCTAGGAATTCCAGATCTTTCATTTGTATTAAGCAAAAGCAAACTATATATAAATTCATCCAGGAAAACGCTTCATTGTAGGTATGTACGGCTGTTAAATTTTCTGTATATAACTACAAGGCTATATTTACATTGACACCATCAGTACATTTAAAAGTAAAAGATAATGCCCAAGTAGTTTTTGTAGTCACTAGAACCTTGTGATGGCATTATAGGTCTGTAATTCAAAATTTGTATGCACTAAACCACCTGTTGCAAATGCCTTATCCTGGCTTTCACGATGTGTCTTTTGCAGTTGCTTCATTTGCCCTGTCCTAAATTACTAGGGATTAAAGGGCCACTGCTGCCACTGATACTACTTCTTCCCCTCTCCAAGCCGTTCTTTTGTTAGCTCCCTGTGGTCAGTGCAATCTTTTTTCCCCCCACTACTGATAATTTCAGTCCTGTAATTTACGGATGCAATGTCACATTCATGAGTTACCAGACTCTTGGCACATATTATTGAGTTGCTATTTTAATGTTACATGTAAAAAAAAAATTGCTCTATAGCCTACCCTGTCATCTAAGGGTTGCTTATTTTTATTTTAAACAGAATGCTGATAGAAACATAAAAAGAAAATGAAGTGTTCTCCTACCTTTAGTGGTGGGATTTTATTTCTCCAGCATATCATCTGTTGCTATCACTGTAAGATATGGAAATCACATCTTGGTGCCACAGATGTGTTTGCTGAACATTTTAACAAAATCAATTTGTTTGAATTTACATGTTTGTGAAAACAAAATATTTCTGATCCTTTTATTATTTTATGTGGAAAACTTGGTTTTTATGTATAAAATTTCAAGGGGTTAAAAAAAATGGAATGCTTTTTATTTTAGATGGAAGTGAAAATGTGACAGGACTGGACCTTTCAGATTTTCCAGCACTAGCAGACAGAAATAGAAGAGAAGGAAGTGGCAACCCAACACCATTAATAAATCCGTTAGCTGGAAGAGCTCCCTATGGTAAGAATGCACTTCCGAAAACTTGGTCGAATAAAGTAAATGTTTACTTGCCTGATTCAAACTTGTCTATTTGTAATACGTTATCATGAGCACAGTGGGTAATATTTTCAAAAGTGCCTAGATCCCACTAACCCCAGTGAAATTTAAGAGCATAAGTTATATTTTCAAAAGGACAAAGGCACTTACAAGCTGAAGTCATCTTGATGCATTTGAAAATTTTACCCAACATCTCTGCAGCTGGAAGTTGACTTCAAACTTGTTCCAAGTTGTTACAACTCAGCTGTTTAAATTTACCTTTGATTGAAAAATGACAAATTTTTTCAGTCTGGATGTGCATATTTTTGAATAGCTTTAAGTTTTTTGTTTCCTGTCAAATTGATTGCCTGTTTTTTAGACACCCGTTGGTCAAATTATCACAACATACCTTGTAAATAGTTTATTTTAGAAATGAAATTTGACTAGTACAATTATTAACATTAAAAAGTCAGCATCTGCTAAGAGATGTGACACCATGATATCAGAGATACTAGAGCTACCCCCCTACACAGTGCTACCTATTGACTGTTTAATATGAACACAGAAATTGATGCTTATGGATTTTTTTAAAATCTAAACAGACAGATACCAAGCTTGTGCAATAGACACTACTTGCAGCATAGTTAAAAATTATCTGGTCATGTGTCTGGCATAAGTCATCAGGATAGCTTAGCCTCAAAGTACAACTTTTTCTTGTTCCTTAACACATATTTGTACTGCATATCATTTCTGTACTTTGAGCAGTTGCTGTTGGGCCCGACAAGAAAGGGGGTATTAAGTTCTTTTTAGTTCATTCTCCAAATTTCTGACAAAAGGCTCTGTGACCCTGTAGAATATCAATCAGCATTTTGTTAAAATCTTATTTGTTTCTATATATGCCAGAATCCATGTAATCACAAGAAATAGGATTCAGTCAACCTGTTTCCTAGATTTAAAAAAGGAAGCATTGATCTCTTCTTCACCTTAGACGTTTTCCAGCGTTCTGATGTTCACTATTGGTATGCTTTAGCTCATCTACACCTGTCCTGAACCTCTGGAAGATGAGCTCTAGGTTTCCTTCTGTCTGCACTAATTCTGCATCAGAGATCTGAGAAGTATTTTGCATCCAGATTATTGCATTTCTATGTCTAAGCAAGAGGTTGGCCCCTGGGATCTTTCTTTTTATAGGTACAATAAATAATGCTGCTCTTCAGTCCTTGGAACCAATCTTCCAATATGAATGGCCTACTTTTCTGAAATTAGGGTCAGAGCATTGAGGCCAGCTGTTATCTGTAGACTTGCATGTTTCCTACAGTTTAAGTCTCTGTCAAGTATAACTTAGTGATGTTATGCAGGCAATTTGCAATAGAGCTACTTAAAATATATAAACCTAACCAAATTTCAGAAAACATTTACAGTATTTAAAGGGAAACAGATTTCAATTTTATAAAACGTATACTACCAAAACACTACTTTCTTCCTTTCATCAATTTGCTTTAATATTGTTTTTAAAAAATTCCTCTCAAAGTGGTTCTTCGATGTTGTAAGATGTTCAGAGTTAATAATAGTAAAAATATCAGGCCTAATTAATTCTTAGTGTAACTTCAATAAAGCCAATGTAGTTGTGGTAGTTATGAATTTGGACCCCAATTTCTCTCTTACATCTCATTTAAATGTGAGAACTGAGTCAGAGACAGACAGACAGTTCCTGTAAACCAACGCACTTTCATTTTTCTTATTTCCTGTTCTTTTAAAATCTATTGCACTGTACCACTTTCTCATAAAATCAGCAGCAGAAAAATGTTTTCATAATAGCTGTTAATGTTGTACTTGCTTTCATTTTGATCATAGTCGGAATGGTAACAAAACCAGCAAGTGAACAATCCCAGGACTTCTCAATACACAATGAAGATTTTCCAGCATTACCAGGTTCCAGCTACAAAGACCCAACATCAAGTAATGATGACAGTAAATCTGTAAGTAAATGGTAAAATTGTTTTATTTTTTCCCTCCAGTAGTCAGGTTTGTTCTTCACAACTTAGTTTAAAATTGGCAGTAAAACAGTTTGAGTACACTTGTACTGCCAGGTGACAAATTTTAACAGGGTCTTCTATAAACTACTTAGTAACTGAAATATTACTATATGTACTATGCAGATTGGCTTTTCTGGGGAATCACTTGCCTTCTAACCATGAAAAGAACCTTGGTAACAGATGATAGGGTGGGGGGAGGGGAATCAAATTACTTTCCCAGCTTCAAAAAAAAAAATCCTGTGTACTTTTATGTACACTTCTGGAGCTAAAAAAGCTGAGTTTTATTGTTTCTTTTTCAGGTGTATCTCAAAGTTTGCTTCTAGAGTAAAGATATAGTTGTTCTAATATTCCCTGTGTTGAGTTTTAACATAAGGAAATACTTATTCTTCCAGTTCAGCTCCCTCTTCTCTAACTAGATTCATGTTATTCTCGACAGAAATAATAATTAATGCTTTCCACATTACAGCACATTCTACTGATGTTCTCAAAATTCTTTACAAACTTAATGGGCTAGGTCTCACAATGTCTCCTGAGAGCTAGAGAAAT
Source organism: Mesoclemmys tuberculata (assembly GCA_007922155.1). Lineage (NCBI taxonomy): Eukaryota > Metazoa > Chordata > Testudines > Chelidae > Mesoclemmys > Mesoclemmys tuberculata. Next base: position 58,429,029 of record ML675616.1, read on the forward strand.
ATTATTCCTCAGTTTTTATAGACAGGGAAATGATGGCACAGGAATCAAGTGATCTTACCTAATACCACAGAGAGAGTCTGTCATAGCCAGGAATATAATTTTCTAAATCTCAGTATTTTTGTCTTAACCATAAAACTATTCTTTATCCTTTTAATTATTACATATTTGATCTAGAGTTCATTGCGTAAGTTTTATTTACTGTGAAAGTTTGATGATATTGATATCAGTGAGGAATGTGAATAATAAGTCATTGCATGGTTTGGAGTTGTTTACACTGGAATCTGGATTGCTGAGGTCAGTTAGATTATAGCTAAATTTGGCAAATTTTTGTTTTTTTTGTTTTTTTTTTTAATTCTAGTTTGTCACGCACATTATTACATAAATATATTGGACAGAGGACATGGAACATTTAATATTCCCCAAATCAGGAATTTGTAAAATGGTATTTTTCCTCTTCAGTTAATGAGGCAAGCCATGAGTGGCACAGGTATTACAATAGGCACGGTTAAATACAACTCAAGTTCATTGATCTTAGATTTAAATAATAAACTATAGGTAGTTTGTAATATTGGATGGAAACCATAAAAATTAAATTCAGGGGATTTACAGGTAGAATGGAGAGCGTAACTATCTCACCACATAATGCACATGAGGTCGTGGAGCTGATCTGATAACACAAATCAGACTAGCAAAATGGCTAATTTAAGAAAAATTCTAGATTCAATACCTTAAAGGGCATTCCAGAGTGGTTAATCTCAACTATTTACAACCAGTTTGGGATTAATGATTAATTTATTTAACTTGGATGATTCATAGGATTTCACTTTCATTAATCCCTGCAAAGACACTGCCAAAAGGGGAAGTACCCTAGATCTGTACCAGCACCATACACCATTTGGAATTTTTCTGTGATGTATCATGAATCCCCAGAATCATGAGAGATTTAACCGTTCAGATTGCCAAAATTAGCATTTGTCCACATTATACACTTGGGTGTGTTTTTGAAGTAGTGTAGAGCCTTTGCAGCATCCAAGAAGTTGTTGAAAGATATGGGAGTGAAGCCGCTTCATTACATGCAGTCCTGCTATCTGGAAGTCAAATTCTTCACTTTTGATTCCTTGGAAGAAACTGCTCAGGTTTGCCAGTACTAAAGAACAGGTGGTAGAAGCGGAGTCAGAGAGGGATTGAATGAAAATTGAACTGATAGTATATGAATCTATAAAAAGTTGTCGTGTCACAGTACTGTGCAGACAGAATGTCCTGATACATTGGTATGCTGCAGGTTGAAACAACAATACATCAGTTCGCATTAGGAAATTTTAGTGCACAGCAGCAAGGTCTATGTGGACAGTTAGGGTGCAGCATTCTGAAGCTCTGTAGACCTACACCTGAACTTGCTGTGCACCAAGTGGCTAGTTAGACATGCCTTTAGTTTTTTATCATCCCTTCCTGTTATGTGTCTTATCTAGACACTAAGCTGTGCAGTGCAGTATCCTATCAGTGTGGCAACAGGCATTCTGTGGTGCTGTAGAAATAGTAATTATGGAAAAACAGTTTGTGGCAGTAGAGAGCAAACATTTTACACAGTTTTCTTGTCAGACATAGGGTTTTATTGCTTTCCTAACTGATGTGTCAACTGTAGTTTGCTGGCTTCTGTAATTGCATCCAGTTATTCTATCCAGCTACTTGCAGCTCAGAGGGGCTGTCTAAGGAGACAAAATTGTTGGCCAGCATGTGAAGTGAAGAGCCCACAAGCACCTCCTGGGTCATGCACTCATTTAGGGATGTAGTAGTTAACACTGCCAGTTAATATTCTGCTCCAATTGTGTACAAGTGTAAAGTCTTTAAATGTCCTGACCTTTTAAATTTCAGGTTATAGATTTGGGAGTAGTTGTTGTTTTAGAGATGGTAAAAAAAAAAAAAAAGAGAGAGAATTAATTCTTCCTACAGACTGGTAACATGACTTCAATTGACACCCAGAGCTGTGGTTTACAGTTTGCTCATAAGTAAGCCCTAAAAAGTGTGGACAATTACATATCTTTGTTGTTAATTCCTTTATGTACAAACACCAATTTTTTTCCCCAAAATGTAAAGCTTGTAATGTGGCACTTAATTTCTTTTGGGATATGAATAATTCAACATATGTCTGATCCTGCCAATGGATTTGAAGAGCACTTGATTCAGAAGGGCTGTTTAACCAAGTTTTCCATGTTGGTTTGTTTTCTGTCATGCTAACTCGCACAAATTACTTGTTTCTTTATAGAATTTGAATACATCAGGCAAAACATCTTCTAGTGCAGATGGACCCAAATTCCCTGGAGATAAAAGTTCAACAACGCAAAACAACAACCAGCAGAAAAAAGGGATCCAGGTGCTACCTGATGGTACGTTTTGAGCCCTTTCTTCTAAACCTCTCAAATGCTTTCAGATGATCTTGTTGATTCCTCCACTTTTGAGAAGAGAAAGTTAATTTGTTGTTCTTGCCCAGGTCGGGTTACCAACATTCCTCAAGGGATGGTGACGGACCAGTTTGGAATGATTGGCTTGTTAACGTTCATCAGGGCAGCAGAGACAGACCCAGGAATGGTACATCTTGCATTAGGAAGTGACTTAACAACACTAGGTCTCAATCTCAACTCTCCTGAGTAAGTTGTTTTCAGTACTGTCGTTGCTTTTGTTTTTGTTATGCTGCTGTTCGTGATATTGGGTTCACGTAGTTCACATGAATATAAAAAACTGCATATACTTTGACAAATTAAATTTGAGAATGCAATGACAGTAAAGTAAAGCTTTCGTTAATAAGAGAACTATGCTTCAAGGCATATTGAGATCTTGTTTTGTGAGCTTTCAATAAGCCAGGAGGCTTTTTTTACTCCCTTAACTTGTTAAGGATTTTCTTCAGGGAAGCTTCAGTGCACTGTTAATAAATTTCATGCATAAATTATACTTTAAATGAAAATTTTCCTCGAGGATATCTACATTTAACAATCAGGCAGTGTTTTTATTATAAATGAAACTTACATTGATGTAACAACAAACAGTGCCCCTGTATAGTTGTATTATTATCTTCAATAGCAGTATACTGTTGAAGTTAACTTCTAGTCCTTTAGCTACTTTTTATTTTCCATGTGCATAATTGTGAGCCCTCCACCATATCACAGGGTAGTAAGGGATTTTAAAGAACAGCTTACACCTCTTTGTGGACTAGCTACATCACCAAAGCCTGTGGGAGTCGGGAAACAGCTGGTGGCATCCTACTATTTCCCCTTCCACGTGTGGGCAGTGGGCAGAGTATTGGCTCCATCCCCCAACCGTCCCCAGTACACCTGCCCATGTATTTGAGCTGCTGTAGAGTGGAAAGTCATTTGGAACAAGGGAAAAGCAGGAACCAGAGTCACATCTCTTTCTTACCTTGCTTCTGGAGCAGTTCATTCTTTCTGAGGCACCTGGCATTGGCTGCTATTGGAAGACAGGATACTGGGCTAGATGGGCCATTGGTCGGACCCAGTATGGCTGTTCTTAGTTCAGCTACACACTGTTCCTTACTTGGGCTGGATCACAGAATTGAAATCCTGCCCATGTCTGGTGAGATACATGGGCAAACTTTGGACATGGAGCCCTAAAGACTTCATTTATTCTTCATACGCTGATGAACACAGTACTCAAAATATAATTAAAAATTTTGGATGCATGTCCTACCTACAGAAGAACCTTGCTGAACTTCATACTTTGTCTCAAAAAAAACCCCTCTCTTTTTCACCAAAGATTTGTGTACTATGTATGTTGAAATTTTATGAATGCACACAGTAAATTAACCAAGAAATCCAGAATGGAATGACACATATAGGTGAAAGGAATTCTTTTGCACTTCACGTTTCTTAGATTATATGCACGCGAAATAGGTATATGAGTTCAAAAAGGATTAGAGAGAGTACAAAAGTAGGAATAGAAAACTGGCATTCTGGAATCTGCACTCCTTATACAGCAATTAGCACTAATTTACATCTATCCCAAATTTTAAATTAATTATTCCTAGCAATTATTCCCATAGTGCATTTTTCAAAAAAAATTCAGACCATTGTTCCATTAGAGAGACAAGGTGGTTGAGGTAATATCTTTCATTGGACCAAGTTCTGTTGGTAAGAGAAACAAGCTTTTGAGCTTACACAGAGTTCCATTGGTATTCTTAGGACTAAACTTGTGCACCATAACCACTCTTCTAATATGAATGGATTTAGAATCTGCAGAATGAAAAATATACATAGTAATTTCTTTAGATTTGGTGCTGCTCATATAAATCACTTCTTGTCTGAGTGTGATGGGTTTTTCCTACTTCATTGAGAACATAAGAATTTTTAAAAATTATACTAAGAAATAAATCTTCTCAATACTACCTTCATAATTTATAGTACTAATTTAATTTTGATTGCATCAGTGGGCATATCTCCAGAATGTGCGCAATGTCAGAGTTGTTTAATATTTCCAGTATAGATTGCCTTCAGAAAGGCTATGTTTGAACAATCTGCTTGGAGCAAAGTATATCTGAATTCAATATTTTAACGTCGATTTAAGTGTAGTTTAGCACCTGTTACTGAATATTTGAGGTTTTAGTAGAATTTTGTCTCACTGTTTGCTAATAAAACTAGCATTTAAAGCCCTTTCATCTAAATCTCAGGTTATTTATTTTTAGCTTTGGTCATAGTATAAGATTGTACTATGAAGCTAGTTTTTTCTTGGTACTGTTGAAATGCAGAAAAAAATAGTAATGGTTTAAAATTACATATTTCATGATAGTGATATTGTGGTGGTTTATAGGTATACTATGAATCTCATAAGTTTGATAAAAGTCCAAATTATTAATATACATATCTATGCAAGATATTACCGATTTCTTATCATGATTACTGGTAATTAGTTCACTGGGTTTTTTAGTTTTTAATAGGGAGTTGTTACATACAGAGTATTTACTACCTTCCTTGAATGCATATTATTCAAGTGACAACATTTGATCATTATATATATATATAATATATATATAATATATATATATTTATTTATTTATTTGTATTGCAAATGCCTCTTTTAGTCTGGTTTTTGGAACTTTTACAGTTGACACAGATAAGATTTGCTAATTTATTTTACTGCCTGCATTGTTAATGATACGTTCTTGCTTAATGTGATAGTCGGTCATCACAGTGCTTTTTTAAGTGTTATATGAGTAGCTGAATACATTTCAAATTTGGGAGATTGAACCTTCCTCCACTCTGAGATACTTGTAATGTTGTTAATAATTTTTGACTGCCTTTAACAACTAGAAGAGTGTTAGTGCAATATTATTTATTTCTTTAAATCTTCCAAAGCACATTTGAAAGCATGTTGCAAATATGTAACTTGTGTTACCACCCATTTCATTATTTATATTATTTCATATAAAGACACTAGTTCTTCATAGGTAGATTTTGCTCCATATGGGTAGGTTAAGCTTCATTTCAGTAAAAAAAAAAAAAAAAAAAAAAAAACCAGAAAACCATATCCATTGTCTGATACATTTTTGAGTGGTATATCCATATACTACTTCAATTTATTTAGGTAGCCAGCAAAATTTCTACTTACTCAATATTGTACAAGGATAAAAGTGTAAAAGTGACAGCATTTTTTTAAAATTTATTTTGTAATCTGTTAAAGTTCCAAAACAACTTGTCCCTCAAAAACAGAATACAGGATCTTGAGACCAAAGTGGCTGAACTGGAAGAGTTAAGGAAGGCAGAGACACATAGACAAGACATTCCAGGATACAGTAGAGCAGTCTCACACACAATCTGATAGCCTGTGTGCTGTTGAGGAGGATGAATGTCTTGCAAAAGGAGAACAGCAGGCTGGAGCAGAGGGAAACAATCTCATAGCTGGGGCTCTCTTTCCAGATGATGTCATGGTATCCTCTCTCACTGAGAATATCCCTCTGTGGGAGGGGACCCCAGTTACAAAGAAGAGACAAGTAATAGTGATGGGGGATTAGCTTACTACAAATGTAATAGTAGTAGACTCTGTGATGACCAGGAAAGTTGCATAGTGAATTGCGTGCCAGGTGTGAAGGATGCAGACTTCTTGAGACATCTAGAAAGACTTATGTGCAGTGCTGGGGGGAGCTGGTGGTTGTGGAATTTGTGGGTACTAATGATACAGAGAAAAGTCAGAGAGAGGTCCTGGTGGCCAAATTTATGATGCTAGGTTAGAGATTAAAGTCCAAGACATCCATGGTTAGCATTCACTGAAATGCTTCCAGTTCCACCTTCAGGGACCCATAAATAGGCAGAACCGCAGGGTCTCAAAGCATGGAGGAGACTATGGTGCTTGGAAGAGTGACTTAGGTTATTAGGAACTGGGGAACCTTCTGGGAAAGGAGAAGCTTATACAAGAAGGATGGGCTCCATGTAAACCAAAATGGAAGAAGATTGCTGGCATGTAAAATTAAAAAGGTTGTAGAGGAGTTTTTAAGCAAAGGGCTGTGAGAGAGCCAACAGGTACAGAGGAGCACACAGTTTGGACAGAGACATCTTTTGGGGAGAATCTATTAATGGGTATTCTCTGTATGGTCAGTTTTCACAATGGAAAGACTTAAATAGGGGGACCTCCAAGGATCAATACTGGGACCAGTGCTGTTCAACATACTCGTAAACAATCTGGAAAAAGCAGTAAACAAAGTGAGGTGGCAAAATCTGTAGATGATACAAAATTACTCAAGATAGTTAAATCCAAACTGACTGCAGAGAATTGCAAAGGAATGGCACAAAAACTGGGTGACTAAGCAGCAGAATGGCAGGTGAAATTCAATGTTGATAAATGCAAGTATTGCACATTGGAAAACATAATCTCAGCTATTCATGCAAAATGATGGGATCTATATTAGCTGTTACCACTTAAGAAAGAGATATTCGAGTGGTTGTTCATGTATGCGCAGCATACACTGTTACTGGAGATTTTTCCCTTAGTGGTATTCAGTGGGCCAGCTTTGGCACCCTCTGGAGTCATGCACATAGGCACCGATATAAGGGATGCTGCCAGCCCCACATCCTCTCCATTCTTTCTCACCGCCTGTGGTGGTTTCTGGAATGATCCTTCTTGCTGCACCAAGGCTTTCTTCCCAGTGGTTTGGACTTTTACTCGTTTGTAGTTATCATAGATTAGTATATATAATTTTTATAATCAGTGCTAATGTATAGAACAACATAGTTAATTCCTGTCGTTGAGGGACTTCTTTGCCCCAGGGGCTGGGCATGCCCCAATCCCTGGGCTTCAAGCTGTGTGCCTCTTGCAGCAAACCTGTGCCAGTGAGTGACCTGCATTCCAGCTGCTTAAAGTGTCCGGGGGGAACTCATGTGAAAGACGAGTGCCAGATCTGCTGGTACTTTAGACCCTGCACTAAAAAAGACACGGATATGCAGCTGAAGACTATCTTCATGGAGGCTCCGCTCAGACCAGTCTTGTAGCCATGCCATTCTAATTCAGCATTTCGATGTTGGTGCAAAGCACTCCCCCAGCAGTTTTTCTTAGCACTGTTCAGCATCTCCAGTACCAAGGAAGAAGCACAAGAAGCAGCACTCCATCAGTCTCCAGGAAGCACTTCAGGCCCTAGCAGTGCTCAGTGCCCCCCTGGACAGGAGCCCTACAAAAGAAAAGTGTGAGGTTACAAATGGCGTCAACCTCTCCCATCCACCTCAGCTTCCCAGTTGGGGTCTTAGAGAGGCTCCAGCAGGCCCAAGCAGTCCTTTTGAAGATGCATTTGAGGGAACCATACCAGTCATCACTTTAGATCCACCTCCTCTCCCTCCCCCGTCCCCCCTTTTTGTTTTTGGACCATCTGTTGCCTTTCAACCCAGCATGTTCTTATATAATGTCGGATCATTGGGTCCTGAGTATAGTAACAGTTGGATATCCCTTCAGTTTTTATCCATCTCCATCTCCCTCAGGGATCCTTTTCATGAGTTAACTCCTCGTCCAGGAGGCACAACCCCTCCTACACATGGGAGCCGTGGAAGAAGTTCCTCAAGACCTGAGATGGACCGGGTTATACTCCCAGTATTTCCGAATCCCAAAGACCAAGGGGTCCTCTGACCCATCTTGGACATGTCGCCTCAACAGGTATCTCAAGAAACTGAGTTTCCACATGTTCTCAGTGCCCTCCATCATTTCTTCTCTGGATCCAGAAGACTGTTACTCCCCCCTTGACTTAAAGGCCATTTATTTTCACATCTCTTATTTTCCTTAGCCACAGAATATTTCTCATATTTGTAGTGAGTCAACACCACTACAAATTCACCATTTTCCCTTCAGCTTATTGGTAACCCCCAGGGTCTTCATGAAATATATGGTGGTCGTAGCAGCCTTCCTCAGGCACTGAGGCATGCAAGTCTACCCATACCTCGATGACTGGCTGATCAAAGATCAGTCGAAGACTCAAGTACAGAACAGCATCAGTATGGCCCGAACCACCTTCCTAGCACTGGGCCTGCTGATAAATAAGCAAAAGTAAACCTTTGTCCTGGTTCAGAGAATAGAATCTATTGGGGCAGTGCTCAACTTGACCCAAGCCAGGGGCCTTCCTGCTGGAGGCCCAATTCCAGACCATGTTGGACCTGATATCCAAGATCATGGTCCACACGATGACAGTTCTGCCTCGAGCTACGGGGGCACATGGTTGCATGTACTTATGTGGCACAGCACACAAAGCTATGCCTTAGGCCCCTCCTGAGGTAGCTAATGTCAGTTCACTCCCTGAGCAGACACCATTTAGACTCAGTGCTCACAGTGCTGCCCCTGGTCCTTGCCTCCCTGGACTGGTGGAAATCTGAGATCGGTAATAAAGGAAGTGCCATTTGTTAACCCTCAACCATTGGTAGTCTTAGTCTTGGATGTGTCAGACCTAGGGTGGGGAGCCCACCTCAATAAACTCAGGGCCTCTGGTCCCACTAAGAACTGTCCCTGCAAACAAACATCAGGGAACTTCATGTCAGTACGCTTAGCATGCCAAGTGTTCCTTCCCCAGATCTCAGGTGAATGTCCTGATAGACAACACTGTGACCATGTTGTGACATTCCCCTAGTGTAATCTGGACTGGTGAATCACAGTGTCACCCCAGTCCTCTACTCCTGGAACCCATCTTACACTGCTCTGCTGAGAGAACCCCCACCCCTGGGCTGTTCACACACAACCTCCATCATGTGAGCTGCTCCCGACTGAATGAGTGCTTCTATCCAGCCACTCTTGGATTATACAACAGAATGACACTAGTCACTACCCCAAGTTCCAGATATAACCCTAAGAACTTCCATTTTAATAATGTTCAGTTATGCCCACCGAACAATGTAAGCTCATATAAGTTCATTAATTTAACAATTGATCTGACCAGCCTTTTTACTCCAAGTAGAGTCTCCAACACACTTCAAACCAAATGCACTGCATTAGGTAAAGCAAACAAACAAATTTATTAACTATGGAAGGATTTTAAGTGATTATAAGTCAAAGCATAACAATTCAGATTTGGTCAAAAGAAATAAAAGCAAAACGCATTTGAAGCTAAACTTAACACTTTCAGCAATCGTACAAATTTAGGCTATTCTTATCACAGGCTGACCAAGTGAAGGGTGGTAACAGGCTACGTACACAATGACAGAGGGAAATTCGCCACAGTCAGATTGATCTTTCTGGAACTATTGAGCAGTCTGTAAAGACCCACTCAATGAATCCAGAAGTCGACACACTAAAACCATCCCCTCAAGTGGCATGGTGGTATGTTGACGGGAACGCATTTCCCGTTGGTGCAGCGCAGTGAAGATGCCGTGCACAACGGAAGTTAATAAGTCGATGGGAGTTACACAAGCTACTCTACGAACTCCCATTGACTGCCGCCAAATTCTCAGGTAAGTGTAGACCTGGCCTTACTCGAGAGTCCAATTGATCATGCATTGATGCTCAGGCCAGTCTTTTGTTACTGAAAAGCTGAGCTGGATTTATCCTGTACACATCTTGAGGTGTGAACTACCCCACTGCTCCTGGAGAGTTTTGCATGGACATGTCCTAAGTCATGAGGACACATCTTTGGGCACATTACATAGTGCAATCTCATAACTATACACATGAAATTGCAACCAACATACTACTATAACTAATGATGAGTACATCTTGAGCATTTCAAAGACATTTAATGTGACATACTTAGCATTAGATAACATATAATTATATTATAAAGGTGAGCATGGTGGTGCAGGGAATAACATATTTTACATCAAGCATGGAGGGGGTCGATCTTCAACCTTGTGTCAGGAGACCATCCATCCGTAGGACTTCTGAACAAAGCACTCCATTCATCTCGAGGTGGTGTATCTCCCAGGAGATATACCTGGTGGATCATATCAGCAGATTCTTTTCCTCTCACCATGAGTGATCCCTTCCCTAAGAGGTCACTGGATCTGTCTTCCAAAGGTCAGGATCTCTTCAGGTAGACCTGTTCACAACCAGGCAGAACAGGAAGTGCCATCAGTTTTGTTCACTGCACAGATGCAGCTCAGACTCCCTCTCTGACACTTTCCTATTCTCGTGGAAAGACCAGCTCCATTAGGCCTTTCTCCTGATCCCCTTGATTCACAAGGTCCTTCTAAAAATCAAATGGGACAAATCAAGAATTATTCTGATAGCTCCAGCATGGCCCCCAGGCATTGGTTTGGAACTCTTGGATCTCTTAGTGGCGCCTCCTCTATTGCTTCCACTCCTCCTGGACCTGATTTCACAAGACCACAGACAATTGCTTCACCTGAACCTCTCTTCCCTGCACGTGACTGCATGGATGCTTTATGGCTGAATCCTGAAAAGCAAGCTTGCTTAGAACAGGTTCAACAGGTCTTGCCAGGTGGTAGAAAGCCTTCCACCAGGGCTACCTACTTGACCAAGTGGAAATATTTCGTTTGTTGGGCCTCTGAATGGAATCTTTCTCCATCTTGATTTTCCTCTTCAGTCTATCTTGAACTGTTTGCTCCATGTAAAGCAGCAGGGTCTGGCATTCTCATCTATTAAGGTTCATTTAGCAACACCTCAGCCTTCCATCTGTCAGTGAATGGCAGATCAGTATTCTTCCATGAAATGATGGTCCAATTTCTCAAAGGGTTGGAAAGACTCTTCCTTCTGGTTTGTAATCTGCTCCCCCCCCTTATCATCCTCTCTCGAGATTTAAACATAGTCCTGTCAAGGCTTACAGCTCCCTGTCCCTCTTCGAACAACCAGGTCACTTTTCTACCTGTCTTCCCAAAACCACACAAAATCTCTAAGGAACAGCAGCTTTATACATTGGATGTTAAGTGGGCCCTCACCTTTCATGTTGAAAGAACAAAGCACTTCCACAAAGCCACACAATTGTTTGTAGCAATAGTGGAATGGATGAGAGGGCTGCCCATGTAAACCCAAAGATTCTTGTCCTGGATTAACCACCTGTATTCAGACTTGCTACGAGCAGGCCAATATCCCGCCTCCAACCATTGTGACCGCACATTCCATAAGAGCCCAGGCTCCATGAGCAGTGTTCCTCATGCAGGTACCAATTTAGTACATCTGCAGAGCTGCAATCTGGTTGTTGGTTCATACCTTCGCATCCCCCTACACCAGGGGTCGGCAACCCGCGGCTCCCGAGCCGCATGCGGCTCCCCTAGTGACTAGGGGACCAGAGCAAAAATTCTTCCAGCCCGCCGCTGTGAGCCCCACTCTCCAGCTCCGCCGCCGAAATTAACAAGGGAGAGTCAATTTCACGGCGGAGGGTGGTATGAAGTGCTGGCTGGTGGGGTGCAGTGTGTTGGGTGCTCTGTGCATAAATGTGTTTGTTTATGGCCCGGCCCCTCTGTCAAATTTTAGAACCCATTGTGGCCCGTGAGTAAAAAAGTTTGCCCAACCCTGCCCTACACCATCACTCGAGGCCTGAGACTATGCCAGTTTTGGGAGAGCAGTATTATGGTCATTATATCCATGAACTCCAAGCTCACCTCCTGAAGTACTGCTTTTGTGTCATCTATTATGGAATGGACATGAGCAAGCATTTAAAGAAGAAAAAACTGTTACTGACTTTCGTAACTGTTTGTTCTTTGAGATGTTGCTTATGTCCATTCCATGACACACCCTCATACCCCTTTGTAGGAGTTACCGGCAAGAAGGAACTGAGAGGGTGTGGGACCAGCAGGGATCATTATGCCGGGGCATATGTACATGGCACCAGCGGGCACTAGAGCTGGCCCAACAGATACCACTAAGGGAAAAATCTCTGGCAACACTACACACAGTTCACACACACCTAGCATGCAATGGACATAAGCAACACGTCTCAGAGAACAAGTTATGAAAAGTTAGCAACCAGTTTTGGAGTCGTCATGGATAATTCCCTGAAGACATTTGCCCAATGTGCAGTGGCAGTCAAAAAAGCCAACAGAATATTAGGAACCATTAGGGATAGATAATAAGACAAAAGATAACATAATACTACTATATAAATTCATGGTACACCCACTCCTTGAATACTGCCTGCGGTTCTGGGGGCCTTAACTCAAAAAAGTTATGTTATATTATTGGAGAAAATACAGAGAAGGGCAACAAATATGTATTAGCGATATGGAAGTTTCTATCTGAGGAGAGATTAAAAAGGCTGGAGATTGTTCATTTTAGAAAAGAAACTGGGGGGAGGGGTATAAAGTCATAATTGGGGTGGAGAAAGTGAATAGGGAAATGTTATTTACCCCTTCATGTAACACAAGATCCAAGGTCACTCAATGAAATTAATAGGTAGCAGGTTTAAAATAAACATAAGGAACATCTTCAGACAGTGCAGAGTCAGCCTGTGAAACTCATTGCTATGGGAATTTGTGAAGGTCAAAAGGATAAATGGATTTAAAAAAGAATTAGAAAAGTTAACGAAGGATAGGTCTATCAAAGACTATCCACCAAGGTGATCAGGGGTGCAACCCCATGGGATGGGTCACTGAATATTTGCCCTGCTCTTTTCATTCCCCTCTGAAGTATCAGGCATTGCCCACGGGTGGAAGACAAGATACTGGACTAGATGGATCATTGGTCTGATCCAGTATATCCATTCCTATGTTTTTATGTTGTGTTAAAGTCTCCTGAAATAGTCATGAAATAATTTGTATACTGCCCAGAATTATCCATTAGTAAGAGTGTTACCTGCTTAATGTGCTGTATGCCAAATGCTGTGTTCCAGGAGCCAAAGATACTGCTTCAGACAATTGTCCATTACTGTTGTTTTTAGCACATTCTGTACTATATCAAAATTTTAAGACTACAGTTAGTCTTTTTAAACACTTTCAAAACTTGGCAGACATCACAACAAAAGTGATCCACCTTCCTTACGGAATAGTAAAGAAGTCATGCTTCATTTACATTATGCAGGGGATCAGCTCTTTAAAAACCTTTCCTGTGATAGGTAGATAAAATTAGGAAGAAGGCTCTTTACCCATTGATATTTTTGCAAAGATTCTCACATTATGCTGATTAAAGAAATTGGCCTAGCTTTCTTTGTGATGTTTAAGGCAGTGGTTAGATGGGTGAGTGAGCCATTATTTTCCAACTCTTGGGAAGCACTACACAGTTGGAAAGATTTTTCCAGTCCGGTGTAGGAAGATCTAATTTCTTTCTCTGCCAAACCTTGGCATCTGTGGTCCAGGAGACCTCACTCTAAGAGCAGGTATGAGATTTTTGTTACTGCCACCCCTCTGTGTTTTTAGCTGACAGAAAGAAGTTTTAATTTTGGTTCTGAGTTCCATTGAAGCCCTGACTGTGAAGACAGCTAAGATGATGCACTTGTTTTGCTCCTGTGCCAGTCCCAATCCACTCCCAGAAGAAGAAAGATCTTGGTTGTTTTCCACTGATGTTGCCCCCTGTGATGCCTGCAGTCAGGATCTATGAGGATCTAACCTCTTATCAACTTTGGGCTAAAGATGTCTACGGTGTACAATAGGCACCACTTGATCTGGGCACATTTTTTCTTTAGGACTTGGTTGAGAATTAGTGGTCTTTGTGATTTCCCAGTCTTCAGAGATTTTTATAGCACTATTATGCCTTCCCGCTAGAAGGTGCAAAGATTTAATAGGTTAGTAGACTGAAGTCTCATTTGCAAAATGTCATGAAATATTATCACAAATAATTAAAACAAAAGTGCAGCTGCCAAAAAGTACATCTTGTGATTCACTGTCCTTTTCCTCTACCTGCTTAATTACAAAACTTCAGTAGTCCTCAGTGGATAACTAAGTCATTGTTTCAAATTAGCAAGTTTCTTCAGTGTTTGTTTACTAATCTAATAGCTCAATTTTTTCTTCTTAACCAAGAATTAAATGAAATTAGAAAATTTATACATCACTTTTCATATGCTCTTTCATGTTCCACTGAAGTGCTGAGATCGGTTCTTCATCAGCATAGAGTAGAGTTTAAAGAGAGGATACAGTCATTAGTTGGGAGAAACAAGGCCTGCCAGCTATAAACTTTTTTCCTCTTTTAATTGTGGGCTCGTATTTATTAGCCCATGAGGCTCCTGTGAGCTGTTATACAATATTTCCATTCTACCTAGTAGTCTGGGCTTCTCTTAGGGGTTGGAGCCAAAGACACTTAGGTTTTCAAGCACAATAGAGAATAGAATCCTGGCTCTTTGGGGGGGAGGAGTGGGGAGGGTTACCATTGAAGTCATTAGTGCCATAATTTCACACTAAAGCTAACGAAGTAACTAAATATGATAGTTTTGGGAGGAGGAGAGGGATGGGGGTTTGAATGTCTCCTTCAAATTAATTGCTTTATAATTTATATATGTTTTTTTTTCTTGTTCAGAAATCTCTACCCCAAATTTGCGTCACCTTGGGCATCTTCGCCTTGTCGACCTCAAGACATAGGTAGGGGAAATATGTTGTGTTTAATGCTGTTAATATTTATAAATGAGACTCAATTACATGGATTAACAATTAGTTCAATTCTGATTCCCTTATCTAGACTTCCATGTTCCATCTGAATACTTAACGAATATTCACATTAGAGATAAGGTGAGTGTGCTTTCTTGTCTCTATAATAAAATACGTAGATAAGAGTCTGCTTGGATTATAGAATACTTTTCAAGATGTATATCCGTCATCAAATCCAGTGTTTTTTAAAAAGTCTTAAATTTCATAAGAACAGAGGTGCATGAAATACTCTAAGAATGTGACATACACTTTCCAACATTACAAGACCTTTTTTTTTTTTTTTAAATCCATGCATCTGTTCCCAGTTCTGTTTTTCTTTAATTTCTTGAATGCTAAAATTGGTTTACATTGCTTTTGGGGAACTGTGAGAATGGGTTTGGAAAATGACCAATGCAAACTATTAGAACCATGGTCACGTATAAACAAAGCAGTAGTCAGTTTAGACCAGTATCCTGTCTCTGAAAGTGACCAGTCTCAGATCCTTCTGACAAAAGCATCAAACCCTTATAATTCACGTACCATAGTATACCAACTCTATACAGTACACATTGATTCCATCTGATCAGCTTATATTCTGAAGCTTGAGAATTGATCGATCTTATTCCTTCTTCCCTAGCTAATGGAAATAGGACTTTTACTCTGCATATATTTAAAACGAAATCCTAAATATTGTGTGTTGGTGAGATCATTGAATAGTGTTTTAAGAATTAAGATGTAAGGGATTGTTGTACTAATGTAGCTATGTAATGACAATTGTAAATGAACTAATATATGTAAAAGTAAAGTGAGCAGATCAGAAAATACACAGAGGAAAAAAGATCCCTCCCCTGACAGGTTTGTTTCTTACATTAACTGTCCTGCATTTTATATACTAGACAAATTGAAAAGCTTAATTTAAACTGGAGAAAAATTGAGCTTTCAATTAATATATTACTATCTTGATATATCATCTAGTATAACATTTGCAACATACTTAATATAATGGAAACCGCTTCTGACTATATTTTCTTGTCATGTTTAAATGGTATCAACTGTCATTTTATTTACCTTTTTTGGTTTTTAATCTTAATTTTTTTATCTTTCGCAGCTGGCTGCAATAAAACTTGGCCGATATGGAGAAGATCTACTGTTTTATCTCTATTACATGAATGGAGGAGATGTATTACAGCTATTAGCAGCAGTAGAGCTGTATGTTCAAAATATTTTAGCCAATTTGGTAATATAATAGAATGATAATTTACTGTAGTAACCACGTAGTAAATCTAAAATTCTGCGTTCTACTTTACTTCTAAAAGCTAGAAAAGCTATTTTAAACCTCTACAAATAGAGGCATGGTCTGTGCACAGGACAGGAAGCCTGGAGCTCCTGAATTTGAATACTTCTCTGGCACTTGTTCCTTTCTATAGTGTCTCCCTTTGTAATAGTGTATTTGCCTAATAAGGGTTTTGTGTTGCTTTTAAAGCACTCTGGAGACAAAAAGTGCTACATAAATGCCAAGACTTGTTAAAATTAATGGTGTGCAGAAAGTGAATAAGAAAGTGGTACTTACCCCCGTTCTTGGATTATGTAAAGGGGTAACCCAGTGACATTAATAGGCAGCAGGTTTAAAACAAACAAAAGAAAGCAACTTCACACAGAACATAGTTAACCTGTGGAATTTGTTGCCAGAGAATGTTGTGAAGGCCAAAAGTATAACTGATTTAAAAAAAAATAATAGATAAATTCATGGAGGATATGTCCATCAATGGCTATCTGCTAAAATGGTAAGGGGTGCAACCCCATGCTCTGGGTGTTCCCAACCCTCTGGCTGCTAGTTGCTGCGACTGGATGACAGGGAATGGATCGTTTGATAATTGCCTTGTTCTGTTCACTCTCTCTGAAGCATCTGACATTGACCACTGTTGAAAGACAGGACATTGGGCTAGACCAACCATTGGTCTGACCCAGTATGGCCATTCCTATGTAACCATCTAAAAACAAAAGATCAGCAGCAAAATGGAGGACAGTAAACATTCAGAAAATGGTTTTCTGCTGCAACAGACCATCCTCTTACCTAGCATAGGCAAGATATTCATTAGGAATAGATTTAATAAATGGTTGTATGGACAGATAAGTTGGTGTTTGATGGACTTGATTTTATGCCTTAAGACATTTTTTCAATAGTTTAAACCAACTTCTGTTTAAAAGGGTGGTTTCTTTTGTGTTCTGAAATCAAAGCAACTAACATAAAAATTCTTTTTCCTCCTAATTAAAAATGAAAGATTTAACCGTGATTGGAGATACCACAAAGAAGAACGAGTATGGATCACCAGGGCACCAGGCATGGAGCCAACAATGAAAACCAATACATACGAGAGGGGAACATATTACTTCTTTGACTGTCTTAACTGGAGGAAAGTAGCTAAGGTATTTTTTCTTCCATTGTGTAGATTTTTAAATCTATCAACCATGTATTTTTAAAAATGTTTTTTAAAAATCCCCTTTTTTACTCTGCGTGCGTGCGTGCGTGCATGTATGTATGTAAAATATCCATTCTGTACCCTGCACCTGGCTTTCTGACTTGAAGTCAGATATTGGAGGGAATAAGGATTTCCTAAATTACTGATTCATTACTGGGGGAAAAAAGGAGCTGTTCATTCTCTCTCTCTCTCTTTCTCTCAGAAAAATGCAGAATATCATTTTCCAAAAGTTCTAGTTAAAATCAAAATCCTTTTTTCTGATTACTTCTTGCCATTCAGAAGTTGTGCATGCAGATATTGTACTTTGTTTTAGAACATTAATTAGAGAATACAAACTTTTTATTTTCAAATTAAAACATTTCTCCTTCATTATATTGTCTCCACAGACTTGCATTGTAGGAGTTTCATGCTTTGTCATTTGAAACTCAGAATCCTTTCATAGTAGGAAATATTTTGGGGTGTATACACACGATCCTCAGAACCAGTGTTCTGGGCTAAAGGGTATTTTTAACAACAACAAAAAATACCCCCACTTCTGTTCATCTTGTTTTGTTCCTTTATGGCAGACAGTACAGTCTAAAACCCTTCCTCCCCTTGTCAAGATTTTATAGAATTTTATTTTTCTGCAAAAATTGTTAGTTATCAGTGTATTAGTTTATTTAGCATAATTTTAATGCCCCACTCAAGTGTCTAATTCCAGAGGACAAGCAGCAGAGATTCTCACATGCGATATGATTGCAATATATTACTTGAACATCTATGGGAGGAACTGACTTTCATTGTTATGATGAGATGCTGCTGAGTGCTTTTTCAGAATGATGCATTCAAAACAAGATGATGTCTTCAGCTCTACCTCTGCCACGAACTTAAAAAAACAGAACACCACCCACTGAATACAGTGTGATTGACTGGATCAAGTGGTCCTTCAAGGATTCACTGAGAAGTTTTATTTCATCATTATAGGTTCATCAATATGGCATGGTTTGCTACGTTTGAATTGAAATGTCTGATCTGCTACAGAGCAGATATTTGAAGCCTCACATCTTATGCACTGGGGAAAGGGGCATAAATATATGCCCTTGTCCCATTTCCTCTGTTGCTTCCAAGTTCCAAGGAAGATTCAATAGGTCAGGGCCAGAGTGATCTTGATACCTTTGGCTCAACAGATGTAGTTCAAGAACCTACCCACTACTCTTCCCTATAACATATTCTCAGATCCTTTGTCTCGAGAAAGAGGGCAAATCTTTCATCCAGCCTGAGATTCTCTTAACCTGAAAGCCTAATTGCAGGATTGTTAGCTGGTGAGTCATTGCACTTCTCTGTGTAAATAAGATCACTGCTTTTGGAATCATGAAAATATTCTTTTAAGCTTCTTAATAGTCTGGTGAATGTGACAACACCTAGTTCTCACAAAGTTTATGGAATCTTTTTTTGATTTCTTGGTATGTTACCTTTTGCATCTGTAGTTAGGTTCTGTTTTGATTTATTTTTTTTCCCCTGGGTGGCTATCACACAGCCAGGAGTATTTCCACACTGCATGTTTTTACTGGCTGTGCTGCCTTATACAACTTTCATAAGGGCAAGGTAATTGTAAGGCCTCAAACAGAAAAAATTAGCTAAGATGAACTTGGCAACTGAATTGGTTGATTTCTTTATCAATTTTTTTCCTTAGTCTTAGGTTTGCTGTCAGTAATGCTATCCTACACGTCTGAGATGTTCAGAGGTATCAACTATTACCTTGATGGGGGGGAAAGGCCCTATTGGAAATCTACGAGGTTGTTCCTTGCTTTTGACGAAGAGTGACGGCCAAACACTTTCAGTTCTGAGTCAACATAAATGGATCATGTTGTGTATTCAGACAGCCTGTGAGCTCACTAGAATTGCTGTACCAAAAGGAATTAGTGCCCATTCTGCCACAAAGGTAGCAGCCTGAGTAGCTGCTATTCACTACATGCCTGTAGTAGAAATTGTAAAGTTGCTACTTGGAGCGCAATTTCTACTTTTAGAAAGCAGTATTCTCTCTGGGAAATGTAGATTGGATTCTGTATTCAGGAGAGCAGAGCTTCAGTCTTTTTGACTAGTGTGCTCATCATCCTTCTTCCAAGGGATAGCTAGTCTCCTACAACAGTGATCTCTAGAGGCAGTGTCATGAAGAAAGATTACTTACCATTAGTTGTTGCTCTCCCAAATGTATTGCTTCTGGAAATCCACACAGATTTTCCTGCCTCCCTGAACTTCACAAATCTAAATCTAAATTCTGGATCCAAAGAACCTACCAGCATAGCCTCTTAACAGGTGATTGTTTTGAAAGGGTTCCACATGACAAGGCATGTGGTTTCTCTAGGATTGATCTGCAGAGTCAGTACATTCAGCGAAAAGTTACGTAACTTTTCTTTCTAGACACACGGGTTTCTTACTGCAAGGAAGGGAGCTGGAGTGCTACTACGAAGATTTTTAAAAAAATTTATTTCTTTTTAGTTTGGTACAAAATACCTGAGGCAAGCTTAATATTCGTTAAAGGGGAGCTATGAAGGACTATGGGGAAAATTTGCTTTTTTGAGCACAGAAAAATAACAATTAGGCTAGCTCTTACTATCTACATGTAAAACCATTATGTAAGAAAGTGGGAATTTCAGGTACAGATGGAGGGCAAGTATGTGGCCTGAAGTCTGTATAGTAAAAATGCCATCTCTAATATTAACTCTGAAGTCAAAATTTCCTAAGACTTTTAGGATAATATAGAATGTGATTAAATTTTATATACTGCTTTTAATATGAAGGTTTTGTCCAAATGATCTAGCCCATTAGAAAAATTAAATTCCAGGGTAGTACAAATATAAAATAATGTAGAGAATGTATCCTAATCAATTGCAACCACATGAAGACAATTTTAAGATTTTTCTTGTATTTTGTTTTACTGTAACAGATACATTATTAGCTAATAGTGAGAATATGAGTTTGCCAGAAGAGCGTATTAATAATTGCTACTTAATTGGTCCATGGATGTTGCTTCACTGCAGTAAGGTTGGAATTATCTGCAGTAATACCATCACTTACATATGTACTTTTAAATAAATTATTTTTCTAGGTGCTTTATAATCTTTCCTCTTGTTTTAATGTATATGTGCATTCCTTGGATGATAATACTAAAAGCGCAAGACCCGGTTTTTAAAGGTATAGAATAGACTTACAATTTAATAAACTTCTCTGAAAACATCCTAGATTGGTTTTGACAATCTAATAAAAATAGATTATACATAATCCTACTCAGTGACATAGTAAACAACAATAATTAAATAATGAGTTTTATTTTACATTCACCTTTAACAGACTAAAAAAGGAAATGAATGGAAGTTGAATAAGCATTGAGACAGCTTTCTATATTGTTTTGAAATTCAAATTAAATGAATTCCACATAGACATTTTATTAAACAGCCCAAGAACTTAAATAATGAAGTATTTTATTTCATATTCACCATAAGCAGAAATAATAAGGAAATGCTGATCACAGCTATGATATGCTTATGGCTTCTCATGTTATTCCATGTAGAAAGTACAATGTGGTTACAGAAATGTTGATTTTATACTGAGCAGGTAAAGCAAGAGAATATTCAGTGTATAGTTTCCTCTGCTGAAGCTGCTGCGGATGCGCTGAAAGAGGCTCAGCAACAAGAGAAAGGAGAGTGGAGACAATGAGACCAAGTAATATCTCCAACAATTACACATTTTCTAAAAGAAAATTCTCTTAACTAAAATTTTGGAAGTTTTTATTAAAAAATGAGGAAAGGTGATCCGCATTAAGAAACAAAATTAAAACCCTTGTATTTTATTTTTCCTTCCTAGAAGCTTGAATTCTTTATGGTAGAGAAATTTGGACCTCCGAAACCTTATTCTTTGCTTAAAAAGGGTTGCTGCCTATATTAAATATTTTTTCTAATATTTAAGGTCAATATTACTTAAATATTTTTATAATTATTAATGGAACAACATTTAACCTAATGACAAAGACATGCTATAGAGTTGTAGGTTTCTAGTCCCTAATTTCTGTTTGGGTCTTTTGTGCCCATTTTGTAGCCAATGTGAATATTGTTTCTAGTCTAATTTAAAATTACATCTAGTAATGGGGCTTCCACTCTTTCCCTCGGTAGACTAATTCACTGTCCAATAGACATCGTTTTTCCTGTTTAACTTATATTTGCCTTTGCTCAGTTTTATTCCATTAATCCTCTCTAAATAATTTTCTTCCATACTTGGTGTTCACACCTACTAAATATTTTGTATAAATAAATCGATTGCTATGACATAACTCACTCTTTGTGACTGTAATCAGAATGACATATGAAAAATAAGATTCACTGCACAGAAATTTTCTTTAATGTTGGATATGCTTTGTGGGATTTCCCCTTCTAAGTATGGTATCCCTATTCTTGGTTAATTCACGGTATTTTAAAAAAGTAATTGTTTCCATATGAAAAAATGAAGCAATTTATTTAATCAGTGTTTTGCTTAATAGAGAAGTTGGAGTTTTTCCATTTCTTTGTAGCTAATAAATACAAAAAATTTCAATGCTATTGTTCATATCCAAATCTCTGATGGCCACTTTTAACGAAAGTGAAACATAAAATAACATGTATGAAAGTATTTTTCTATGTGCAATAAATACACTACTTTTTGGTTTTGAAAAATATTTGGTCAGTGAATTATTTTCCCTATATTGTTAAATATAATAACTTTTAAGTGTAATTACACACTCTCTGAATTTGAGATCTTTTAATACTTCAGCATACCTGAAGCAGCAAAAAAATTACTGACAAACACTGTTTTAATGCTTATGAAATTTGCATCCAGTAGGTGTTCATTAAATGTTTATTAAAAATACCCGCAGCAATAACAAGTCTCAATCTATATGGTTCTAAAGGAACTCTCATGAGCCAGTAAGATTCCTTCCTTTAGATGCCACTCATTAGTTCAAGTAGCCATTCTTTACATGTAATCTTGAAAGCACTCCAGAATATGTGAGGGTTTGAGGTAACTGATCCAGACCTATTTTCTTGCTTAATAAGTTTTGTTAAAGTAGCAATTCCCCAGCTGTGGTCCATAACCTAGTAATGATCTGCAGAGCCTTTTCTGGTCACCTGCAGAACATAACATCCTGAGAACCATGAACTGGAAGGTGAGAGAAGGTAATTTGAGCGGCATTTTTCCTATTACAAAGTGGCTGACAGAATGAAAGAGCAGGAGAATTATTGCATTAAAGACTCTATCTTAAATTATACCCCCAACAACCTGGTGTGGAAGGGTTTTCCACACACTGACATCCCTTGTTGCCCCCAAAAGAGATCTCATGTGCTTGTGTATTATCACTACTCCATCCATGGATGTGCCTGGGGGAGGTTGGAATTTACCCCCCAAAATTAACATAGTGGCATGCTATATTAACTAATTTCCATTTCCACCTCTCGAATCCCAGGAGCTGTCACAGCCAGGAAGCTGGGGTGGAGGACGGGATGAATATGGGAGCCACAGTAGGAAGACAAGGCCTTCATGTAGATGGCCGTGGCCTCTTGTAGATGCTGCTGGAATGCCTCATGTTTGAAGAAAGCTTTATTTGAGAGATGTAGATTCAATTAATTCCCAACATTATTCCCTAAATTCCCTTGTTACCATGATGAATTTTTCCTCCATGCCAGATAAACTATTTCCCCTTAAAAATCAGTGGCCCGGGAGTTAGAACTCCTGAACTCTAGTCCCGACTCTTGCATGGATTTGTTCTCTAATTCAGCTTACCCATCAGTAAAATAGAAATAATGCAATATATTACTACCTCCCTGTTGTGAGTTTTTATTAATTTGTTCAATGCTTAGAATGTGGTGTTCAGGGTACAAGAATAAAGAGTTGACAAAATCCCTCCCCAGATGTGTTTAGAGGAGTTTTCTTGTTTGAGGTAGCAAGCTAAATAAATTTTAAAGTTGAAGACAGAATTGTTTGTTTAGCGAGTGATGATTACTACTGAATTAAGAGAAAGTATCCTTTAAAGTACTGGGTTGAAACTTTCAATTAAACATTCACATTTTGAGTAAAAATGCAATAAAGGGGGTTGGGGAGCTGTCAAACTACTAAAAGGTTAAAAAATGAATCTTTAAGGCCCAATTTTTAAAATGCATGTATATTTTTACATATGCACAAGATGTCAATTTGAGTACACAAACTGGGGATCACAATTCAAGATCATGCAGTGGAGCTGTAGTAAAAGTAGAGCATTGCATATTCACCGTAGGGTTGTCAAGAGGTATTTAAACGGCAGGGATCCCAGCAGTCTGAACCCTAATGGTTGCTAGCCAATCAGAATATGTTCACAGATGGAATGTTTGAAATATTTTTATAATTACTAAGCAAATCAAATGCCCACATAGTGCAAGGAATTGTATAAATGAGGAAGAAACTGCGCATTTATGAATGAGTAGCTGTAAGAGCCTCATCCACTAGCTGAGCATATTGATATTCAATATAATTGTTTACAAAGTGCTTTGGGGGTCTTCAAATGAAAGCCACTATTGAAGTGCAGTGTAATAGGAAAGGGCTTATATTTATGCCTCAGCAAACCTAAAGGAGAGATGAATACACCTAAAGCTTAATACTTCACCCATGTATAAAAAGGTGGTGGAATCTTTTTACATCTGCGATTCTTAAGTAGATTTAAATCTCTTTACATGGTGGTTTATTCTTCTTACGTTTCACACCATGAAGGAGAAACCTGGCTTCATGATATTTCTAACTGTTTTGCCTTCTGCTAACAGTTGGCATAGTGATGTGCCACAAAATGCCTCAGAGCTCACTGTTGTGGCATCTAAAATCTTTGAAAAGATCTTTTGAATCGCTGAAAAGTAGCTTTACCTCAAAGTTGACTTAATGGCTTAAATGTGTCTTGACTGTATGTTTAATAGTTTAAGTGCTCACAACTAAGTTTCTGAAGCTAACTTACCATTAAAAAATGGGGAAGACGGTGCTATTGTAAAAATAGCATTGTATTGTATTGATTTTTTTTAAATAATGAGCTATGATCACACATTAAATTGGTATTTTTTGCCCCAGCTATAAAATAGAAGTTAAATCAAGCTATTTTTAAAGCATCATTTTATTTAAAGAGACTAAGTTTGTTCATAAAGGACACAGACATTTGCACATGTAAGGAAAATATCAACAATTAAATAATCCTTTTGTTTAATTGTAGGAATTCCATCTGGAATATGACAAATTAGAAGAAAGGCCTCATCTGCCATCAACCTTCAACTACAACCCTGCTCAGCAAGCCTTCTAAACACTTCCCTTTTCTTGGGGTATGGCTGTCTCAGCACAATACTCAACATAACTGCAGAACTGATGTGGCTCAGGCATCCTGGTTTTAATTCCTTGAGGATCTGGCAATTGGCTCATGCAAAGGGTCACCATTTGAGGTCCTGCCTTACTAATTATGTGCTGCCCAACAACTAAATTTGTCATTTGTTTTTCTTTAGTTTGAGCAGGGTCTGAATTTGTTTTTGTTTGTTTTTATTTTATTTTTTGCCAGCAGACAAGCTTGGGTCTAAAGACAAGCGATTACACTGTCAAAAGTTTACCACTTAGTTTCCAAAATGTAAAAAAAAAAAAAAAAAAAAAAAAAAGCAAAAAGACAAAATTAGACAATTTGCATTGTTCATTGTAGCACTATTGGTAATAAAAAATGTTTGTGCATTTTTATGTGAAGATCCTTCTCGTATTTCATTTGGAAAGATGAGCAAGGTCTGCTTCCTTCATTTTACTTCCCCTTCTGGTTTTGAAAGGCAGTTTTCGCCAAGCTTAATGCAAGAATATCTGACTGTTTAGAAGAAAGATATTGCCACAACCTCTGGTTAGTTTCCAGGGTTGTGTATTACTGAGCTTCATCTTTCCAGAATGAGCAAAACACTGTCCAGTCTTTGTTACGATTTTGTAATAAATGTGTACATTTTTTTTAAATTTTTGGACATCACATGAATAAAGGTATGTATGTACGAATGTGTATATATTATATATATGACATCTATTTTGGAAAATGTTTGCCCTGCTGTACCTCATTTTTAGGAGGTGTGCATGGATGCAATATATGAAAACGGGACATTCTGGAACTGCTGGTCAGGGGACTACTTTGTCGCCCTGTGCACTAAAGGGCCAGATTTTCAGCAGCCAAGGACATCCATACCCAAGTGAATGTGATGGGACTTAAAGAAGTGAACTGAGACAATTCACTCTGGCTGTTTGAACAGCAGCGTTTCATAGGAAGAGAAAAAAAAAAAAAGATCAATCTTGTATTTTCTGACCACATAAAGGCTTCTTCTCTTTGTAATAAAGTAGAAAAGCTCTCCTCACTGCAGTGTTGACTTTGATTTGAGATTGTGAAATCATTTCTTCAACAATGAAAAATGAAAATAACTGTTGAAGTATTAAAAATATCAAGCTGTACAGTGGTTAAGACACTTACATTGAAGAGTCTTTTAGCTGCTGACAAATAATTTAAGAGATAATATACCTTTCCTTACTAGGCCAAAAATTATGGTCAATTTTGTTTTCATATTAAACAAACTAATACAAAATAGAAATTTTTTTTTTACAAATGGGGTTGGGTAACATTTGAAATGATAGCAATGCTTGTATTTAAAATACTTTTCTTTTTGTGATGGGTTTGTTGGTTTAGAACTAAAATAGCCTAACTGGTCACAGCTTTATTTCCACGCTGATATTTTATCACTTCAAACAGAGAAGTACATTTCATTTGATGCATATGACTTCCTGAGGCTCAGACCTCAATAAACAAAACCTGAATGCACCATTTCTGGAAAGTACTGTAACTGCTCTCTAGACTAAAGGGAAAAAAACCCAGCCTGGATAGCGTGTGTCCCTTCTTTTAATGTGACCGCTATTTTACATTCAACGACTTATGAACTATATTACATCTGATGATGCAAACTATGTTTTAAAAAAAACCTGAAGTTACCAAAGCGAGAAAAGACAGCAAAACAATGTCAGTGAATCTTGATTTTTTTATTTCAGTTTTTAACCTATTTTTCTATGTAGTACAAAACAGTTTGTTGGCATTTATCAAATAATGTTTGGAGATTGACCAATAATGACATTGCTGTGTTTCTGTATCAGGTGTATAGCAACTTTAAATTCTACATTTTTATATGTATTTTGGGATAAGAGACATAAAAATATAAAACTACTTATATATCATCTTTTTATTATTTAAAGCAAACAACTTTCTCAACCTGAAAGGAAAGTGATGGTCATAATTTTAAATGGTTGTAAACACTGCTGAAAAAGTTACCTATGATTATTCCCTAGCTCAGAAAAGAATCAGACATTCAACTATTAAGAAACAAAAACTATAAATGGAAGAATGATGTATAAAAAAAATCACAAGGTTAATGCTCACTCATGATAAATAGTTCTCATTTTAAAAGGCCTGCTTGGACCTCAAGATTTAGGTTTTAAAAAGTATCATAAGAATACATTTAACTTTAATGTAGATGTGATTATTTGTGGTCTAATGGTTTTTTTTTCCTGCACAAAAACAGCCTTGGTGAAATGAACAAAGTTAGAGAAAGAGCAAGATAGTCTAGTGAAACTAACAAAACAAAACAAAATCTTACATGCTAAGCAGTGTGTGATGAATTTTAAAACCAATTGTTAATCTTAGAGTTGAGAATGTAAACACATATTCCAAATGGCAACTTTTGTGAAGCCTTTGCATTTAGTTACACTAGTTCAAAAGCTGAATTTGCTTAAACTTAATATCACATAAAATGCACAAATATCAGTGCAGGAGCTGATGACTTATCCTTTCCAAGGGAATAATGGTTTGGCTCATGTATCCTGCTTCTTGGTAATTAAATGAGGGGGCACAGAGATTTGTAACTCCTTGGTGGTTTTAGTTTTGTTTCATGTTGTGCCAAAGTTGGAGAAGGAGCTTTGACTATAAAACAAAAGATACAAAACTTTAAGCACTCCATGAACAATTACAGGTCTCTTTATTAAAGAGCAGAACATTTTTAAAAAAGTTTTACTGGAAACATTTAAAATCACTGTGTTTTGGTGACTGAATTGAGCTAAGACATTGCAGGTACGTAACATTTCAATGCAAGACCTGTGGCACAGCCATGGGTGGCTTGGGTCAGCTGACTTGGGTGGAGGCTGCTGGGCTATAAAATTGCTGTGTAGACATTTGTGCTCGGGCTGGAGCCCACACTCTGAGACCCTGCCAGGGCTCCAGCCTGAGCCTGAACATCTACACTGCTATTTTTAGCACCACAGCCTGAGTCAACTGACCCAGGCTCTGAGATTCAGTGCCATGGGTTTTTGATTGCATTGTAGACTTCTCTTGTAGGTATGTCTACACTGCAGTGTAAGCCCAGGGTTCGAACTCAGGCTCAAATCTAACCTCCTTTCTGTTTACACACACAACATGCTAACCCAAGGTCCCAGGCCCTCAAGGGAGTGGAGGAGCCAAGTCTGAGTCAATCCAGGACCCAGAGTTCAAGCCCTATTGCTTTGCAGTATAGATGCAACCCCACGGGACTCCTGCTCTGGGAGTGCACCAACAGTATTCCACAATCCCATGGGCTGACTTTCTTTGTTCTCTGGTAGTCAAGGTTGGTGGACAGTCAAGTTTTCTCACACTGCACTATGTTCAAAGGCTAGAGCAGCCACATTTCAGTAGGGGTCTGGGATATGGGCATTTGTGCAATGTAGATGCTGAAGCCCCAGGTTGGGACCAAGAGTTTAAAAATTCCTAACCTGAGGTTACAAATGAGTGTAGATGCTTAAGCCTAGGTTAACAAATCTAGGATCTGCTAACTTGAGTTTTACTAACCCTGAGCTTACGTTGCAGTGTAGACATAACCTATATTGTAACCCTTTGGTATGTTGTATACCCTGTGGAAGCTACTGTACAAAAAAGTTTTGTAGGTGATTTTATATTCCCCTAAACATTATTATTCTTGGAGTAAATACTCCAACTCTTCAACTGTTTTCATGCAAGTCTTTCTCTGTAATTATGTGTGGTCCTCTGTGGACAGTATGCAAAGGTAAGTTTTGAATAGGAATATAAAGCTGGCTTTCTTAAAATGGCTGGAAATATTTAGATCTTTGAAGTTTTCAAAGACATTTCTAAATCTGTGGTTTTGTTAGTGCTTGTTATAAAGCCTTGTTCACTGATGTATTGAAACAGATGAATAATTATTCTAGTTTACTTGGATAACCACCACACTGTTGGGGGAAAAAATTAAATGGACATTACTCACGTGATTAGAAATAGTACTAATGGGAATATTCAGTTAGACAGCCATTCCAGCCTTATCTCAAACCACTGTGCCATTCACAAAACTGAATTAAGGACAATCGGCCTTAACACTCAATTCCTTATCTCAGTTTTATTACAGCAATGTGCCCTGATGATACAAATATTTACACATGAGTAACTTCAGGTACTTGAGTCTCACTGAACACACAGGTGGTCCTGCTGAACATGTGAAGCTACTCACATGCATAAGATTATTCATGTTCAGTTTTTTGGCCTTAGATGCCTAAGCTGCCTGCCCTTTATATTTTAGTATTAGTGATTAAGTGTTAATCCAGCACAGTGATTTATAGTCTTGCTGCTATTTTGCTGTACATCATGCGCGGTGTTGTCTTTCAACCAGTACAATTGTTTTTAATTTTTATACTTTATTTGAGTAGATAATCTTTCAAAGAAACTACTGACTCAATTTTAAGAAGATTTTTCTTAAAATAAGATGTCATATACCGTAGTATTTAACTTATGTTCTAAAATGTGCGGCATTTCAATAACACTAACTGCTAACTTTGAGTTACAATTCTTTTGTAATGACCTAGAGGCAATGCTGAAAGCAACTGGAAATCTTCAATATTTCTGTTTCTAGAAGTCTGTGTAGCAGACAATTAGATCCTGCTATTGATATCTAGTTGGTAATGACTCAATGATTCAAACAGGTTAGTCAGTTTCTAAATAAAATTGTTTTAAAGTTATTAAACTATACTGGACACATTTAAAATTGATTTTTTTTTTTTAGTAATCTCCCAGTGACTTGAATTAAAACTCTTCCACAGGTATGTGTATTTACATTGACTGAAATTGAATGCAAACTTGATTAACAGTCTGCCTTATTCAAGAAGGGATTTAAAATGAACAAGTTTGATGCTAATTAATGAATGAGCTGCATAGTTTTTGATTCCAAATAACTCTGTTAACCTATGGAAGTGGAATATATTTAAACTTTTCAGAATATGCTTACTGGTTGGAAACCATGCTTCCCCCCACATTTCTCTCAGAGGATACTTTCAAAAGAATCTGCTGTATTGTAGCTTTTTTCTCCTGGATCCTCAGTCGAGACTCTACAGTAGGGTGAGAAATTGTGGGATTTGACTTTGTTTCCCTCCCTCTAACAGATAGTTTTGCCCTCAGCATTTGGGGGCATCAGAAGAGTTTATTATTCAGATGGCTAGCTGTAATGTAGTTAATTTACAGATTAATTTTTAAATTGTCGTTTAAATAACCTTGAGATTTAATTTGGCCCTTTGAAAACAGTCTACTAGTGAGAGTTACTTTTCAGCTTTTTTAAAAGTAAAGTTAGAGGTATCTGACAAATGTTTCTTGAATGTTGAGATACCTGATTTTGAAATATAGTACTTCAAGTTGGACACACAAAACATTTCAACTTGAACTTGTTAGGAAATTTGAGCATAGAAAACTCTATTTTATTTCCCATAAACATACTAATGTTTTATCTGTGAAGGTGTCAAAACAGTTGTTGAAATAGCACTTTATTGTATACAGCTGTTAAAAGGGTTGCACTGTCCACTGTACAAGCAAACTAGCAACTGCCATACCATAATCTTCTTTCATATGCCTATGCATTGTTGCTGATCGAGCTAATGGAAAGCTTCATTTCCTGAGGGCACTTGTGCTGACATGTTGGTGAGCCCTGATGTTCACTTTTTTCTTTGAAGGTATGGGATGAGATCTATACATTTGTTTACAAATAAACAAACTGCTTATGGTATCATAAGCATAGCATTTACAATAGCCTTACTTCACTGAACTTGTATACATGCTCCTAAAACTGCAAGAAATAGGGCAAGAGTTCAGTCAATCTAGTATTGCAGAAACACTTTTATAAATTACGAATCCAGGCCCTGTCTCTAAAAGCCTCTGTAAGATTAAACTATATTTACTATTTTCATGTTCAAACTTTGAACTTAAACACCAAGACACTTGTCAGTTAAATTGTCCTCTCACACCCTTTAGGATATATGGTCCTCTATGTACAGTTGTTCTTACCAGGTTTTTCTGTGGCACTGCTTTGGATCAAGACCAAGGCCTTTTCTTTGTCATTTACCTTCATACCCATCTCTCTGTGATTTGCCTCCCTTGAAGTCAAAGTTCAGTTTCTCAGATACACCAGCCAATACCTGTCTGTAAAAGTATGATGCCCATTTCAGGTTGGCTTATGCAACACATTGTAGTGGCAGTTGTCTAGATATACAACTAAAGTAAGAGGGCTGCACTAAACACACACACCTTGACAAATATTACAGGAACCATCTGTAATTACTAATTTAGTAATTACTAAAAAGAATTACTGGAAACCGTACAAAATACAATTTGTCTCACAGAGCTCTTTCTAGGCCTGCTACTCTTTCATATGAAGATTTATCTGTAGAATGCAGTCTGTCCACAAATTAACAAGACAAAACATATCTGAAACCAGTGAGTAGTTAATGCTATGTGAGATTTTTCCAGTTGTCAACATATGTGGCCATTGCAGTAGATTATCAGTTGGAAGTATTCAGTTCTAGGATTGGGCATCAGTGATTGCTTATGTAACTTTTTCTGACCCAAATAAAATGTATGAAATGTAAATATTTTTAGAGCCCTTTGCACATGTAGAGGGCCTGGTGTGTGGTCAGCATTATACTCCAGCCTCACTTCACCATCTTTGGAAGGTACCCTTGTTCAGTGAGCTAACAAGGTATCTAGAATTGGTTTTGTAGCACTTAGCAGCCATGAACTAATATTCTTTCAGCAGAAGGTTAACCAATTTCATGGTGAAATATGAAAGAAAAGGCTTCAAGAGGAACAATTGATTAAATGTGCGTGGGTTGGTTTTGTTTGTTTAGCAGGTGGATGAACTGAGGAACGTAGGCAGGAGAGTTTTGGTACAACAAAGCAGATCGTGAATCTCAGAAAGTTAATGTGTCCTTCACATGCAAAGACCACTTGTCTTGGAATGACTAATGAGCACAGAACACATGGCTGGGTATTAATAGTGGAAGTGGGGCAGGAAAGGATATGGAATTGAATACTAAATGGGAGAAGACGCCTATTGCTAATTGTTTGAAAGGTGAAGGCTAAAAGAGGTAGGGTCAGTCATGCTTTCGGATAAGAACACAATGTAATGAGATAATCAGGAGCCTGAGAAAAAAGAAGACATGATAGGCAATCCCATATGGTGTTTAAAAAAAAAGCTGTTCGGCACCAGAGGGCTGGGTGCAGATCACATGAGTTTAGAATCAGTGAAAGGCATTTCAGTATTCTGAATACACACACACGCAAGCAAAAAGCAGCAATGTGGTTCACAAGAGACACCATTCCCAACATGCTAACAGCACAGAGTGACGGGAGGGGATAGATGAAATAACAAAAGATTGGCCAAATGAGGACTGTTAGAAGTATAAAAATGTATTGCAGCAGCTATGAAGAAATAAAGACAGGCAGGCATGCACCTAAAATTGAAGTAATTTTCCTGAAAAATCTTTG
Organism: Mesoclemmys tuberculata; assembly: GCA_007922155.1. Lineage (NCBI taxonomy): Eukaryota > Metazoa > Chordata > Testudines > Chelidae > Mesoclemmys > Mesoclemmys tuberculata. The sequence continues at coordinate 58,461,335 of ML675616.1, forward strand.
GTGTTACACATGTAGTTGATATACAGCTGCTAACCTGTGGATAAAGAGTGTAGTGGTGCCCCTGTGGATAATATTCTAAAGCATTCGTATCACAAAAGTAGATTCTGAATAGCCTCCTTGCCAGATATTGCTGAATAGAACATTTGAAGAACGTATGGATCAAGTTATTTTTAAAGGCTTGACATTGCCTGCTTAGAGAAGTGACAGTGTGACAGTGGACAATAAAGTGACACTGCTATTCCATATTTATTCTCTTATTACTTCTGTATTTTGTTCAATGTACATGTGTCCTTATGAACTGCAAGCTCATGTTCGACCCTGGAATTACCACTGCTATCTCTATATAATTGCCTATAATAACGGCTATGGAATTAGAATTTAATTACTGGTACAGAGAAAGTAGGAGAGAACTGAGCATGCTGTTTCACAGCTGTATCTTTAGGCAATGATTAGTCAGCATAAATGTGTTAGTGAATTAGTCAATAGATCTCGGAAAACACCCAACACCTTTTGCAAACAGATCAATATTTTACAGTGGAGGGGGCAGTCTGGCCCACCATTAACTGTGCAACCCTCCCCCCCTCAAAAAAATCTGGTGTTTGCATGCAGATAATTTGGTCAGTTATCACCATGTCTATTCTTCCATGTTCTGCATAAATAATTAAAATGCTCCTGAAGAACAAATTTCATACAGCTGATCTGTCAACAACACAGACCTGTGAATTAGGTTTCAGACCAGATCCGGCATGGAGATGGTGCTGACCATGATGTAAACCTCAGGGTTGACTGTGTGACTTGGTGGGGTAGAAAGAACCACACTGGTCTGGCTCTGATCCTTAGTCTCATGTTGTAACATGCTGGTGGGGATATCCAGACCTGTGAGTCACTGTTACCTCTGCACCTCAGCAAGCACGAACTTTGTCAAAGACTAGACTGTGAATCAGCTCCCTACCACACCAATCTGTCGACTTTACCAGCAAACCCTTCTAGGCTCTCCTTGCCCAAACTTTGCCTAGCACATAATAATCCATGAACTCCAGTCCCGAGTGCCCCAGAAATATTTCTCTGCAATGTGCAGCCCCTACCACTGCATTTACAGATGATACTAAGCTTGCTGCTCTGGTGAAGAGTTGGTACAATGCAGTTTATTAATTTAACAGAGGCAAATACATCCTTCCCTTCAAACACAGCACTGAATCAGTTTACAGCAAAAGTAAAACAAATTTATTAACAAAACATGGATTAAGTGATACAAAGTAAAAGAGAGAGGCAGGGATGATTACAGTCAAATAAAAGTGAAAACACACATCTAAAAGATTACAACTTAACCTAGCAAAATACTCTTTGTTCAAACTGTTTTTTCTTGCCCTCCAGTTTCCTTTCCAGCTTTTCACTGGCCAGGACCTTTCACAGAGACCAAATTGCTTGGTTTCCATGTCTCCTGAGATGAAAGGTAAAGATGGAGTCTCTCTCTATTCACCCAAAGGGATGTCTTTGTTTTACGAGTCAGGAAGGCTTCCTGGGAACTCAGTCTCCTTGGGGTACAGGAGCCATGTTAATTCTTTGTGTCTCAAGTTCAGGATCAGAATTCCCCTGCCAGTTCAGCTCAATGGTTTTGTTTACTGCTAATATGTAAATTCAGGTAAAACCACATTCCTTTGTCTAAGATGGAGTTTGTCATCTTTACCGGGGCTAGGCTGTCAGTCTTAACTATGTTTGAGTATCATAAGAATGGCCATATAGGATCAGATCAATAGTCCATCTAAGCCAGTACCCATCTTCCAACACTGGCTCGTGCCAGATGCTTCAGAGGGAATTAACTGAATAGGGTAATCATAGAGTAATCCATCCCCTGACATCCAGTCCCAACTTTTGGCAGTAGATTTAGGGACACCCAGATCTTGGGGTTGCATCCTGAACATCTTGGCCACTGACGAACCTAGACTCCAGGAACGTATCTAATTCTTTTTTGAATCCAGTACTACCTTTGGCCTTCATAACATCCTGTCAACAAGTTCCACAGGTTGACTGTGCATTGTGTGAAGTATTACCTTGTGTAAAATGTAATCTGATACCTATTAATTTCATCAGGTGATTCCTGATTCTTGGCTTGTGTAAAGGGGTAACTAACACTTCACTACTCACTTTCTCCATACCATTCATAATTTTATAGACCTCTATTGTATCCCCTCTTGACTCTTTTCTAAGATGAACAGTCCCAGTCGTTTTAATCACTCTTCATATGGAAGTTGTTCCATGCCACTAATTTTTCTTGCCCTTCGCTGTAGCTTTTCCAATTCTAATATATCTTTTTTTGAGAAGAGGTGACAATAACTGCCTGTAGTATTCTAGGTGTGGGTGTTTATATAGTGGCATTATGTTGTTTTCTGTCTTATCTATCCCTTTTCTAATGATTCTTAAGTCAGTTAGCTTTTTTGACTGCTTCTGCACATTGAGAGGATGTTTTCAGAGCATTGTCCACAATGACTCCAAGATCTCTTTCTTGAGTGCTAACAGCTAAATCAGAACCCACTATTTTGTATTTATAATTGGGATTGTTTTCCAACGTGCATTACTTTGCACTTAACAACACTGAATTTCATATGCTGTTTTGTTGCCCAGTCACACAGTTTTCTGCACACCCTTTGTAACTCTTTGCAGTTAGCTTTGGACTCAACTGTCTTCAATAATTTAATATCGTCTTCAAACTTTGACACATCACTGTTAACCTCTTTTTCCAGATCATTTAGGAGTATGTTGAACAGCTCTGGTCCCACTACAGAACCAAGAGGCCCCCCTGCATTGGAAGAAGTAGGAAGCAACCCAGGAAATTGGACAGTAGTGGCAAGTGACCAAGACTGAGCAGCAAGGTATCAGTTTCCTAGAGCCGTGGGTCAGAGCACAGGGGAGGAGGGTAGGCCTGTGTCATCCTACCCCATCCAACCCACCATGGACACCGCCAGTGTGCAAGAAGCGAATTGGGTCACCAAAGGCCCTTACATAGATTTTGGTCACTAAGCTTTACTGCCCTGAACCCCAGGCTAGTCTCTCTGACTCCAGCCATTGGGTCATACTGCCCTGGGAAGAAGGGCAGCTACTTGGACTTTAGCCACTCAGCCTTAACTCTCCTGAAGTCCAGGCCTGCCTTAGTGACTTGGGCCATGGAACCGTACTGACTTGAGAGGCTTACGGGATATACCTGCCCCACAACAGACCTGTTAAAGGCTTTCTGAAAGTTCTGGTGCACTATAGCCACTGGATCATCCTTGTCCACATTCCTACTGACACCCTCAAAGAATGCTACTAGACTGGTGAGGCACAATTTCCCTTTACAAAAGCCCTATTGACTCTTCCTAACATATCATGTTCATCTGTGTGTCTGATAATTTTGTACTTTATTATAGTTTCAACCAATTTGCCAGGTACTGAAGTTAGACTTAGTGGCCTGTAATTTGCCAGGATCACCTCTGGAGCCTTTTTTTAAAAAATGGTGTTAATTTAGCTAACCTCTAGTCAATCCCTGCTATAGAAGCTGATTTAGTAGTTCTGCAATTTCATATTTATTTCAGAACTCTTGATGGTGAATACCAGCTGGTTTTGGTGACTTATTACTGTTTAATTTATCAGTTTGCTCCAAAACCACCTCTATTGACATCTCAATCTGGGACATTTCCTCAGATTTGTCACCTAAAATGAATGTCTCAGGTATGGAATGCTCTCTCATGTTATTGCAGTGAAGACTGATGCACAGAATTCATTTAGCTTCTTTGCAATGGCCTTGTCTTCCTTGAGTGCTCCTTTAGCACTTGATCATGTAGTGGCCCCACTGATCGTGAGGAAATTCATAACTTCACATATAATGTTAACACAGGCATTTTACAATGATATTAATAACCCACGTGTTATTGGCTATGTGACCTCACAAGGCATATTTTGTACAAATGTAGTAGTAGTATGTAGGGTGTGTAGTAGCACAGCGGGGGCTAGGGAGACATATAATGTAGAGGTTTGTGATGGCTGCTATTTCTTCACCTCAATAGCATCCACTTCCAGAGGACTGCAGTAATCACTCTTGTTGTTCTTCCTATTCAACATCTATATTTAATCCCCTAGAAGCTTGTATGTATATTACTGGTACTGATGATGTGACTTCACTTCAGGCACAGCCCCATTACTCAACACTACCAGTGCCTGAGTGACAGTAACACCCGGATTAGCTAAATCCAGGCAAGACATAGGTGGTGATAGTAAAGCACTAACATAGGTGCAGTCTTGGCGGACCTGAAGGACTCTTCACTAGCCACAGTAACTAGGAGTGCCTTTCAATAGCTATAGCCAGGCATGAGACTACCCTTTTTCTGCTATGGACCTGGTCACAGTGGTCCACATATTTGTCACTTCCAGGATCAACTATTGCAATAAACTGCGTGTGGGGCGAAAAGTTAATGCCACGAAGAAGCGTCACACAGCGCAACAAGCAGCAGACAGCTAGACAATGTAATAAGTACACTTCATTTGCTGCCCTGCACTGGCTCCATACGCAGGCTATATGAGCACAGCTGGATCTTCAATAGGGTTGGACCCATCTCATAGACTCATAGACTCATAGGTCAGAAGGGACCAATATGATCATCTAGTCTGACCTCCCGCACAAGGCAGGCCACAAAACCCTACCCATACACATTTATAACAACCCCGAACCCATGACTGAGTTATTGAAATCCTCAAAAGTGAGATTTGAAGACCTCAAGCTGCAGGGAATCCACCAGCAAGCGACTCATGCCCCATGCTGCAGGGGAAGGCGAAAAACCTCCGTGGCCCCTGCCAATCCGCCCCGGAGGAAAATTCCTTCCCGACCCCAAATATGGCGATCAGCTAAACCCTGAGCATGTGGGCAAGACTCACCAGCCAGCACCCAAAAAGGAATTCTCTGCAGTAACTCAGTTCCCATCCCATCCAGCATTCCCACAGGCTGCTTTTCTGTTTGACCATAACACACCACAAAGCAACATTAATCAGAAACACTAGATCTGACTGCATGTAGAATGAAATTTGCATATATACCCCACAGCTAGTCTTTTTGATGGTCTGCATGCACCCAGAAAACATTTTACCAAGCAGTCACTTCAGATACTGCACAAGGAAGGAACAGAGTGTGACACTGGCGGACCAGGCGCCAGCTCGTGCCAAGGCCCTTAGGCCTCACTGAATAGTGACAAAGGCATAGCTGGAAACCACCCTGGCTCATCTATATGTTAGCATTGATAAAATAGGTATTAGATGTGTTTGGAACGTATGTGTGATTTGCTGCACACATTAACCTCACTTGCAATATCTGTATCCCATATTATAAGGTAATTAAGTGTTTTGCTCTGTAAATATGAAAGCATTTGCTATGAAACTGGAAACACTCACAGTCAGGAGAGAAGTATTACCAAGTGTGAAATACTAGTTTACCGCAAGAGGTGTCTGCCCAACAAAAGAAGCCCTGTAGCCACCAGATGAACCGTTTTGGAACATCAGTGGACAAAAGACTTGTTTGATTACTCACCACCCACTCACAAAAAGGGGATATGCACAAACCCTGGTCCCATTACAGTTTGACCGGAGCAAGGGAATAAAATTCCCTGTCCAGACTAAATTATCCCTTTGCTGACTGGATTTCAGGGAGAGGGCAAGGCTTCTAAGCATAAGCAAGGGATCCCTACCTATTTATCTTAGATTAGGCCTAAAAGTCGTATAGAGCTTGCACATTACAGCAGCTCCCATTACATTTTAAAACCTAAGACTGTAACTTGTGTATGTTTGTCTGCTTTTACCTTGTAAATAACTCCTATTTCTTTTTCCTAGTTAATAAATCTTTAGTTTAACATAGGATTGGCTACAAGCATTGTCTTTGGTGAGACCTAGCGTGCACTTTACCTGGAGTAAGTGACTGGTCATTTGAGACTGGGAGTAACCTAAATATTGTTGTGATGTTTGGTGTAAGGGACCTTCTAGCACGAAGATAGGCTTGCCTGGATGGCAAAATAGACCAGAGTGTCCAAGGGGAATGTGTATAACTCCATGTTAAGGCTGTTCTAGTGCTTGAGGAGTTCACACTGGATACTTGGCTGGTGAAATCTAAGTATAAAATAAACAATTAATTTGGTGTTTGTGCCCTGCTTCTTGAAAGTCTGCCCTGAGGTTTGCACTCACGTTTGTGAGCAACTCCAGACAGATTGACACAGAGTATGATGTTTAGAGGGTGAATGTTTGCTGTTTTGTTGCAATGCCATAGGAATCAATAGGTGAGAGTTTGACTTGGAAAAATAAATTGCATTTTTAATCCCACTTCTGTTCATAGCCAGTCATATGCATCCTGTTGCTAAAACTTTCTGTAGTAGGACTTGGTTTTCCCAGTCTCTCTTTGGTGGGCCTTGTTGCCAATGGATTTATTTCATGGTTGTCCTTGATTTACCAGGCTTCTAAACTGCCCCTTTTTTTTGGCAGGGTACAACATATGTTTAACTCTGGTTGCTAGGCTTTCCTGTACAGTACATGGTGGACTAGAACAGATTTGCAAATAGAAATGTTTCTCCTGATGACTTCACATTGACTAAGCAGCAGCATTTTTTTTAAAACTTAATTGAATAAGACTTTGCTTTTACAATCCCTTTATGTTGCAAAGGACATAATTAATCTTACAAATTGGAGTAAAGCTGAAGCTTGGTTACTGGGAAACAGTAACTGATCCTAACAGTTACATCAGCCAATCTGCTCTGCAGTGGAGTTGCTGTGTGCGACAGGAGGTGGACAGCATGACTCCATTTATACATTCAAAAATTTTCTAAATTGTAGCTTTAGTGTTCCTGGAGTTATGCTCCCTGGAAAAGCTTTTAATTTTTGAAACTCCCTTTTGGGTTGTTAAAAATCAAGCCACTGATGATCTGGCTGTTTGGGGGGGGGGACCCGGCTAAGTGGAAGTGCTTTCCAGGTTAAGCGTAGATAAGGGTAAAGACATGAACACACCCCCAAGTGTGTGTGTGTGTGTGTATTTCTCCTCCCCCAGCACAAGGGGAGTTCTACTCCTTCTTAACCTGTGAAAGACCTCGGCAGGGGGCTGGAGTGGCTCTGCCTAATGATCCAGCAAGGAGTGAGCAGCAATTTTTCCTCCCTGGGGGCAATGCACTTAACCATAGGAGCGAGCGCTGCGCTGCAGCGCTGGGTCTCTCTCAATATCGGGGCGCTGGAACAAGGCGGATGGGGGGGGCGAGAGCCATTAAACCCACCTGTAAACCCTGGATATGATGGAAACCACTTGAAGCCCCGGGGTGCTCCCGGGCCGGCCCCTGTGTTTCAAGCTACTTGGCGAAAAGTCTGAAGGGCTCCCTGCAGATGCGCCTGGGAGAGCGGCGCAGGAGGGTCGAGGGTCCCCGGCCCGGCTCTGGGCGGCCGGCGCGTGGCGGGCTGACGTTCCCGGGGCGGGGGAAGGGGAGGGGCGTGCAAAGGCGCGATTACCTGGCACAAACGGGGCTGGCTGCTAAAAAGCGAGGACCCAGGGAAACGAGCCCGGACCGCAGCGCTCGGGCGCCCTGCTGGCCTGGCCGTGCACAGACGGGGCAGCAGCAGGAGCGACTCGTCCAAGGTGGCTGGAGCTGGAGGCTCGGGGCAAACTGCCGCTGTGGCGCTGTGTAACCGCCCCCCCCCCCAGCGCTCGGCTGCAGCCGCCGGGCCCCCTGCGGAGAGCGCCGCCGCCCCAGCAACTCCACGGGGGGCACGCGCCGCTGCCGGCTGTGAAGCAGGCCCCCGCGCGGGGGGAGGGAGGCGCGCGCCGGAGCCCGGGCGCGGCAAGTCCTGACTGAAAAGTGTCGCCCCCGGAGCGAGCCGCGCGGCGCCGCCGATCCCGCCCGGATCCCCTCCCCCCGCTCAGGCTCTCCCTGCCGAGGCATTAATCCGGAGCAGTAATCCGGCTCTTCCCGAACACGGCCGCGGGGCGGATAATCCCGGGCCGGGCTGTCCCCGGAGGAGATTGTCGCAGGGGGGGGGACTAGATCCGCCGGCTGCCGCGGCTCAGCGGAGTCAGGGCTGGGCGGGCCAGTCCCCCCCGCCATGAGGGGCCGGGCGAGCGGCGCGCGGGCTCCTGCGGAGCCGCTCAGCCCGCGGCAGCTGTGGTCCGGCTCCCAGCCGGCTCCGCTCCTCGGCCGGGGGGGCCGGCGGCCGGGGAACACCTGGCGCTCGGGGGGGGGCTCGCGCTGGTGACTGGCCCCCTCCGCCAGCCTTGCGCGGGGGGGGCGGCGTCTCGCCTCCGCCGCGGCCGAGCCCTGGGCCCCCGCCGGCGAGGAGCTTGGCGGCTGGAGGCGAGGAAGTTCGTCTCCCATCGCGCCCGCTCCCGCTCCCGGGGCAGCGCTCGGCGCCCGGCGGCGGGGGGGAGATGGCGAAACTCCGGGTGTCCTACGAGTACACCGAAGCCGAAGACAAAAGCATCCGGCTCGGCTTGTTCCTCATCGTCTCCGGCATCGTGTCGCTCTTCATCCTCGGCTTCTGCTGGCTCAGCCCGGCGCTGCAGGCGCTGCAAGGCCAGGCGGCCAACTGCACGGTGCTGTCGGTGCAGCAGAGCGGGGAGCGCTTCGAGTGCACGTTCACGTGCGGCGCCGACTGCCGGGGCACCTCGCTCTACCCCTGCCTCCAGATCTACGTCAACAACTCCGAGTCCCACGCCAGGGCGCTGCTGCACCAGGACGAGCACCAGCTCCTCGCCAACCCGAAGGTAAAGGGGGCCGGGGGAGGCCGAGAAGCCAGGCCGGGCTCCCGGGGATCGGGGCCCCTCCACATGGGGGCAGGGGGGGGTCGTAGCTGTGGCTCGAGAGGTCCGAGTAGCTAAACCCGCGCCGCCGCTCGCGCCTGCCTTCCCGGCGCCGCTCGCTTTGCTCCGGCTGGGCCGCCTGTTGCTCAGGGGCGAAGCGAGGCGCGGCAGCCTCCTCCCGCCGCGCCGCGCAGTTTCTGTCCGGGGGGAGCCTCGTGTCTGGCCGCTCCCCTTCCCCGCCTCGGGGAGAGCGACGGGGGCTGGGGAGACCAAGAGCCTGGAGTCCCGTCCCGGGACCGGGCTGCTCACCCACGCCGCTGAAGAGCCCGTGATGGGCCCTGCAGCCGCCCGCCCGCCGTGCCCCGCTGCTCGGAGAGAGGCGGGCTGGGGGATCGAAACGGATCACGGCAGACTCGGCCCGCCGTGCCTGGATCAGTCAGCGGCGTGTGCCTTTCCTCCGCTCTTGTTACAGCGATCGAGGCTTAAATCCCAGCTTCTTCCTTCCAACCCGGCCGCTCCCCAGTGACCCCTGCCACGAAACCCGCCTTCCCGAGGAAGGGCTGTAACCTCACGGATCCAGCGATGTGACTCCACCGAGGGAGGGCCGGGAGGAAAAACAGCCAACCCAAGTTCAATGAACAGCTTCAACAAGTAGCAAAGAAACCAGAAAAAGACTGTGGAAGGCCCGTGTCGTCTTTGCTTCAGGGACCTGCCTGGAAAATCAAGGCGCTGACTTGACGTGGTGGTTTCGGTCATATCCAGGGTTTGCAGCTTGCACCCCCTTCTTTAAACCAGCCGAGCAAAACCACTTTCTCCCTGGATCTGAGGCGTGTTTCTATGGCTGCGGTTGTAAATCATGATCCCGGCCCTCCAAGTTTGCTGCAAGCGCAGCTCTGGATAGCAAAGTTGTTGAGCGCTTCTCTCTAAGTGGGCACACAGTTAATATAAGCCAGTGGAAGGAAAGGTACAAAAGCAGTTAGTTACTGCAGAGAGGTAAGCATTGCCATTGTATTTATGCTGTGAGAATTACTATCTTTTTATATTTAAGCGCTACAAAAGCAAACCTCATCTTTACGCTTTTGCTTTAAAGATTCTGTCCCTTACTGTCTCTTCCTGTTTTGCTTTAAAGATTCTATCTCTTACTGTTTGTCTGTCTGGCTCAGACTTAAAAATTCCTGACTTAGATGCTCACAGGCCACTGTGTGGTGTGATTCATAATGTGTCTCAAAGCAGCAAGTCTCCAACCCATTGTGTGTAGGAATGCCATCGTGGGTGCCAGATCTGATCAAGGGGGATATACCTACAGGCATATAGAAATGGGTAAGCAACACTAAGAATGGAAACCTGGAAGTTAAATTAAAATGTAGAACACCTAGAAAAGAAACAAAGATGGCACATGAAGAGTTAACGAGACGTCAAGGCAAGTACACAAGGGAGAAAGTGAATGAAGTGTGCCTACTCCACTCCTTGAAAGTCTATTCTGTGTCAGTTACAAAAAAGAAGTTTCACTTTAGTGCTAACAAAAGAGTTTCAGATTCCGGATTCAGCTGTATATCAAGGGGGACCTAAGGAATCTTGAAGAAAATCTGGGAAATGTCACACCCCTGAGCATGAAATATGGGAACTCTGTTGATATTCGTTTCATGTTTCGCTTCGTAATGTGGCTTAATTCAGAATTTTGTAATATGTGCAAGCTGTGATGCTTTTGGCAATGAGCCTGTCTGTCTCTTGGTATCTCTTGGAGCAGAGACAAGAAATTATGCTGGGCTACTCTTCTTAAACCATGGTCAAGAGATTAGACTGTCTGACACATTCCACAGAGGAAATCTGCTTAGTGTGTTCAAGAATTTTTTGGACAAGGAAAGCTGCAATATACTTGAAATTTTTGGAAACACCATAGATGGACTTTAAAGGGAAAGTAATACAAGACTCCAAACATTTCTTTATAAGTCTCTCATTTTCTCAGTACTAAGTAAGTTGCTGACAGAAGCTTTGGGGAACTAACCTAAATGAAAGATACAAGAAACTATGCAGAGAAGATTCAGGAGACTAAAGACCTGCCAGCTTTATTACACCTGTACTGCAGGGGCAGTATTCTGGGAGCTCCATTTAGGGATACAAACTTACAATTTGAGCTAAGTGAACATTAATAGAATTCAAGTTTGTTGTGCAGTAATGGTCTCTGCATGGGCTGGGAAAACTCACTGAAGCCACAATATTCATTCTGAAGTGGTTATGCACCATAATTTGGCAAAAGTGTGCTTTTTCTGACATTGCTATTGAAGCAAGTGTGTGTCTGGAGGAAGGAAGATTTAAAATTTTGAAGGCAACTACTTGGACTCTTTCATCTTCTGGATGGATTCCAGGATGGTAGGTGGCATGGCAGATGTCACTGCTGGATCAGTGCAGCTAATCAGAAAATAGGAAATCAACTAAAACAGTTTTTCTGCACATGTAATACTTTTTAGTGGCAAATGGTTTTTAGGCAATTTTTGCTTGTATGTTCATAAACAACTTGGGCTCTTAAGTCAAATTTAAACAACAACTATTATAAAAATGAGCTTCTGTTATGCCTAACATCCTCCTTATCAATTATTGTTGCTCAGATATATTTATTTTTACAAAAGTGCAGGTTACTTTACAGATCAGAATAATTAGGACCTTTACCTCAAGGAGCCTATGGTCTCATTTAAGACAGTGGAAAAAGGTTTTTAAGCCAGCATTCCTCTGCACTGTTTGCATTCTAAATATTGCAGCACAGAGAACTTGAAAGTGACACTGATGTAAATAAAAACTTCATCGACATTTCATAGTTCATTCTTCTAAATTTAATAAACTAAGCTGTTGAGATACTGTTTAGGTAAAATGGGGATGGAAATTCGTTTGAAATGTGATTTTGAACTTTGGCAGTGACCTTTTAATTTTTTGTAGCCTTTTAAAAAATACTTTTTAATGAATAAGTCAACTTTCCAGCACTCTGACTGGGTGGAAGAAATTTTGTTCAGTCTAATGTATATTCAGAAAAGGGAGAACGTGCTTGAAAATCTGACAGAATTAATTTGCAGAAAGAATAAGAAATTAAAGTACAGAAAACATGTAAGGGCTTCAGTATAACTTTTGATATGGCTCAGCACAAAAGAGGCTCACAGTCCCTATGGTACAACGGTGAACTACTTCAGTGGATACAGTGCTTGAGAAATACTGACTTGTTGGGTAGCCTTGGAAAGTCACGTATCTTCTTGGTCTTTAATAAATGGGAACAATAATAACTGATTTACAGGAGTATTGTGAAGGTTAGTTAATGGTCATTCAGAGCTTTCAAGATAAAAGACCTGAGTGTTTTAATCGTGCTAGGACAACGATGGAGTGAAGTAACTTGGAGGAAGGCAATATCTCTCAAACTTTGCATCCACTCAAGTACGATGAAGTACCATACCTGCTGTGATCCTAGTTTACTCTTTTGTGCTGGTTCTCCCTTTTGTGAATGCACATTATGCTGAACAAAATTTCTTCCAGCCAATCAGAGTGCTGGAAAGCTGACATTCATTAAAAAGGGGGTTTGTTTTGTTTTTTCTAAAGGCTACAAAATATTAAAGGAGAAAGAGATGGGAAGGAAGCAGAAGTCAGTACCAATACCAGAGAAAGCAGGGCAGTAAAATCTAATAGACATCAATAACAAGTGGGGTCATTGCTATGGTCTGTATCCATCGAAGTCAATGCTAACGTTCCCATTGACACCCTATATAGGCTACATCGTGGAATGAGACTTTAAACCATAAGCTTCTTACAGCTTTATAGACGGATACATGTTTTGTTTAGAGTAGCCATTGCTGAGAGTCATTTGGCAAGGAACAAAGATGGACCACTTGTGCCCCAGCTGTTCCAATCACCCTGCTTTACTGCAGTGCCCTTTTCAGTAGTGACAGTGGTCAGTGGAGCTGTGAATATCAGGGGGGAGGTTGGTTCACTGGCAATTCTGAAAAATAAAAATATTAGTTTCCAGCCAAACTGAAAAAAAAAATTTTTTTTCTCCAAAATTTGTGGTGAATCATAAATTTGAAAAAAAAATTAGTTTGGGTTAAACAAAATGTTCTGTTTAGCTTTTCAGCAATATTTAATGTTTAACAAATTAAATAATTTCTAGACAAAATAATTTTGAATCATAAAGCTAAAAATACTTCATTTTGAAACTTCTGAAATGAAAATATTTTTTTAAGGTCCCCCCCCCCAAAAAAAATCAGTGCCGCAAAATCAACATGAATTTGTGAAATGAGTGAATGCCATCAAATTTGCATTTTTATCCCCCTCCTTTCCCAGTTGAGTTTGAAAAATTTCACCCAGCTGTAGCTTTCAGTAACATAGTGGACAAAAGAAGGACCTAGGAAAAGTCGCTCAGTTGTATTACATTGCAGAACACTAACTTTGCTCAAGTGTTCACAGAGGACAGCATTTTCCAGGCTCTTGCTTAAGTTGCTTTTCAGATATTGCCCATTATATAGTTTGGGGTGGGCAAATGTTTTGGCATGAGGGCCACATCTGGGTATAGAAATTGTACAGTGGGTCATTAATGCTCCGGAAGTGGCTCCAGTTAGGGCACTACTGGGCCCACATGGTGAGAGAGGGAGGGAGGAAGGGCTGAAGCTGGGAGGGGGGAGCAGCTGCTGCCACGCCACACAACTTGTTCTGCAACCTTTCCATGGACCACCTGAATGGAACTCATGGACCACTGGTTGGGCTGGTGGACCTGATCAAAAGCTCAGATGGGCCGTAGTTTGCCCATCCCTGCTATAGGCAGTCCCCAAAAGGGAAAAAAGGCTGGATCCAAAGCCCCAGCAATCAAAGGCTGCTTTCATATTGCAGCCACAGTTGAGCTCAGCAGAGGTACTCCAACTGCAGCTCTCATTATAAATGAGAGGACGCTGCCTGCCGGGTATTCATTTCCTTCACTTCTTCCCCCACTTAGTCTGCCGGTGCCCAGATTTGTTAACCTGTAAGACCCTCTTTTTCCTTTGCTCTCCAAAGCTGTTAAGAAGGGAGTTGGTGATTTTTAATTTATGGGGCTGGGCAGGCAGAGCATTATATGGACACCTATAAGTGTAGTTTAGAAACTTGAAGAAACAAATAAATATACATCTACATATTGCTGTTACATGTTTTGACTAATATTGTCATCAGTTTTCTTTAAAAACTGTTTATATATTTGGCTTAGTCTCTTATTGTAGACCTCTGATGATTGAATCTAATTTATTAGCTGAGACTAAGTAGAGTGGAGAGAATATATCTATTGATATAAGTAAATTCTCTAGTAATTTTATTAAACTAAACTTAAGGCGCAGAAGGAAATGCTTTTGGAGTATTTTACCTACTTTTAGAAAGCCAGGTCAAAAACTAAAACAAACAAACAAAAACTTGAGATTTTGTTTGGCATAATCGTTTGCTTTAAAAGTAATGACATATATGGTTTGTGTCCACAGCAGCTTTTTTTTTTTTTTTTTTGAAGTTTAATGTCTTTGCCTTGGTGCAATAGTGTTCCTTATATTTGTGTCATCGAGTCCCCAAGGCTTTTAAAAACTTCCAAATTTTACTCTAATACAGAATAGCCATATTTACAGATTATAAATCTGGTTAGGTTTAATGATTTTAGTCAAGGATATATTTATGAATGAACAACCAGACAGCTTTGTTAACCCCATGTGTTTTTATCAAAGATGTCGCTTTCAGCAGTGTAAGTCTCATGACATTAATGTCATTAGACACCCAGTATGTTAATCGACTGGATACACTCTTATTAACCATAGCAAAAATCTGAACAACTTCTTTTTAATGATATTAAAGTTTATTAAAAGACCATTTATTTCCCATACCCTGTTTTAATTGTTCACTAAGTTATCTTTACCTTCTTTGTGAATCAATAGTGTGAAAAATGTATGCTTTGGTCTCATTACAAATGTCCTACACAATAAAACTGAATTAGTTGCAACCTAGCTCTTCCAAAAAGTTATTGGGCTGTAACTGTACAAGTATTTTCTAAATTATATTCTTTAACATTCTGATTTTAGTTTGATAACTGCAGTTTTTTATGTTGCCATGCTAGGAAGAACTGTATTTTTCGAATAGATATCTCCTGAAATTTTCTTCCACTAGTATGTAATAAAGTAGACGTCGTATCGCAAGGGAATCATCATACAATTGCACAATCCTAGATTCATTTTGATTCTTAAAAGATTAGGCAGCTAGGCCAGAATAAATCCAAAAATATTAATGTAAAATACTGTGTAGGATTACAGCAATTTGAACGTTTGTTTGCAGTCTGCCTGATTTGTGGATGGTAGATTTTGTAGATTAAATTAATTAAAATAAATTATTGTAAACTTTCTTTAGTTGTGCCGATAGCAGCATTCATCTTCATGCCAAAGATTATCAGCCTGGGGAATTGGAGTCCTTCCATGTAAAGTACAAGTACAAAAACTATCAAGTACCATTCTGTGCCATTAACCAAGCAGAATGGATCAACCGTGGAGCCAGTATCCAATACCTATTTTTCTACTAATAATCCCAAACTCTGAATTTATTGCTAATACATATAGAACAGAGTGCCAAAATATATTTTTAGTTGTGTAAATTTACAGTGGAATATGTCAGCCAGCAGCTCAAAAGATGACATCTGCCTCACTTGTTTGTTTAGAATCATTTTTTTTCTCTTTATGCCTGCAACTGAGCATGGTGCAAAAAATAACTTGTCTGATTTTTGCTTATTTTAGAAAAGACCTGTGGGAATGAATACATGTGTATATCTATAGCTAGATATAAAATATAGCATGCGTGTGTGTATGTGTATAATTGGCTAGATTCTTTTACAGACAAGGAACTGAGGCACAGTGAGATTAAGGTAAAAACTTGCAATAGTCTCCATTAATTTTAGGTGCCTCAGTGATTGCATGCCCGACTTGATACAACTAGGGCTTCGTGTTTCAGCATTCTTAATAGCTTGACACGTTCAAAGCTGTGTATGGACATTGGCACAGCCCCGTACGGCGTATAAGTAGCCTCTCATCCCAGTCTTTGCAAGTATATTGTCACAATCTCCCATATCCCCTCCCCTTCCAAAACATCCCCTGCACTCTGTCTCAACCACTGAGGATATGTCTGTGCTGGGGCTGGGAGTTAGCCTCCCAGCCTTGGCAGGCAGACTCTTACTAGCATGCTAAAAATAGTAGCATGGACGTTGCAGCTCGAGTGGAGACTTCAGCTAGCTCCCTGAGCTCAGACTCGGGGCCCAGGGTTGTATTGAAAGCCTGAACTACAACATCCACACTGCTCTTTGTAGGGTGCTAGCTCTAGCTGTGCTTGTACGAGTCTGTTTACCTGGGCTAGGAAACTTGCTTCCAGCTGTGGTGCAGGAATACCCTGAGCTGTTGTGTGACAATGGGCAAGTCACTTCATCTCTCTATTCATCCTCTCTGTCTGCCTTGACTATGTAGAGTAAGGATGGTCCAATGGTCAGCGTGCTGGCCAGGGAGTTTGGAGACGTGAGTTCATTTCCTCGCTGTAACTGATTCCCCTGTCTGACCCTGCGTGCGATGCTTAGTTTCTGGGTCTCCATTCCCCGTCTGTGAAATGGGGGTAACAGCACTTCCCTATCTCATAGAGGTGCGGCGAGGACAAATACATTCAAGATTGTGAGGTGCTCAGATACCACAATGCAGGTGATAGAGGTATGTAAAACAGAGGTTTATGTGGGGATTTGGAATCCGTTTAATTCTTGGGACATTAGTTCTATTTGTGTATTGTGCTTTTATATAGATTGTACACGTACCTAGAGCATATTTAAACATGTTAATAGTTGCCTGTTATCTGGCAGTGGTTCCCAACCTTTTTGGCTTGCAGGCCACAAATATCATTTTTACAATCCTGAAGGGCCACCAGTCTATCAGCTCATACAAAATGTATTGATGGACATTAAGGATTGCAAATCACTACATATTTAAAGTAACATTTTGACGCTACTGTGCTCATTTTTACATTTGCTGCTTTACACCTACAAATTACTCACAGTATGTCACACACTCACAGACAAAGCACTAGTGTAGATGAGTGATTGTCACTACACACTGAAGCATGTGGCCTGGCTGCTGAGTCACGGTGGGTGGTCTGCTAAGTGCAGCCCAAGCCAGAAGGCACTGATTTTTAGAGTCCTGCCCCTCCTCAAGCATGGAGTGTTCTGGTTGTGCTGCCAGCAGCCCCACCCTCCACTGCAGCCAGATAGAAGGAGGGACTTCAGCGAGGAGCCTGCCGCCTTGCTGATCCCCCAGCCCCCTGGCTGCCGCAGGAAAACTGCATGCGTCCTATAGCCCTGTGAGTCTCTTGGCTGTAGCTCCTTTCTGCAGCCAGGGGGAAGGGAGATCAGTGCTCCCCTCCCTCTGGCTCCAGCAGGGACCCCAGCGCCTAGGGACCCAGGCAGAGCACATTGCTGTTCTTCCTGCTACAGCCAGGGGGAGGGGAGCGCTGATCTCCTATGCCTTTGGGTGCAGCAAGGAGGCTGCACTGGTCTTGTCGCCCAGCAGCAACACAGTCCACCTGGGTCCTTAGGCAGCAGCTCCCTTCTACAGCCAGCAGGATGGGAGCAGTGGGCCATTTCGAAAGATCCTGCAGGCCGCTTTTGGCCCCCGAACCAGGAGTTGGGAACCTAGCTTCTAGATAGGAGGACTGAACAGAAAAGCAAAGTGACTTGCCTAAGTTTACACAGTGAATTGGTGGTAAAGCCAGGGACGCCTGCTTCCCAGTCGTGAGGTCATTCATCTCAACCTGTCTTACTGCCGGAGGTATTGAGCAATCAGTTGCAGTGATGAATGATTGGCACTTATGTAAACTGGAGCTTAGGGGTTTCAAGTTAGGCACCCAGAAAATTAGGAACACATAATTAGTGACCAGCTATAAACATGTTAGTTTAAGTGACTTGCCCAGCATCACACAAGAACTCTGTGGTGAGGCTGGGACAGACCCCGTTCTCTTGGGTGGTCTTGAGGTGCGTTACCCAAGTGAATGTCCTATCTCTTCCTGCTATCCCTCCTTCATTCACCTCACACCTTCAAACTTCTGCAACACATGAGGCAGGGATCCTCCAGACAACATCCCCCTCTACTGCATAACCCTGCAACCACTATCTATCCTGTGCACTGAATGAGGCAGGGTCCTGTGAAGAAACTAGTGTGTTGGCCATTCGCTTAGCTTGTTTCATAATGCATAGACCCACAGAAGCAGAATTGTTCATGGCCTCTGAATGAGATTTGGGCTAACACTACTAGAGCCAGAGACCAGTGTCTCATTCTGTGGATTCTCATTTCTCTTCCGCCACACTGGTTCACTTCCCACTCTCTATTCATTCACCCTCCACTCTCCATGCTGTCTTGCATTGTCACCATGGTCCTTCAGGCTGGAGGGAACTCCCCTCAGAGCCTTTCAGTTCTGCTCCTTATTTCATCATAGCAGGGTGCCTATGGAGTATTGCCTTTTTTCAGGGATGGAGTAAGTTGCTCCCATATCCTAGGATGCATGAGACCACACTAGCATCTGAACCTGCATTTGGGCCTCCCACATGACTGTGGCGCATACCATCACCGATCAGAGTACCAGGTCAGAGAACGATCATTTTATTAAGACTGTTGAAGGGAGGCCCAAATGGGAGTCTACCTACAGTCATGTGCCAGTCAGGAGCATTGGTATACCTATATGTACTCCATGCTTTAGTAGCTGTTCCTTTACACTTTTATTGAATTGGATCTGGAGTCATCTAGCCAAACAAAAGTCTGGGACAAGGGAGGAATTTCATTAGCTGAAGCTGTGTAACTGAGACCATATTTGTAGTGCATCATTTTATAGGTAGGTGTTACAATGCAGTGTAGGGTGTGTAATTATGGAGTCATGCACCGAGAGAACTTCCAAAACACTCTCCACTTCATTATTTTCATACTCATTTCATAGTGTAACATTTACCCTTCAACTCCATCACAACTCAGATAGGACTACGGTCAAGGAAGATGGGGTGGAAAAATTCCACCAAAAATGTGCATCACTGCTTTTGTAATAATAGGATAATTATTGGGCATCACTGCTTGTGTAGTAATAATAATAATCTTACACAAGCTACAAATTATCATAAGGCATACCTCATGATACACCATACATTTATTAGCTTTCTGACTAAAGTATTTGTGATTCCATGCAGTATGCGGTGGAGGAGAAGGAATTTTGCAGTTAGCTCGATAAGCAGTTCTCTAACAGCAAAGCATGTTGATCCTTCCAAATTAATCAACCCACTGGGGTACTCAAGTCAGTAAAAGCTGCAGATCAGGACTGACCTTTATCTAAATGCCCAGGCTTTCAGAGGATGCGTGGGGATCAAAGCATAATGATAGTTTTTGGACCCCAAACATAAAGGCCTGATAATTCTTTTGATGGCACACACAACTTCCACTGGTTTCTGAGGAGGCTGTTAGCAATTGATGGATCATCGGATTCCTTGATTTCAATTTAAACACATGCTAATATTAGTAGAAACTAAAGAATTTACACAGAATCTCTTTTCTGGTTACAAGTTACTGAAGCACTGAAAAATATTCTATTTGGGGAAGTCTTATTGGGTCATTATAGCCATGCCTTGGATGCACCTTGCAGCGTTTATAGACTCATAGACTCATAGGTCAGAAGGGACCAATATGATCATCTAGTCTGACCTCCCGCACAAGGCAGGCCACAAAACCCTACCCATACACATTTATAACAACCCCGAACCCATGACCGAGTTGTTGAAATCCTCAAAAATGAGATTTGAAGACCTCAAGCTGCAGGGAATCCACCAGCAAGCGACCCATGCCCCATGCTGCAGAGGAAGGCGAAAAACCTCTTTCCTTTCTGATGGGTAATACTGCTGGGAAGGTACAGAAGTACTTACGAAGCTGCATAGTCCTATCGAACCATTGCAGCACATGTAATAAGTTACTCAGTGATGGTGAGCCTTTTGTCTCAGAAGACATGCCGTAATGACCAGTGCTATTATCAAATGGAATGTGCTAGCAAGGTCATTAAGAAGGGAAGGAAATGTTCTTGGGCTGGTCTTCACTGAAACACAATTATCAGCATGACCCTGCTATTTAAAACACAAACGCTTTCTTCTGAAAAGAGTAGCAGTAACCACGATCAAATAATTGGCTCATGAAGACGTCCAATCAAAGCTTAGAGGAAATGAGGTAACGCAGGAATGGGGCAATGCAGGAGACTTCCTTCTCTTATTGGGCATCTTTTGTCTGATATTTAAAACAACTTCCAATAAAAACCATTTTTGCATAAATGATGGGCCCACTCCTGCTCCCCTTGAAGCTGAAGAGAATTGCCATTGTCTTCAATGAAAGCAGCAGGCCCATTTTTTTTTGGTCTGTTTTGAATGGGAGGTGCCGAGCATTCAACTTCCACTGGAAGCTGAGAAGCGGTGTGGTCTAGTGGACAGGACTAAGCAGACATGAGTTCCATTGTCAACTCTGCCACTGATGTGCTGTGTGATCTTGGGCAAGTCACTTTACTTCTCTATGCCTCTAATTTCCTTACCTCCTTTGTTTGGCTTGTCCATGTTACCTTTTTTGAGTGCCAGCTGTCTCCTACAATGCATTTGAACTTTGTCGAGCACAATGATGCCCTGTTCTTGACTGGGGCCTCTAGGCCCTTTAAATAATTAGTAATGCGCCAAGAGTTGCTAGGTAGGACAAACATTTCTCACTAATGCTGTTCTAAACACTAGCAGGCACCAAAGGCGTAGCCAGAACCGATTTTGTGGTAGGGCCTGTGATTGACATGGGTGGGCACAAGTCTTGTGTCACAAGCGAAACAGAGGCTGATAAAAATACAGCATGAATTGCTTACAATCTGATTGGATGGGTCTACTTTCAAAGTGGGTGGGCCATGGCAGGTGCTAGAAGGGAAGCTTTCTGATTTCTCCCCACTTCTTGAATTCTATAATACAAAGATGGCTGCAGTGTCTCTGACAATCTGACAGCAGGTCTACAAGTATTTTACTGACTGTCACCGTTACAGGGTGAACTACGCTTCTGACCTGTTACTCCCTCTCAAGTGCACTCCTTTGTGAACAGGTTTCTCTACCTTCCACCCTCACTGGGTGGAACCCTATGCTTTTACCACTCCTAGCCTGGGTCTCGGGGCTGTTGGGTTAACACAGTTGGTAAGGTGGGAGGCTGCAACCTAAACCTGGTTTGGAACCTTCTAGCCCTACTCCTCTGGGACCCCATAACAGTTGATGAAAGTGACTCAAAGCCAATTTATTCATTACAAAGCACTATTTATACATTCACCACAAGGCCTGTCACATACAGAACGAAAGGTTAAAATAAAAATGCTATCCGCATATTTCCCCTTACCTATATCTTCATATTTGGTAATTCCCTTCAGCCCAGTTATCTTCCTATGTGGCTCTGAAGACACAGCCTGCCCTGCTGCAGTGTGGTCTCTGTGTGTCTCCTTGCATTCCTGTCAGCACTTGCTGATGCCCTTGGGCAGCTTCCCGCAACTCACTCAACCCTCTTTATTTTTCTAGGCCTGGGATCCTTTAATGATCTAGTATCCCTTTGATTCTGGCTTCAGAAATGGGAAGAATAAACCTTGCCAGCCTGGCTGGGGTATTCCCCATTGTTTCCTCAGAGACCCCTGGTGTTCCCCGGATGGTACTTTATCTTTGCCATTGTTTGTTACCTGTTTGTTTCACTTGTGACATCCTCCTTTGATTTAACTCCTTGAAGTCAGACAGGACAATGCCAACCAGGTGAACTGAGGTGCACGTGATATTCATAAAAATAATGCCCATTCTGCATTACCTCATTCTGCACCCTGGCAGTCATCTTCAGGTTGGAATTATAGTGGTGGTATTGGTACAGGTGAGCTGTGTCTACTCAGCCAGCCTGAGGAGTGAGGGATCTGATGCACAGGATGTGGAATCTTTCACCAGGAAATCCTTGTGGCTCACTTTTCCTGTCAAGCCCTGTGATGTGCCTGTCAATTTTGTCCCACAGAAACTGCAGCAGCGGCTCCAGAAGATGACCGGGGTGGTCCAGCTGTAAAAGGAGTGATCTCCAAACCTCGTCAGCAGAGCTCAAACACCTCAGCAGGCAAAAGACATGACTGCAACAAAATGAACATAGCTTAGCAGGCAGCCCAAGCAGAATCCTCCTCTCTCCTCACTCACGAGGCAGGGGTCTGTGTTAGTTCCTGGCCCAGAGAAAGTCTCCTCGCTCCAACCAGAGTAAATGCAGCATAGCATAAAGGTGCAGAAGCCTCATACCCGATAACCCTCATAAATGAAACACCCTGTGGTCCAGCTAACAAGCCCTATCCCTCCCCCCAAGCAAAAAGACCCCTGGTGAATGTTGTAGTTCTAAATAAAAACCATCGCCCAACAAACTCCCAAATTGCATTATTGAATCAAGAAATGTTGTGGGCCCAGAGAACTGATTTGAAATTTGAAATAACAAACAGCAACAAAAAATCTGTTTTCTATCCCAGCATTCGGTATGTGCAGAACAATAGCAATTGTGTTACTACTGATTTCTAAAATTACAAACCTGGAAAAGCATTTTTGAGTAGGATTCTCTTATGAGCACAAGGATGTAAAGAGCTCTGCATGACAGCAACACTAACTGCTGTGAAAATGGGGATGCTTTGTTATAAAATAGCAAAGATTTAACTTAAAACAGATGAAGGAGAATTCCTGCTTTGTTCCAGGTTAGAATATGGGAGTTATAACAATAGTTGTGGATGCTGTCAGAAATAACCAAGTTTTACTGGATCAGACTGATGAATTCCTAAGAACTTGTTTTTACTGGCAAAAAATTCACACTTAGCCCTGGTCTGCACTTACCTGGAGATTTGGCAGCAGTCAACGGGAGCTATGCAAACTACTCAGAGTAACTTGTGTAACTCCTGTCAACTGCTGTGCTTCCCTTCTGTGTGCCATCTTCACTGCACTGCGCCGACGGGAGCATGCTACTTGAGGGGATGGTTTACTCAGTTCACCTGATCGATTGAGTGGGTCTACACTGACGGCTCAATCAATCCAGAAAGATCGATCTAGCGGTGGCAACTTTGCCACCGTCAGTATGGACATACCCTGCTATAATGGAGATAGGCTTCCAACTCTGGACAGCTTGAAGCAGTTCAGTGTTGAAGCGGAGACATAAGCTCACCAGATAGGATGGTAAAAAAGCTCCCACCAGCAACCTAATCAAGACCCTTTCCTCACAGCTGTCTTTATCTTCAAAGGGAGGACACACCCTTTCTATTAGTTGTCATTTCATGTTACTATGGACAGACCTGCACTCAGACTTCCCTGAGTCTTGGACTCCTGTCTGCTACGCCTTCCTAAGTGAGTGGAAGGCCTTTTTCTGGCTTTCTGTCCATCACATGATTCTTCCTAATCATAAGCCCTATGACTACATCTCCCAGTCCTCGCTGTGCTATGTGCATGCGGAAGCAGACACAGTGGCCTGTTACAGGAGAGGGAAGTAAATGCAAATGGTTCCATTATTACTTATGTTAACAAAACAATGTAACTGTTTGTAGTGCTACCTTTGCCTATTGAATATCACAAACAAAAGGGTAAATTTCCTCTCTTATGGCTGGATGGGATTCCTATTAATGACTGAAAGAATTATGCTTATGCACTGAGGTACAAATATTTCTCCAAAGAAAAAACAGTGGTACTGATTCTAGTAATATGTGATTTAAGCAGTATGGGGGGAGGTGGTGTGGTTAAATATGGGGCTGGGAAGTGGGACACTTGGGTTCTGTTCCTCTGTGACCTGCAACAAGTCACTCAAGGCCTGATCCAAAGCCCACTGAAGTAAATGGAAAGACTCCTGTTGACTTCAGTAGACTAAATCAGGCATCTGAGCCCCAGGGCAGCAAAGCACTTAAACATATGCTTAAATACGTTGACTTCGGTGTGATTTGAGCACTTGCTTAAATGTTTTGCTGAATTGGGATTTTAACCTGTTCCCTGAAAACCTTGTATCTGTAAACCTGTGATAATACTGGTCTTTTGTATAGCATTTTGAGATCTGTTGCTGAACATTTGCTGTAGTAACCACATTATTATTATTATTAGGAGTAGTAGTATTTATTCTTACACTGTTTAATGGAATGTGTGATGGTGCACATCATAAATGTTTGTGATGATTTCTAGTTTTCAAAGTATATCACCTGAGTACAGCTAGCTAGAAACTCCTTGAAAATTAATCCTCTCCTTTTAGTCTCTTTTAATTTCAATATACAACATTGGAAAAATGGAGGGGTGTGGGAGAGAGAGAAAGTAGTAGTAAAGTTAGTAAAGCACATAGTAAATCTTTCTTTTGTTACTGACCATTAAAATATTCAGTCCAATATAAATATTGAGAAATTAATTATCAAGTGATGGTCAGCTAACATTTTGTTCCCTCCTGTTTGAAGGCTTGGGTACATTAGCAGAATTTGTGCACTTCATCAGTATATGTGAATTTGGTGAAGAAAATCCAGAGAGAATGATGCCTTGTATTGTTGAGAACAGAAATAATTCAGTTTTGGAACTTGTTTTGACAGTGTTCATACATCCCTCCCTGTGAAAGAGAAAACCAGAAGAATTCTGAAATTGTCACTCACTGGCAGGAATACTGGAAAGTAGAAGTTGGTTCACAGCCATTCACGTGTTATTTTAACAAGCACCTAAGGTAAGTCACTATCTACCTTTGCATATCTTGAAATATTTATACACCCTTTCCATCCTGTGCTCTCCATTGGTCTTGTTTGAAGCAAAGTATTTGCAGACGTTCTATTTTAACGGTAAAAATGTGTGAGAGAATTCTCATTGCTGGTGAATAAAGTATTTTCAGTTTTTTGCTGTTGAGATTTTATTTGTGACACGAAAAAGCAGTTGCCCAAAGAAACGTTTTGTTACATTGCAAAAAGCTGACTTTGCTTTGCTACCAAAACTGACAAATTCCTTGCTTGTAGCAAATTTGTGTTTCTTCCCGAAAGAGGAAGGAGTTCCACTATTTTCATGGTGAGGAATTGTGTTCAGGGAGGAAATGGGCAATGCTTTGCCTTAGATCAATGTATATTCACAAAACTATCACTTTTCATTCATTCATATTTACAAAATGGAAAGTTGTGGCTTCAGGCAACCCTACTTAGGGAGCTATTTTTCTTTCTGGGGGTCGGCGTAATTCCCATTAGCAATAATTGAACTTATACATGTATCAGGGGATAAATAGCTCTCTGACCTCCTCGTATATTTTCCTTTCCCTAGTACATGAACTGATTTTTGTTGTTCTTCTCTTTTCGTGTTTGTCTATATCTTTCTGGTCATGATGTG
Source organism: Mesoclemmys tuberculata (assembly GCA_007922155.1). Classification (NCBI taxonomy): domain Eukaryota; kingdom Metazoa; phylum Chordata; order Testudines; family Chelidae; genus Mesoclemmys; species Mesoclemmys tuberculata. The sequence continues at coordinate 58,486,525 of ML675616.1, forward strand.
ACCAGGACTAAATATTATACATCCTTGGTGAGATTGCATCTGTAAAACTATACCGCATCATTACCAGAGATGTGCTGCCAAATTGGAGGGAATTCAGGGAAGAGCAGCAAAAAATGATTGTGTCTGCAGGGATTGGCATAAGAAATATTTAAAAAAACAAACCAAACAAACAAAAACCACCCACCGCTAACTCTGAACAGTGTGGTTAAGGCTCTGATCCTGGAAGCTTAGCCCAGGTGTTTATCTTTACTACCATTGGCATTAATAGGGTTATTCACAGTAGTCAAGTTCAGCATGTGCATAAGTGTTTGCAGGACCCAGGGCCGCAGGGAGGAGGGGGACCTAATTCCATAAATATGTGAAGGATGTAACCAGCAAGAAGAAGAATGGATGGATTAAGGCAGGACCTGTGGATTCAATTCATTGTCTGGGAATGGAGGTGGGGGGTCTCAGAAAAATTGACTCTCTTCCAGGGGAGTTGATGTCCAAGAGGGCAAGAGATTGTATTGGCAGGATAGCAACCTGGGGTGATAGTAATGTTTTTTATGGGTGCACCTATTGGTTGGATTGGATCTTGGCCCCATTTAGTTTGATTCCAACAGTGTCTGCGATTGCCATCACACGTCTTACCAGAGAACAGAGGCAGTTAGAATGGACAGAGTGACACCATGTTGTCCACATGGCCAAGTTTATCTGTAACTTCCTCCAGAGGGTAACTATGGCTGGTCAACGTCAAAGGCCTTCCAGCTGATTCTCAGAGCTGAAGGCTGACCACAGACTGGCACGTACACTGAAGCTAGAGTGCTATGGCACAAACACCGTTGTATTGTGCAAGCTCACTGCACTGGCCTTCCTTACTTTCAAGGTTATTCAGCTTTAGGGTGCTGTTTCTTAAGATGGCTGTATTTTATATTAGTGAGTTAAACTTTATTAGCAAATAGCAGGGTTGTATTTTGGTGTTTTGCCGTTAAACGTTTTTCTTCTTACTGATCATACAGCAGAGACGTTCACAGAAGTAGTTTAGAGATATTCACAGTGCAAATAAACACACCAAGACAGCATTTTCTGACCTGACCACATCATCTGTTTGTTTAGAAAAAGAAATGAGTTTTGAAAGGTCAGATATGTAGAGAGGAGAAATGCTTGGTTGGGAATATTATTTTAAAGGTTTTATGTAAATTAAATAGGTTGAAAAGCAGAAAAAACAAATGAAGAACTAAAAAAAAAAAAAAAGAAAACATAGATGTTGATTTTAAAATGGGAGTGTGCACAATTTTTTTTAGTGTTTTTTCCCATGTGTGGAAGAGCTTTTATGTGTTGTATCTGCATAATGTGTCAAAACATAGATATTTGTGGTGGTAGGTGTTACAGACAGCACTACAGATTTGTTTGATTCCATACCCCTACCCTTTCAACTAAGGTGTGAGAACTTGCAGACCCTCCCAGAGGTCTTCCATGGAAACTTGGTAAGACAAGACTTGACACCTTTATTTCTCTAATTTTAAAAATAAGCAGAATGTCTGACACACCCCTTTAAAAAGATCTGGTTTTCTTTATACAGCCCAAAGTTGCAAAAAAAAAAAAAAAAGACAAGCCAATCTTGTGGATTTTTCTCTTTAAATCCTATGTAGATCACCTTTTTAAATGTTTCTAGTGTGTGTTCACATGGCTACAGAGCTGTGTGACATAATGGAACATCATCAAGTATTGTAGCAGCAGTAGCGCACAGTAGCATGACATTGCAACACCTGAAAATAAATTCAGAGACTCTTTTTTTTTTCTTGTTCAGCAAGCCAGTGTTGCAAGAAGTGGGACTGCTGCACAAAAATAAGTATTGTCTTGCACATTGCAAGACTGGTAGCATTGCTGTGGTGGGGGTGATCATACCAAAATAATTATATGAAAAAAGAAGATTGTTTATATGTCTGAGGATAGGTCTTTAGGAATTCATAAGATACTCCCCTCTCACAATTTGCTTCATTAACAATGTATGATGTTCAATGACCAGGATATACTTTTCCATTTCAAACAAATAAAAAAGCCAAACAAAATAAACCAATGATCTCTCTTATTTTTACTGCTAACAACAAGTCATGAAGGGTGTCTGTCACCTGTCAAAATGTTTTGCAACGACCAGTCCTTGTGCCTGCTTCAGATGGTAACCTGGACCTTTCAGAATTTGGTACCTACTGAGCCAAGGTAGACAATTGGTGAAAGTAGCAAACTGATATGGATGAGTGACACTAATCAGGATTTAATCTTGCTTGGATAGCTAGAAGAACAATCCCACACACGGAAATAATAGAATAGTGTCTGGGGCTATATGAACAACTGAAATATCTGTACTATGTGGGTAATTTTACTATCCTACCTACATATTTAAAGATCTGGAATTAGGAGGGGCAATTATTTATCATTCTCTTGCTGAGGGGGAACACTACCATCAGTGAAGGAAGAGACCACACAGCGAACAAGAGAATGTGGGCTGCAAACTAAATAGCATGACACAATCAAAATTAACAAGCATCTAATTTTCCTTTCTCTGTGCTCCTTCAACCTCCCACCACCATGTAAGCATAGTGCTCTTCCTTCTCTTCCCATTATTGTCATTTACACCTTATGTATGTCTTTCTGCACCCACTGCTACCCCTTCTTGTTTAAGAACAAAAGGGATATTAGAATGGCCATACTGAGTCAGACTAATTGTCCATCTAGCCCAGAATCTTGTCTTCTGACAGTGGCTGGTGCTAGATAATTCAAAGGGAGTGAACACAACAGGGCAATTATGGAGTGATCCATTCTGTTATGCTGTCCCAGCTTCTGGCAATCAGAGGCTTAGGGACACCGAGAGCATGGAGTTTTGTCCCTTGCCATCTTGGCTAATTGACATTGATGGACCCATCCTCCATGAATTTATCTAATTCTTTCTTAGCCCAGTTTTAATTTTGGCCTCACAAGATCCCCTGGCAATGAGTTCCACAGGTTGACTATGTGTTGTTTGAAGAAGTACTTCCTTATGTGTATTTTAAACCTGCTACCTATTAATTTCATTGGGTGTCTGCTCATGTGGAAGCTGCTCCATACCCCTAATCATTTTTGTTGCCTTTCTCTTTACTTTCTTCCAATTCTAATATATCTTTTTTTGAGAGGAGGTGTTCAGTTCTGAACACAATATTCAAGGTGTGGGTGTACCATGGATTTATGTAGTGGCATTATGATATTTTCTGTCTTATTATCTATCCTTTTCCTAATGGTTCCTACCATTCTGTTAGCTATTTTGGCTGCTGCTGTGCATTGAGCAGATGTTTTCTGAGAACTATGCACCATGGCTCTAAGATATCTTTCTTGAGCGCTAACAGCTAAGTTCGATGCCATCATTTTGTATGTATAATTAGGATTATGTTTTCCAATGTGCATTATTTGCATTTATCAACATTGAATTTCTTCTGCCATTTTCTTGACCAGTCACCAAGATGTGAGATCCCTTTGTAACCCTTTGCAGACTGCTTTGGAGTTGACTGTCTTGTGTACTTTAGTATCATATGCAGATTTTGCCATCTCATTGCATATCCCTTTTTCCAGATCATTTATGAATATCTTGAACAGCACAGATCCCAATACAGAAGTTTGGGGAACCCTGCTATTACTTCCTCCATGAAAACTGACCATTTCTTCCTACCTTTTGTTTCCTATCTTTTAACCAGTTACTGATCCACGAATGGACCTTCCCTCTTATCCCACAACTGCTTATTTTGCTTAAGAGCCTTTGGTGAGGGACCTTGACAAAGGCTTCCTGAAAATCTATGCACTCTGTATCTACTGGATCACCCTTGCCCACATATTGATTGACCCCCCCAAAGAATTCTAATAGATTGGTGACGCGTGACTTCCCTTTACAAAAGACATGTTAACTCTTCCCAACATACCATGTTCATCTGTGCGTCTGGTCGTTCTGTTCTTTACTATTGTTTCAACCAATTCGCCTGGTACTGAATTTAGGCTTTCCAGCCTGTAATTTCCAGGGTCACCACTGGAGTCTTTTAAAAAATTAGTATTTTTTCTCTGCCCGCCTCTACAAGCTCTTCTGTTCTCTCCTCTGTTCCCTTCCCCTGGTTGTGTGGCTCCTTTACACCTTTCTAGGCTCATTTTTCTGCTCTCTTGGGGAAAATTATTGAACTCGAAGGGAATTTCAAGCAGTGGATTTAATGAGAACTTCTTGGCATCCCTGCTTCCTATTAACCCACAGGAAGGGTTTCTGTGTAGCTGCCTTTTTTGTTAGTCACTAAAATGCACATTCTTTTGGGGAGCTAATATCACAACAGACCTCTGAACTTTTGAGCCTTGTTCATCGCAACTACAACGCGGTTGTACACCACCATATATAGGAATGTGCTTCAATTAGTAAACAAAGCTTTATATTTGTCTGTCTGTGTATTTATACTGTATGATACAGACTCATAGACTTTAAGATCAGAAGGGACTTTTATGATCATCTAATCTGACCTCCTGCACAACGCAGGCCACAGAACCTCACTCACCCACTCCTGTAATAGACCCCTAACCTCTAACTGACTTACTGAAGTCCTCAAATCATGGCTTAAAGACTTCAAGGTACAGAGAATCCACCAGCAAGTGACCCATGCCCCATGCTGAAGAGGAAAATGAAAAACCTCTGCCAATCTGCCCTGAGGGAAAATTCCTTCCTGACTCCAAATATGGCAATCAGCTAAACCCTGAGCATGTGGGCAAGACTCACCAGCCAGACACGCAGAAAGAATTCTCTGTAGTAACTCAGAACCCACCCCATCTAACATCCCATTACAGTTCATTGGGCATATTTACCATTAGTAGTCGAAGATCAGTAAATTGCCAAATTGGGCTGTCCCATCATATGATCCCAGCCATGAACTTACCAAGCTCATTCTTAAAGCTAGGTTGGTTTTTTGCCCTCACTGCTCCCCTTAGAAGACCATTTCACAACTTCACTCCTCTGATGGTTAGAAACCTTTGTCTAATTTCAAGTCTAAACTGCCTGGTGTCCAGTTTATATCCATTTGTTCTTGTGTCCACATTGGTGCTGAATTTAAATAACAGCTCTGCCTCCCTGGTATTTATCCCTCTGATGTATTTATAGAGAGCAATCATATCTCCCCTCAACCTTCTTTTGATTAGGCTAAACAAGCCAAGATCTTTAAGTCTCATCTCATACAGCAGGTTTTCCATTCATCAGAACATCCTAGTAGCCCTTCTCTGCACCTATTCCAGTTTGAATTCATCTTTCTTAAACTTGGGAGACCAGAACTGCACACAGTATTCCTGCGCTTTGTATAATGGTACTAACACCTCCCTATCTCTACCGGAAATACCTCACCTGATGCCTCTTAGGGCTGCATTAGCTTTTTTCATGGCCACATCACATTGGCGGCTCATAGTCATCCTGTGATCAACCAGTACTCCTGAATCCTTCTCTCCCTCTGTCACTTCCAATTGATATGTCCCCAGTTTATAGCAAAAATTTTTTATTAGTCCCTAAATGCATGACCTTGCACGTTCCACTATTAAATTTCATCCTATTTCTATTTCTCCAGTTTACAAGATCATCCAGATCTTCTTGTATGATATCCCGGTCCTTCTCTGTATTAGCAATACCACCCAACTGTGTGTCATCCGCAAACTTCTTTAGCACACTCCCACCTTTTGTGCCAAGGTCAGTAATAAAAAGATTAAATAAGATTGGTCCCAAAACCGATCCCTAAGGAACTCCACTAGTAAACTCCCTCCAACTTGACAGTTCACCTTTCAGTATGACCCTTTAACCAGTTCCTTATCCACCTTTCAATTTTCATATTAATTCCCACTTTTTCCAATTTAACTAATAATTCTGTATGTGGAACTGTATCAAATGCCTCACTGAAATCTAGGTAAATTAGATCCACTGCATTCCCTTTGTCTAAGGCCCTGTCTACACTGACAGTATAGGTCGATGTAAAGTGGCTTACGTCAACCACATAAAGTATGCGTCTCCACTGGTATGTCAGTTCTGCTGACCTAAATCGTGGTAAAATTTGACTTAATAAAACCATCTCTGCAAGTGGTGTCATGCTGAAGTCAAATTCTATGGGTCAAATGAGCATCAGTGTAGGCAGAGCACAACGTAAATCAACAGTATTAGCCTCCGGGAAGTATCCCATAATACTCTGTTGTGACCGCTCTGGGCGTTCACACTGTGCTGCACCATGGCCACATGCACAGGAAACAGCCGTTCCCCTGAAACCATGGGAAATTTTGAATTCCCATTTCCTGTTTGGTCAGTGTGGAGAGAACTTAGTAGCTGAACTGCTCATGGCAAATGCACACCCCAAACATGCTCCAGCATAGAGTCATCCTGAGGTCTTGGATCTCATCCGCCTGTGGGGCAAAGAGCCTGTTCTAGTTCAGCTCTGAGCCAGCAAAAGAAATTTAGATATATACAAGAAGATATCACACGGTATGGTAGAGAAGGGCCACAACAGGGACGTGCAGCAGTGCCACTTTAAAATCAAAGAGCTGAGGCAGGCATAACAGAAAACTAGGGAGTCATTTTGGCTTGTCATCAAAGACATACCGCTTTTATGAAGAGCTGCATGCAGTGTTGCATATTATGAAGGATCAGTCTGACATGCTAAGGCATCTGGTAGAGCTCCAGGAAGAGCAGCAGCAGGACAGACTTCCTCTGCAGTCCCTCCAAAAAGCTCAAACAACAAGCTGTTCATACCAGCTGCCACCCCCAAGTGTTCTAGGAGGAGGTTGAGCAGGATGCAGTATGTGCTCCACTCCACGCCGAACATCATTGATGTCACATTGACGTCTGTGAAACATCCCCTGTGATTCACAAAGGCCTGCAACACCATTGAGGAGTATCCCTTCCAGTTTGTTGGCAAGGTGGTCCAGGGCTAAGATAGGGATGTGCATCCCATCAATTGCCCTGCCACAGTTTGGGAACCCCGTTGCGGCAAACCCATCCACTATGTCCTGCCTGTTTCCCAAAGTCCCTACTCTTCTTAGCAGAAGTCTATTAATGACTCGGCACACTTGAATCACAGCAGCTCCCAAGGTGGATTTACCAACTCCGAATTGATTCCCAACTGACCAGTAGCAGTCTGGGATTGCAAGCTTCCACAGAGCGATGGTCACTCACTTTTCCACTGTCAGAGCTGGTCTCAAATGAGTATTCATGTGTTTCAAGGCTGGGGACAGCTCTGAGAAAGTTCAAGAAAAGTGGCTTTTTGCATACGAAAGTTCTGCAGCCACTGATCATCATCCCACATCTTGGTAACGAAGCGATCTCACCAGTTTGTGCTTGTTTCCCAGGACCAGAACCGGCACTCCATGGACTGAAGGTGTTGTGTGACAGCCTGCAGCAAACAGGAATTGTTTTGCTCTATGGCTTGTAGCAGTGCAGATTCAGTAACATCGCAATTTTCTGCGCTGTAGCTCCTGTCTCAGCCTTGAAAATGCTACAGGATAAGTTGGGAGGTGTTTGTGATGCTCACAATGATAGTGCAGAGCTGAGCGGGCTCCATGCCTCTCTGGCAATGGTATGCGCACAGCAGAGATGGGTTTGGAAAAATGGTGTGAAAAAACGTTCATCTCAGATGGGGTGGGGGTCGGGAGCATGTTGCACCATGGGAGAAAGCAACCTTCCAAAAGGCACTGCAGATAGTCGCACTGTGGGATAGTTACCCATGGTGCACTGCTCTGCTTATCGATGCAAGCGCAGCTGGCGGAGATGCAAACGTCCAACACAATGCGCGCGGGATGATCACGCGCCTCTGACTTCGTAAGTTCGGTGGGTGAAAGTCAACCAAAATTAAATCGACTTCACTGCACAGTGTAGACAATACCCTAAGAAATCCATTATCCTCTCAATGAAGGAGATCAGGTTGGTCTGGCACAATCTACCTTTTCTAAAACCTTGTTGTCTGTATCTATGTCTACGTAGCCCGGGACCGACTCCATTTTATGCGCTTACATTTTTTCATGATGCTTCAGTGGACAGTTGCTTGTATCCGAGCAATGCCCATCTCCTCTGTGGGACCCTAGTGAGGGAGGTAAACATTTACTGTTCCCATTTGACAGATAGGGAGCTGAGGCACAGAAAGGCTAAGTGGCTTTCCCAAGGTCACACAAGAAGTCTGTGGCTGAGCAAGGAATCAAACTTAGGTCACTTGTGTCTCAGACTAATGCCCTGACCAACAGACCATCCTTCCTCCTTTATTACTGTACTAGAGCACAGAAGAAAACGAATAGTTTAAAGGATCAAATTGACAGTGTCAGTGAAGGGGCACTTTGAACATTTTTTTCCCCTCCCTATGACATCTTTTTTCTGTGTTTGTGTAGCTGGACAAGTGCATGCATGTGTGTGTACTTACATATATGTACGCATTCATGCACATCACTGTGGTGTCCATGCTTTCCCCTCAGAATATCTCCCTTTTCCCACTGCACATGCCTGAGAGCCAAAATTTAGGATTATATGCCCACAGAAAATAATTGAGCTGACTGTTACTGGCCCCTACAGTGAGTTGGTGCACTGCTGTGAGTGTTCAATTCTAATAATTGATACATGAGTGCTGCCAATAGAACTCACTGTAAAAACACTCTTTAGCAAATAGACTGTATCCCACAAGCCAGGCAAGGATTGTAAAGTCAGGAGTGGCATTACAAATGTTTTCACCAAGTTGGGGTTATTACTTATCTTTTGATGTTGATTATAGAACCTCCTTCAAGAGGCCCCAGGGATTGTAAGCATTTTACTTTTCTCAAACAGTCAGTATTTGTATTACAAATTTATTAAGACAAACCTCAGCCCTCAAATCCTTTGTATACACAACACATTTATTCAATGAGTGACAGAGGTATGATAACCGGATCAGCTCTCTGTGATAATTAAATAGCCTTTCTTCAAGATTAGTCGCATCCCAGGCTGATTCTGTGGCACAAAGATAACAAAAAGCACAGAAGAGGTGAAATTCTACCTTCATGGACAAACCTCCGAATGAATCCCTAATGACATTTTGATTCTGGATTAATTTGTCTGATGAATTCTGATTGATTCAGATTTTCTTTCTGAACATTGTAGGTTTTTCCCTTATTTGTTTTCCTCCTCCCCCTCTTATTTTTTTTTAAACATCCTATTTCTAGACTTCAATTATAATGTTTTACCTGAAAATGCAGTTTGTTAACAAAAGTTACTGTTGGACTAGAGCTCTGAAAAGCATGACTCAGTTTTCAAGTTAAATCTTAGCCAGACAGTTCCATATCTCCAGGTTGCGATAGCCTGAGTAGTACCTTGCTCCATGAGTAGTCCCATTTTAGTGGAGCAAGGTTTTACTTGATGTGAGGAGGCCTATCCCAGTTTGGCCCTTAGTGATCAGTTAGCTTGGTCACTTGGCTCAGTGTTTTCAGGATGGGGATCACTAATCCAAGTTCTCAAGTCTACGGTACACAGTTCATAAAATCATTCTTGTTGCTCTTTTCCTGAGATCATTAAGATACACCCCTTCCAAAGGCCTTCAGGAAAACATCTGCATCCCCATTCCTATATTTGGAGACCAATTTATAGTCCCTCTTATATAGAGAATTGATGATGGTTTCCTATCTCCACTCACTGAGTTACTGGATGCTGGCAACACAGGCTCTCGATTTCCCAGTTCATGCCAACACCCTTTCTCCTTATACAGAAACTAATTCTCACATACTGTATGCTCCTTCTTGCACTTGGCAAATTTCTCTCTCTCTGCAGTTGCATTCTCTTTTTTCTCCAGCTGGAGCATATCCAACACCAGGTACCAGCATCCTGCTTTCCAGTCTCTCCTTCGATGGTTGTGAATACTCTGTTCATTATCTGTTTCCTTTGTCAGGGTCTTCCTGCTGCTCATGAGCTCCCTGCTCAGTTGTTCTGGATCTGCTTGGTTTTCTGGTCAATGTGTCCATTCCTCTCCTTAGTCCATGATTTTGGAGGGAGTATTTAGTGGCCCCAGCTGTACCTGGTCGATGACTTTCAAGATGTGATGGAATGCGCCCCTGTGTTCATACCTCCTAACCATTGTAATAATCTTTGTACAAAACATTCCTTGTGAGGTATCATTTGACAACTAATAACTTGCTGGTCAATAATATCATGGTGAAATGCATGTAACAATATTATATGTAAAGTTATGAACATAAGCTGAAATCATGGCTGAAGTGTGTTCACCAGACAAGTCTGGGGAGTGGGGAAACCTGTTTCTCAAAGACTAAGGACAAGCTAACACCTTTAGCCAGGTGTCATCAGAGCTGATGGGCAATCACCTGTCAAGTGGACATTCTTTGATAAGGAAGGGGGACAGGAACAAACATATTTGTATCTTAGCAAACAACAGCATGGAACCTCTTTTGCTACCAGACTCTTTGACTCTAACCTCACAGCAGGAATGAAGTTTTTCTAGGGGTAACCTTCAGGAAAATTTATTTCAAAGGGTGACTGAACTATGAAAGTGAGGGGCAAAAACACCTCAAGGTATCTCTTCCTCTCTCTCCTCTTCACCTAAGAAGACAGGAGAAACAACCATTGGACTCTGGGAACAGATGATGGCCTGAGAGTTTGATCAGCAATATTAGTGGAAACCCGTGGTAAGGAACTTCACCTTGAATCAAGTCTAATTAGTTAAGTTTTAGTATCAAGAAGCATTTTATCTTTATTTCTCTCTTAACCATTTATGATTTTAATGCCTTGTGCTTGTACTCACTTAAAACCTATCTCCTTATAGTTAAATAAACTTGTTTTATTCTTTAATCAAAACTAATCCAGTGTTGTGAACTGTGTGAGTAACTCCATTTAGGGTTAAAAAACCTGTTGTATATCGATCTGCTGAGAAGGGCAACTAACCTAATATATCTGGACTGTCCAGGAGAGGGCAGGACAGTGCAGAATACACATTTTTGGGGAAAAATTTGGGACTGGGGGTGTATTGGGGTCATGCTGTAAATAGTAACCAAAGCAGCTGGAAGCCAGAGTGTGGCTGATGTTTGCTGACAGGCTGCTGGGGTCAGAGCTGCTGGACCAAAACTGTGGCTTTACACAGACACTCAGGTGTGACCTGCATGCTTGAGCAGCTCCCTTGGGAGCTACAACAGCAAGGCATTGTGAGGCACCCTGGGTTGCAAGGCAAGGGTGACACAGCCCCTCCCTGGTCTGTATTGTCCCACCCTGGAATGTCATACAAGGTGTTTTCCATTTGCACGCACAGTCCTATGGGCAGAGTGCCTCTGTCAGCTGCTCGTCGTTTAGGTTTTTATGCTGTGGTTGAGATTTATTGCTCTGCTTGGCTCTGTGAGCTGCTGTTCCTTTTAAAAGCCTTCCTTTGTCTTTCTCTTAGTCTTATCCTGGAAAGAAAGAAAAAGGGGTTTCTCTTTCATTCCCCTCCCTCCCTCTGCCAGTGTCAGAGCACATGAGTGTCAGAACACCTGTATCTCTCTGTGAGTCCACATTGTTACCTTGTGCCCTTTAAAGTGTTCTCCTCTGTGGCATTTCCCACACTGTAGGACTGCAGCCTGACAGAGCAATGCCTTATGGGAGAAGATGCTATAGCCTGGGTCCCTTTTGACCAAGAATCCCAAGGAGCATTACATGGGCATCAGGCATTCTTCCTTCACTGCCTCTTCATAAATTTTGAAGGTGGCCTACCCCTTTGAGATTGTCTGAGTGGAATCTCCAAGCAGCCTGAAATGAAGGTTATAGTAAAACAAGAGCTTTTCGAGAATGGGAAATCAGAAAGAAATGGCATGGCATGCAGAACATATCTGGCAGTGTACCACAAAAGCTGTTGTTACATGTGTTGTTACAGGAAAATAAGTAAGATCTTATTTCTGCAGGGTGTTCTACTGTCCCTGGAGCACTTTTGCAAGCAGCATGTCAGAGGCTGTGTCTATGCTGCAAAGTGCAGGTCAGGTTGCAGCACAGGCAGGCATACCTGTGTTGGTTTTCATCTAGCTAGCATAGCTACCAACAGCCATGTATATGTGGTGGTGTATGCTTCACCACAAGCTAGCAACCCAAATACATACCCGGAGTCCCTGGAGGGCTTGTACTCAGATTGTTAGCCCATGCTGTAGCCCATGTCACCACATCTACACAGCTATTGTTACCGGTACTAGCTAGATAAAAGCCAGCCTTGGTATGCCTACCCGTGCTACAGTCACATCTTCACTCTGCAATGTAGAGCACCCAGAGAGACAATTTTGTGTCATTCTCTCTTGCTCTTCGAGGTCCCTTAGTTTTACCTTTTAGGTTATTTTAATCTTCCCTCTTGTGGCCAATTGTTCCCCAGCCAATCTTGCATCTCATTTTCAGAGAAACATTCCCTACCCTTTTTTTAGCTCTTCTTTCTAGCTTCATGACTTGTTTTTGTATATTAATTGACCTGGCTGGAGTTGCTCATCTGAGTCCAGCTCATTGCTTTCCATCTGAATTTTAAGAAAGGGCTCATATAATTTAAAATTCTCTCATTGTTAATTTTGTTCTTTATCAAATATGAAATGATAGACTCGTGTATAAGAATTTGATAATATCCCTTTAAATAATTTGTGAGCCCTTTACTGGCACTCATTATGGTTTGTATTTTAGAAGCTTCCAAAAATCACTTAGGGCAGCTGTAGCATGTACTTAGGCCTGGCATGTCAGTGTACATGTAGTAAATAGGTTGTCATGTCATGTACACCAAGTTATACAGTAAAAATAATATAAATTTAAAATATAGGACCTCTACTAAGTACTCCAGTACCTGAGGCCTTGCACAGATATTTGAGATTAAAGTACATGCTTAGCAAGTCTTTGACTCATTTCCTGTCTGGAAAACTTGTAAATGATCAAGTATCAGACTTGAATTTCTATCTGTAATGAATGCTATAATTCATCAGTCCTGTAGTTTGTATAGATGCTTTCAAAATTCTCTGTTAGGACACAATTGAAAGGCAGTCTGACTCTCTCTAATTACATCTTCATTGCCCTGATTGAATCCAGTTTTCAAGTTTGCTTGCGTGCTGTTTTATTTATTTTATTCTTTGATTAGTACCCACTTTTTAAAAAAAAACAACTTAGTCTTTACTTCCCATGCAAGTTGAGAACCAAGAGTGGGGATGCTCTTTGTTAACTCATTTCAAACTTAATTCATTGTCAAATTCCAGGTTGTTAGTCAAACGTTTGGTGCAAAGTGGGGTGAAAACAGTATTGTGTTTTCTGAGAAAATATTTTAATTTGTGTGCAATCCTTCAAATATTGGGGGTGAAGAGGTTTAATAGTTAACTAATTTAGTGCCTCTGTATGCTCCAGGAACATCCCAGGAAAATGCATTTCACTTGCTGTGCTCCTGACTATGCTAAATTCTCGAGCTGCTGGTTATTTTTATATTGCGCGAGCTCCCACAGGCAGAATCAGGGCCCCATTGTCCTAAGCACTGTGCACATGTGTAGTGACACGGTTCTACCTTCAGAAACTTAAAATCCAAGGGGCTAACATTCAGTGAACTAACCATCTCCCAGGGATTTCAGTGGAATGTCCATAGACTGTAGGGGTTGCCATATCAACATAGACCATCAATCATTTAGCCCAAAATTCTGTCTTTACTGGTAGCTGGGATGTTTCAAGAAAGAAAAAAAAAACAAAAAACCATAATATGTTTAATGAATTCTGCAACGAGGTATGTGGGGAAGAGGCAACGGAGTTTCTTCCTGACTCTCCTGACCCTGATGGACAATGTTTGCTTAGTCTTATAATAATCAGAAAGTGACGGTACAACTGGAAATCAGAAGATCAGCAGCAGGTGATTAGAGTTGTAATCACTGGGTCAGGCTGTCCTTTCACTTCCACCACTTTTACATCTGTATAATTCCACTGATGTTAGTGAGGGAGCTTCTGACTGAAACCAGTGAGCAGAGAATCATGCCAGCTGTACTCAACTCACAGCGCTTAATAATACCAGGATGCCAGTCATTGGTGAGCATTTTAAGCAGAGCAGTTTATGTGAAGAGAAGCATCCGGTGGCACTGGTGCAGAGGGCTTCTCTTTGAGAAGTTTAGAGAAAGCCAGAACCAAGGGCAACACAAACCCTTTTCTGAGGTTTGCAAAAGTTTGGTTCCCCTTGGGTCGTTGTTTTTCTTTTGTATGTGTGTTTCTGCACCTTCTGGCTCTGACTGCAAAAGTAGCAGACATGTCCATGTACCACGAGGCTGATTTAATGTTATTACCATCATTACAGTGGGAGCAGAAAGAGCCAGAAATGAGAGACCTTGTCCATAAGATTTCCAGACCAGGTGTTCAGACTTGAGAGGTTCAGATAAATCACTGATATTTCAGGCACTTTATCCAAACTGAATTTCCAAGCGTTTTGAGATTCCCTCCCTGGAATTTAACAAACTGCTACAGCCCTGAATACTAAAAAGAACTGGTCACTATAGAAATGGACGTGGTGGCCTCAGCCTAGGGTAAAATCTTCAAAAGTGCCTAAATCCCTTGACTTTCCAGGGGATTTAGGCATGTTTCCATTGGATGTTGTTTTGTTTTCGTTAGCAAACCAAAGCTTGGCACTAATCAGTGTAATTGGCTTTTGCTGCTGCAAAGAAATCCTGTTCTAGGCAATTGTGGCAGTTTAGGAATGAGACAGAGGCCGTGTCTGTATTAGGAATTTGCCTTGATTCCAGCAACTGATGGCAGCCCACAGTTAGGCTGTGCAGACAAGTAGCAGAATCGTGGGGAAAAGGGTGGTCCTGGCACAAGCTCAGTCTATGTTATGTTTGACTGTAACCAATGCTTCGTTTCAAGCATTATAATTCTCTCCCCACCCTTGTGCCCAGTGTGGTCAAAGCCAAGAATTAATGAGTTAGAACTTTAAAATTACATCTTAAAGTAATTACCCCCTTTTTTATTCAATTTGACACCTATATATTAGAGTACTGAGGTACTGTATTAAATGATCCTTTTACTGCTTTTGGTAAATGATGCTCCGACGTTGTTGCATTGCACAATCTTTCACTGCCTTATAGGATAACCTAAAATCCCAGACCACTTTTATCTGAATGGATTTTTCTCTGCAAAACACTTCAAACAAAACACCCAGGCATCATGCCATGAATTTTGATGATATATTTGCAAATTAAAGTGATGGATGAAATGGAATGATCCACTTAATCATTTTCTAATGCTATTACAAATAAAATGCCATTATTATTTCCACGTCAAATGCCTTCCATTGATAGATGAATTGATGCCCATTTGATATATATATATATATATATAATTTATTCCTCCTCTCTTTCCTCCCTCCTTTACAGACCAGATGATGTGCTGCTTAGGCGTACCCACGATGAGACGGTCCTCTTGCACTGCTTTCTCTGGCCTCTGGTTACTTTCCTGGTAGGCGTCCTAATTGTGATCTTGACAATCTGTGCAAAGAGCTTGGCCGTTAAAGCAGAGGCAATAAAAAAGAGGAAACACGTGTAAATGGAAAAGTCGCTGAAGGAACAGGAAAAAGTTATAGGAAAGTCCAAAGTGTCAAACCTGACACACCTGCACTTCTCTAGTGCACCCAGATGTGCTTGTTACCAGGCTCTTGTCAGGCTTTGGTATTGCTGGTGCCCGAGGATTATTCTTGGGGGACAGCTTTATGAAATGTCAACTAATTGCATCTTCCGCTATCACAATAAACAAGAATATTCCACCAAAAGATTCTAAACTGCACCAAATATGCTGCACTGTATTAGACTAAACTTGAACAATAGCTAATTTATTCAGGTCTTAGATGTACTGAGAGACAATATCAGAAAACTCAAAATGTGGTTAATTTCACCTTTGAAAAACACTGTTGTATTGTTATTTGGTATTAAATATTTTAAATATGATTTACTTTATTATAGACTGTATTTCTGAAATATTAAAGGATGGTGGTTTTGTTTTTTATCTTTGTTTTACTTTGTTTTTTTAATTTAAACCTCTAAAATAACGTGTTCTACTGATTTGATTTTTTTCCCCTATATTGGAGAGTTTAATTTTGAAATTGACACTTTAACCTGCGTCTAGACAAAACTCTTTCTTCATCCTGAGTAGTTTATCTTGCAAAATATTAAGATCCCTGAGGAATTCTTCTCTTGTAGTTAGAAAAGAAATATTTCTATTTGAAAGAGAAAAACAAAGCTGGAAATAATCCTGTTGACTCAATAGCATTCAGTCTTTAGGAGTTCTGTAGCATTCTGTGAGTTATCCAATTCGCGTTATCAGCTTCATGAAGGGGTGACATAAACCAAAGTGCTTTTACACAAATGCGTTTTGTAGTAGAGATCCCATTAAGATGCTGCGTAACTCTTCTAATCACATACTTAAATTAGAAAGCTCTTTGAGTCATGGAGTCCCTTTACATCACTCTGTTCATGCAGGTAACTAAACTACCATTGTCACAATCGCTCCATCACTGTGAACAGTGCTAACAATCTCAACAAAAGGATGCTTTTCAACATCAAAAATAAGATGTACTGGTAACTGAATAACTCAATATCTACTTTCCATATCTTACCTTGCCATTTCCAACTTTCAGCATCATAAACCTGAGTGATATTTATCACTGAGTGAATAAACTTAGAAGGCACATTCTAATTCATTGCAGAGCTTTGTCTACTTTTTTACTTCTCTACTTTTGTCATAAGTCGTATTAATGAGATCCTGCTTTTCAGTGTGTTTCTGATGCATATCATATGATAAAATATATATTTTAACATTTTAATTAGCAAGTCTGTAACTCTAAACCTGCTTTTTATTTTTTAACCTTTCTGCCATTCTTAGGGTTGATTTAGATACAGATATCTAATTTATTGCTTCATGGCTCTTTTGACCATTATTAGCAATGTTTCCATGAGAAAAAACACAAACTGGACTTTAAATCCTAGGAAGTGTTCTGTTGTCATAAGGTTGGGGGACAAAGTGATTTCCATTGTCGATTATCCTTTCAGTGGTTATTGTACAGATAAGAATCAAATATTCAAATGCTTTAATAGCTTCTTATTTTGGAAATTAACATGGGATGGGACACAAGGTTGCTTGGAGACTATTCCTAACTCTGCCACTCCCCTGGTATGTCACTTAATCTTTGTCTCAATTTCCCCATTTGTAAAATGGGGATAATGTTACACTTCTTGATAAAGTGCTTTGAAAGCTAGGAATGAAAAATGCCATATAAATGGTGTATACGTAATTCTCTGCTCAAAGGATCATTCCCTGTACATCTTTTATTACAATGCTTCTTTAGGTACTGTCTATGTCTGAAGGGAAAAAAATTGCCACAATGAATGGAGGGTGGGATTTTTTTCAAACTGCCTATGGAAGTTTGGTATCTTTTGAAAATACGAATCTGCTATTTAGTGGAGACTATTTCTTGTTATTTAGCAACAGTATCTAGATTCCAAGACCTCTGTTTCATGTGCTGCAATCCTGTTGCCTTAGCAACCAACTACCTTAGCAACAAACTGAACCATTCCATGATTTTTATTGTCACGCTGCAAATCAGAGAAAATTGCTGTCTTTGGGCAATTCTGCCATTTGAGTGAAATGGTGGCAAGCCCACTTTCTATGTTTCCATTGATGCTCCCTGGGCATGACTCACTACAGGCAGTCTGTATAACCTTTATTCAATGCAGATTAAAATACCTTTGTTTTTTCAAAGGAGCTAGAAAAATGTGGTGAGTATGACATGGATTCACCCAGAGTTTGAGACAGCAGCTTGGGTCTCATAAATCCAGATTAAATAAATCCTCTCTATCTTTGCTGTAAAAGCTTTTCTGACTGAACTGGGTAGCTGATTCCATGAGTAAAGGTAAGAATTGAATTCAGTTTGTGTAGTCAAACTTAGGTTGTTTGGACATCACAGCTATAAACCTACTAGCATTTGTGAACTCCACTGGAAGTAAATCAGTTATAAATTATGCTAAATCACCTTTCATCTTGCAGAGCACTTGCAACATAAGTAAACACAAAGAATTAAATTGGAAAGCAAAGAAATAGTTGAGGAAAAAATTAATTTTTCTATCAAAGCGCTTGCTTTGGTGATTTAGAAATTCCCAACTAATCCCTACGCTTGATGAGTGGCTCTTGGGATTTCCTACTGTAAGGAAAAACAAGAGTCCTGTAGCACTTTAAAGACTAACAAATTTAATTTCTGCAGGCATAAGGTTTTGTGGGCTGTAACCCACCCCTCTGGAACTTTTTGTGTACTGTAAGGTTGTTTTATTGATTCCCTATTGGCTTAGTATATTTTCCAGTTCCTGTTGCAGATTCTCCAGAGATTTCCTCCTAAGAAAGGATCTAATTTGAAGCAGAGCAGACTGGTCTGAGTTCTCCATTTTATTCAACATTTGTATTGCCTACTTGGAAGGACTCTGCTTCATCATGCTCTCCCATGCACCCCTTTATTAAAAAATGTGCATGCTCAGGTGGTGCACTTTGATATTGTGTGTGTAGTATTCAAAGCCATTAGCCTCTTATGCTTATTTCTATAAATTGCATATGACATGATTTGAACATTGTTTGAGGCCACCTTCCCTGACATTGTGTTTTGCACATTTTTGACTTTGTGAAAATGTCAATAAGCATTCAGCGGTGGATTAGAAACATGAACTGCTGTGTTAAGAAGCTTAACTACATGAGCAGGAGAGGCACTTCTGTGTAGCATTCAAAAGTAACCACGCCCACACACTAGTGTAAATAGAGCCTGGTTTGAGTGGAGTGAAGGGCGTGTTCTGGGCAACATTGATTGGAAATTGAGAGCTAGATTTCCACAGTTTCTCTCTTTAAGCCTGGGCCTCTGCTAAAGGGTTAGCAGTACACAGCTCTGGTTAGCCAAAGGGAACCTGCAGCAGGTGTTTGAGCTACTTAAGCAGTTGTCCGTGAGAGCTGTGTTGCCTTTGATTGTTACAGGGCTACCAATAAAACGTTCCTGTTTAGACAACATTCTGGTCTGTTGGGTGTCATCTCTGGTGAGGGAGGACTCCACTAAAGCTCACCAGCAGGGGAAAAAAAAAAGTGGCATACACCGAAGGCCTCAGCCATAGCCCCTTCCAAAGGACTGCGAGCTGGGGCCTAAACAACTGAAATTCGATAGCCAAGCATTACAGCAAAACAGTCATTTGCATACTCTTACCTTGGATCTTAAGAGAGCTGGTTAATTGTCTTGGTGAGAATTAGACACCGTAAAGATGAAGCAACTGGATTTTCTTAGTTCCTAATGTTGTGAAAGTATAAAAGAATTTTTAAAGCCGCACTCACCTCTTTTATCCTCTTTTCATCCTTTACCCAGGTCCAGACATACCAAAGTTATCTTTCCAATAGCATATAAGTACACCTACAACTGTGAGGCATATCAAACAAAGCTTTGCTTGTGGTACAATGAAGGATCGATATGGCTTGCTTATCCTCCAGAGTCCAGCTGACAGAGCAAAAGGGAAGATCTTGATTTAATCAGGAAGGTGCCAAAGAGAAAAATAGGTTAAAAGTCTTTAAAGCCCTAGCAAGTGGACCATTTGTTGTAGGGATTAAATAAACTTCAAGAAGGGCAAGTCCTTGGCAGCCAGAGATGTAATTCCGATCCATGACACACAATCATGGATATATTTTAAAATTTATACAAATGAGGGAATGATATAGATGCTGGGATAGTGCACACTACATGCTTATAAAAGAAGTGGATTGCTAAGCGATCTTTTGCCAGTCTAACTTGTTAGACTGTGGAATAGTTCCCCAAGGGAAGTGACAGAAGCCTCATTGTTGAAGTCATCTAAAATATTGGCTAGGTTTGCTTCCATATTCAATTCCTATGAAAATCAACAGTCCCTTTCCTCAGCATGGAACAGCTGCCCCAGCCTCTATAACACTCAAAACAAAAACATTCCCTTTGTTTGCCATTGAAAGAAAGTGTTAAGATGATATGTGAAGCTAACTATCATCTGTACAACAGAAAGCACAAAAAACATGAGCAAGAAAACCTTGGAAAGAATGATTGTGTAGTCAAACTGTCTTGGAAGATCACAAACTTGCTGAATGGCTCAGAAGGGATGTTTACAACCAGGTGAAGGTAGAGGACGTGCCATATGAACCGATGTTCTGATACAAAAAGCAATTGCCTACATGTGCAGTGTTTAATTCACAGGCTTCTTTTATCATTCTAATGGAGGTTTGGAATCTCCTATTCCAGGAAACCACTTTCTATTTATTATATATACATCCTGTAGATTTAAAAAGCTAATGAGAAAAGTAAATAGAATGACTCATCATACTGTATAACTGTATGCGAAATAAACATTTTAAAAATGCACAGCTCATTTCCAAAGAGTCTGTAATGCATAGATTGATCATCCTAAATTTCCCAGAAAGGCAAGAAGGCTAAAACTACTGGAATCTTCTCCAGTGCTGTTTATATAAAGGGTGATTTGTTGAGGAAGAGTCTTTAATATAATGGCATACAGCAGTATAAAATATATGCCAAGCTCTTTCATAGCTTTCTGGCTCATCCAGGATTTATTTGAGTTTCATTTGTTGGTCTCTAGAAATAGTATAAAATCAATTCTCACAAGCTTTCAATGTCACATACTAGTAACAGCCATGTTTTCTAGGCAAAGCAGTTTAAATGGCCAGCCTTCTTATGATTTGAAGATGACCTCAGAAGGACCAGTTCAGTTAATACCATCCTTTTGTCCTCAAAATCCAAGAGTGCCAAAGCGGGGCTGTTGAGAGACCAGGGAAGTATCCATGTCTTTGTATTTAGCCTGAGGACAAATCCTGTCTGTGTGTTCTTACTGCTGGTGGGCTCAAATAAGAAGCAACTTCTAGTCCTCTCTCAGGGAATAAGCAAATATAATACATTGAGTGCATATAAATTTATATGTATACATTTTAAAAGCAACCTTGCTTTTGACAAAATGCTAACATACAAAGTCTGGGCACTTCTGCAGGCAGTTTGTGGGGCTGCAAGCTAATCTTCCAAACTCAGCTGTTTTAACACATAGCTATAACTTTCTTTGATTTTTCAGGATAGTATTTGTCAGATAAGGCAAGCTTATTGGTGTCATTGTGAAATTCAGAAGTAATTTTTGTAGCCGCATGCCTTAGGAGCAGTGCAGTTTACATTACATACAAAGAGAGTGTGGCAAGCTGCCAACTTCCCCCTGGTGGGTCTCATGCTTTACTTCCACCTTCTATGGTCAGGACGCCCCCAACTACCTTGCCTCCCCTGGCTGTAGCAGAGCTCTGTCTCCTGGCCTGAGAGAGAACTTTCTCCTGCAGCTGCCCCAGCCCTTACTGAAAGTGTTCCCTCCCCTTCCTTTAGGGAAGGCAGGGTTTAAATACCCCTGGCCTGGCCCTTCATTGGGTCCAAGTACTGTCAATTGCCCTCCTGTGCTTCTCCCTCTGCCTGCAAGGCAGAGGATATTTAACCCTTTCAGGCCTTCATACCAGCCCTGGTATACTCTTCTGTAGCCATCTGGCCTGACTTTAGCACATATCACCCCCTTCCCCCCCACCAACTCAACCTTAGGGGGTTGGGCTACTCGGGACGCCCACATCAGGGAGTCCTCCCTGGGGAGTAGGGATTCAAACCCTGGGAAGTCCCTACCTAGCAGCATGGGGCAGGACAGTTTCAGAACAATGCCCACAGTTATCTTTACCGTCCTCCCCTGAACCCCAACCTTGACTGGATACACAGTCACCACCCCATGCACACAGGTTATCCTGGTGCGCTTGGCCCGGGACAGCTGGTCGTAGCCTATCGATTTCCCCAAAACCAGAGTGACAGCACTCCTGGAGTCCACTAGAGCAGTGGTCGCTATGCTGTTCAGTTCAACTGGCCGCGTGTACCTGTGGGTGGTCTCCGCCACCCCCACCGGGTACACCAGACTGCAGGGACCAGCAAACTCTCCCAGCCTGCATGGCATGGGCTCGTCCCTATTGGGGCACTGGGCTGCTAGGTGCCCCAGTTCTCCACATTCATAACACCTGTGTCCAGGTCACGACCTCCCCCATTCTTTTCGGCTGCCTGACTTCCAGCCAGGACCCCCAATCCCTTGGTCAACTCGGGCCCCTCTCCAGCCCCCCTTTTCCCCCCCAACATGGGGTTGCCCGCAGTCTTGGGACTCCAGGCCCTTGGGCCAGGGTACAACCCCTTTTTACCAGGCCTTTCTACCCCGGCAGTCCGTGCAAGCCCCCTGGCTGCCAACTGTCTCTCCCCAATGGTGACTATGTCATCATATGAGGTGGGGTCAGTCAGGCTAACCCCTCCCCACTCGTCGGATGGCAGCCCCCTCACAAACTGGTCCAAGACGAGGATCTTAACGATTTGCTCCGTGCTGTGGTCCTCCGGGCACAGCCATTTCTGCGCCAGGTGAACCAGGCCAAAAAGCTGGGACCTCGGTGCCTGTCCTTCCCAGCACCGCCACTCGTGGAACCACTGAGCTCTTGTGGCTGCCATCACCCCCAACCTGGCAAGAATCTTGGCCTTCAACTGGGCGTAGTCGGTAGCAGCTTCCGCTGACAATCAGAGAATGCTTTCTGGGCCTCCCCCTAGGAGCAGGGCAAGGATACTGGCTCACTGTTCTCAGGGCCAGGTTCCCGCTGGGCCTCCTCTCAAAGACAAGCAGGTCTGCCTCCACATCATCCCCTGTGGTCATCCTTTGTAGACAGGTGGCCACCCATATAGTCTGTGAGCCCCCCCCTTGGTGCCCACCTCACTCCAGCAGGGCCCTCAGCTGGCCCACCACCTCCTGTAACAGGGCACGGTCCTGGGCAGCCTGGCTAACCAGCAGTTGGTTAGTCTCCTGCTTCAACCTCACAACCTCCTGCTGGGCAGCAGCCTGGACCCAGGTAGCCTCCTGCTGGGCAGCTGTGGCTCATACCAGGGCCTTCACTAGCTCCTTCATCTCAGAAAGGGGGGTTAAACTCACCAACATTCAGAGTCTACTGCATGAGAATCCCACGCCTGACACCAGCGTGGCAAGCAGCCAACTTCCCCCTGGTGGGTCTCACACTTTACCGCCACCTTCTACGGTCAGGACACCCCCCCAACGACCTTACCTGACCTGACCTGACCTGACCTGACCTGACCTCACCTGGCTGGAGCAGAGCTGTCTCCCGGCCTGCAAGAGAACCACCTGCTGCCGCTGCCCCAGCTCTTCCAGCAGCCCTTACTGCCAGTGTTCCCTCCCCTTCCTTTAGGGAAGGCAGGGTTTAAATACCCCTGGCCTGGCCTTTCATTGGGTCCAGGTGCCGTCAATTGCCCTTCTGTGCTTTTCCCTCAGTCTGCCAGGCAGAGGGTTTTTTTTTAACCCTTTCAGGCCCTTATACCAGCCCTGATATATTCTTCTGTAGCCATCTGGCCTGACTTTAGCACAAGCGATTTGATAGAACAGTGGCAGATTACCGAGTCCTCTGATAAAACCAGAAGGTGGAATTGAAGTAGATGATCTCAGAGATGTTTCAGTGACAACTGTGAGTGAAAAAGGCAAAACTGATAGTCGAAACCAAACAAAGACTGTATCAAAGGTAGCGAGAGGAAGATTTTGGAATCACTGAGCACTGGAAAGTCTGAGCACTGAGAGAAGACGTAAAACTGGGGCGCAACTTCCAGTTCAAAATGGACTGTGCTTGTTAAGTGATCCTGGAAGGGAATAGAGCATGCGCTTTCTCCTAATTCCAAAATATCTGGCAGTTACTTCCAGCTGAATAACAAAGGAAATGGAAACTGTGAAGCTAAGAGTGAATACGGGTTAAAAAAAAGGAGCATTAATGAACTGAGGAGTTGCCATGACAATGGAACAAACTGACACTGCTCATTTTCTGGAGAGAGCCTGCAAATGATGTAACCCCTTTGAACCCTAGGTCCCTAGAATGACAGGACAAGCCTAAAATCAGTTAACCAAAGTCAGGCTCAGGAATAGCCAATGTAGGCTAGAACCTTGTGGAATTTTGCTTTGAAAAACTAGGCTTCTTTTGATAGGAATGTGGCTTCAGTAGAGAGCAGCCCAAGGCTTTAGGGTAAATGAGAAGCCCAGACAAGAAATCAAGGCGAAGTAGGGAGCTAAATGAGAATGCAGTTAAGACTTGGGGGAATCAGGAAAGTGGACTCGTTGCCAGCACAGAGGAGTAAGGCGCAGAGGACTTTTAGATCAGGGAGAAAAGAAATGCCAGAAAAGAAGTAGGCCCCTTAATAAATGAAGGTGATGAGATCCTGAATGACATTAAAATGACTGAGCTGCTGACCTGATCTTTTAAATGATTCTATTTAAGTAAACAGGCCTGGGCAACCAGGAATTAATGACGACCTTGTCAACAAAGCTGCTTTCTAGGAAGCAGAGAAGACAATTGAATAGACACCAGTCAGTAAATCCAGATGGTATGCATCCCAGATTGCAAAGGTTTTGCTATTAAATATACTGAGCAACCGACTGTTGGTTTTGAAAAGTCATTAAAAAATTGGTGTCAGAGAAAAGGAAAACTGAAAATATAGTACCAACATTAAAGCAATCCATCAAGATCTAGGAAATCTAGCTTCAATCCTTATTAAAATGATGGACCATACATAATTAATCTGAAAACCTAGAGATAAAAGAACCACAACCCGTAAATAGCACTGATTTATTAAGAACAAATATTGTCCAAAAAAACTCAATTCCTTTTTTACAATCAACCTAGAGAATAATGGGAATATATATGAAGTAATACAAAAGTGGCTTAAAATCTCATTTGAAAAATTAATTCAAATCGGGTTGCCTATGAGCAATGAAAGATGGAGAACTGGCTAAAGAACTGTCAACACAAAGCAATAATAAATGGCAATATATTCAACTGCATGCAGGTGTGCAATGAAGTGCCACAGCAGCTTTATTTATTATATGAAAGGCGACATAAAGAGCCAATTAATTGAATTTTTAAATTATACTGAACCTGGAGGTGTTATGAACACCAAAGTGATAGACAATACAAAGGGGACCACAACAGGTTAGAAATATGAGCCAGAAATAAAATGCTTTTTGTATCTTGAAAAATATAAGCTAATAAATTTGAAGTGGAGGAGGAAGGATACAGCAATTGCACCCACAGAGGGAGGAAGCTTCTTTGAAAGCAAAGATGCTAAAAGAAGAGCCACATGTAATAGTAGCCAGCAAAGTGGTTATGGCACACAACTAATTGTGCATGGTTTGATGTAGAACTGGTGTCTAGGGCTGAAATCACCCACTTTGGGAAACCATGTCCTCTTTCCAGGATAGCTGCATATTTTCTTACCACCTTAACTCTGGGTGGGATTGTGTATTAATTTTGGCTTGAGTTTCTTTCAAGTGACTCTCTTAAATGGGAGATGGCAGTTAACAGAGCTATCAATGTATAGGTTAGTTTTATGTGCTGTTTTTAGAATAGTGCGACGTCGGGAGTTTGGATAGGAAAGGTTATTGCTATATGATATATTGATGTATATATGTGGAGGCTGTTCAGCATTTGTCATTAACAGGCACTGATACTGCAATTGCATCTGTGCAGGTGGATGTCTGTGGCCGTGCAGAGAGCGTCCCATGACTTTGGTGGGGTTCCACGGGTTGCGGGGATCCAGCTACAGCTCAAGGGCATAATGTTTCTTTTTCCAAAGGGTTTTGTGTTTCTAGATAGAGATTACGCATGGCTGCATGGCATTTATTTTTCTTTTCATCTCCCTGGGTGATTTACTCAATTTAATCCAAGAGCACAAAACACCTTACAGTTGACAATGTGGCTTAACATTTACAAATTTGAAAGCATTTGGATTTTTCTCTTCTTTTTATTTGGAATATGAGAAGGAATCAACAACAGCCATGTAACGGGACCATGGAAGCAACCTTAACTCTCCATAATCAAATCATACGCCTACAGGGTCAGGCCTGGAATCTTGGTCTTCTAGCAAAACCAAAAGCTCTTAACCAAAGGCAGATCTCCATTAACTGTCACCTGTAGAAGTGCCTGAATTTGTTTCTAATCTGCAACAAGCCGCTAGAGTACAACATACTTACATAGTGTGAATTTGCCATGTGCAGACGGCTAGCACAAGGCTTGCATGCTACTTAAGCCTCACGTACATGTTTAAAGCAGAGAATAAAGTGGAAATAAGCAATGTGTAGACTTTGTCCTGGCCCTTTGCACAGCAGTGAATTTCATCCATAATGACTGCTCCTGCTCCAATTGGCCTCAATGGTAGAAAACTCCCAATTGCTATCCATGATTTCAGAACTGGGCCTAGAGCTCCTATTGAAATCAGTTGGACCCAAAAATTATCCACAAAAAGCAATCAGTCATAACTTTGCTTGATTAGAGCTTATTTTCTTTAAGTCCAGTAGGTGCAGGAGTTTTCAAGGCATTTTCACTATATGGGAAGTTTGAGCAGTAACAAGCCATTTTTGAGCAAAACTGAAACAAAGAAAAGCTAGACAAAAGTCAACATGTCCAATTGGGCTTCTACTGAATGACCAATTACTCAAAAATGACACATTCCTGCAAAGTTTCAAGAAACATTCTCTCTCTCTCTCTTTTTACCTTCAGAGTAAATGGGATGGTTTAGAGCTCATGCCAAACTTCTATGCTTGGCAAAATAGGACGTTTTAGTGGAAGCTGGTTGCAACTTTAACTATGTCTCTTAATGATATGGACATAGGTGCTGGAACTAGGAGTGCAGGGGGCGCTGCTGCATCCCCTGGCTTGAAGTGGTTTCCGTCATATGCAGGGTTTACAGTTTGGTTCAATGGCTCTCAGCGTCCCAACTATAAAAATTGTTCCAGCACCCCAGGATTTGGATTGAGAATTTGTCTCATTTCTTTTCTTCCTTCAGTCATACTGATGTACATCCTTTTCCCTTTGAGTTTGTTGTTTCTTTCTTAATCATACCAATCACACACACACACCAGTGTGGTAAAGATTTACCAAACTCATTGTTATTCTGCATTCATCTGCACTGAGTCCTGTCAGTCTCAATAATTAGCTTTTTAATCATCTAGGACTTTCTGTACCAAGTTGCGTTCCTCATTATATTGTTCCTCTATCACCCATGTTTGTCTGATTAATGCTCCTCTTCTCTTAGGTTGCATTTGCTAGGTTGGTTATCAGGATAGCTGAGATTTTAGTGATGTCTCAGGAAAAAAAAAATCCAACATCAGATTAGTGATTTTTTTTAAAACATGCAAAAAAAAAAAAGAATTCTATTTTAACATTGATCCTTTTAAAATTCTGTGCAAGCTTTGTGCTTCACTGGCTTGCAGCGTTCTCACAGACAGAGTCAAACATTGGCATTGGTAATATTAATTACTGTATCACAAAGAAGCTCTGATAATTTGGCATCCTTGAAAAAAAAACTAATCTGTACATAAAGAGGTCCTGTAACTACAGCATGACACTTCCCTGCGGGACTCAGGGTTACGAGGCACCTTGCTACCACCTGCCTTTTAGCATGAGGAAATCTTGTCTGTGAGTCACCGCCCCATCTCCACCAGGCAACATGATCACTGCTCTCTAGCTCTCTTAGGTTGAAGCAATTGGCACATACTAACCCCATCTCTCTGGAGCATCCTGTCCACTCTACTGGATGCCCACAGCATTCACAGAGTCGCCGTTCTCAAAGGAGCAGTACACCCCATCTTACCAGTTTCACCTTAGAGCACAGCTCCATTTAACACAGCACGTTAGATATGTATGTGGCTTTGACTTTGAAACAGCAGTTTTCATAACATGAGCCAGTGGGGGCACTCGCTGTCTCTTTGGGAATGAAGACAGCAGGCTGCTCTTGCGTTTGTTGTATTCCTTCTTACAATTCATTCTACTATTGCCTTTGCTTTTTTGACTAATTTTGTTCGTTATATGCACTGTGTATGACTCACACTTTTGTCTCTTATCCCCTTTCTAAACATCTGCTGGTATTTAGCTCAACTGTTTAAACTCTCTCTGCATTCTGTCTATTAGCCTCTCTCAGAATGAAGTCCGCTTAGCTCCATCTATGCTAGGAAAGTGACCTGCTGCTGATAACAGTTGTCCATAATGGATCCCACCTAACTCACTGACATTTTTTTAACTACTGGTGTAGCGAGGACACAGAACTGTTCACAGCGCCGTTTCAGACTACTGAGTGTCAGTTACTGAGACCTGTGGAAACTGGTGGATTACAATGGTGCTGAAAAGAGCTTTGGCCCATCTGTATTCTCAGCAGTGAGTCTGGAAGACATTAATTGTCAGCAATGGGTCCATTTCCTAGGCTGTGAATGTGATCGACTTTTCTTTAATGTCCCGCCAGTGCTACCACTGGTGTAGTTCCTTCAATGGTGGAAGCCTGGCCGGCTCACCAGCATTTTAAGCTTCATAGTGTGTTAGGTCTAGCTGACAAAGTGTTTTAATGCTGATGGGTATGGGTTTACGCTGGGTCATCTGCCATTGGTCTTGCTAGTGGAGCTTCTCTGGTGCTCATGCATGTAAGGAAGATCAGACTAATGGCAAGGAGAGTGTAGAGTGGGAAGGGCTGTTTTATCTATAATATGACAGCAGAATTTAAATGTCTATAAGCCTTCCTTATACACAGAATAAAATGAATAATAAAAGAATATTTACAATATATATTTATGAACTTATTCCTAATGAATTCAGTCTCAGAATGTAGAAGTCCCTGGAGGACCGAAGTAAGGGGTTCACGAATTTACTGTCTCATCTTAATATCGGTACTGCAGCTTCTCCCACTTCATAGTATTTGTCCTCAGTTGCTGGGCCTTTCCCTTGCTTTTCAGATTAGAACTTGCCTCAGTGGCTTCTTGCTTTAAGAACCAATTTCCCTTTGTCATGACATCTGCTGTGCCTTGGATGTCGGCACTGACTTCAAGCTTGGACCCTGGCCAGTAACATTGGTGGGATACCACCTTGTTGTGTGCTGTCAGGACTAGATTTGCAACAGTATGCTGTGAAATGTGTGATTGATTATTCAATTATGTATAGCAAGTTGTAGGCTAAAGGGCTATTAATTTTCCTCTAGCAGACAACCTCCACACACGCAGCCTTTAATAAGCAGTTAATTTCAGGGCCATATACCACCAGATTGTAGTGTGTGTCTGCAATAAAACTTTAAAATACAACATTACTTTGTATAGCATCTTGCATACCATCTGTTTTCCAAAACACTTTCCTCGGTTGCATAATTTAATTGTACAGTTAAGTAATAGAGAAGGGGGAAAAAATGAGTAGGTGTAGGTAAGGGAACTATGGTTGTTTGCTGTATACTTATACACATGTAGATATAAAACTGCGAGCCAAGTTCTTCCCTGGGATGTGCATGCCAGTGGATTTGAACTGGTGAGCTAGTGGCGCAATAGGCCATCGCTCCTTTTTAATTCTCTGAGCGATCCAATCCACTCCAAAATATAGTTTCTAAAATGCAATTCAAAATATCTTGGGTAAGATTCCCAGGCGTGTCAAAGTACGGATTGGTGCATTTGGGGGTTGAGGGGCCTGGGCGGCTTCACAGCGCCATTTAGTCTCCCCAGTCCTTTCCCCAATGTTCTTAGCCTCTCAGGTGTGTGTTCTGTCTTGCCGTTCACAAGACATCTGCGTATTCTTGCCATAACCTAGTGTAACTTGTATGCAATATCTTGTAATTCCACACCTGTTTCACAGTCACTATTTTGATGAGCAAATACATACAAATTAGTGTGAGATCACTGCTCTTTTATTCTACGTGTATTTTTAAAATCTGCTAGTCTCATTCTTTTCAGAGGGACACAGTTCCACCCCCACCATTTGCCCTCATGTATTTATTATATCATTGTATGGTCTATCCCTTTCCCCCACTCTGTGTCTGTGTTGGCAAGTTAGAGTGTAAGCTCTTCAGGGCAGGGCCCATCTCTATCTGTTTGTACATTGGCTAGCATAATGGGGCCCCCATCTTTTTGGAGCCTGTAAGCACTACCATGATAAAATAGAAAATAATAAGTACAGGCACCGAAGTTCTATTCAATAGGGGACTTTTATTGAAAAAACTAGCTTCTCCCACATTTTGGTTACCAATTAAGGGCACCTACTGACTTCATTTTGCCATTCACTTCAATGGGAGCAGGATCAGCGCTCAAGTTCATCTAGTCATTGGGTCTTCGTTGGTAGTGACTAAATCACAGCCAGTGCTGCAATCTCCTTGCCCCTTGGGTTATGTGTCACATATTATTTTTAACTGTTCGTGCTCTTACTTTAACTGATTTGTTATGTTGTGTTGATTGGGTGAAGAAATCTTAAGCAAAATGTCAATTTATATATTTTTGGTGAAGATGTTTTGGGGTTTTGCCCTTTGTCCTTTACTTGCGTAACCACTCCTGTTCCTGAAATTCATAGGCTGTCTTTAGTGTCACTGGTCTCAGGGGCGAAGAGAGAAGGCCCTTACTCTCCAAATGAGGTATTTCTAACAATGAATACAGGTGGCAGAATTTAGCCCCAAATTTCCTGATTGTTGCACTTTTTCTCACATTGGCCCTGAGTCAATGAGGCATGTCCCACTGAAGAAAATGGAAATACTTACATGAACTTATTAAAACAATCTGTGAGAGGTTTTCTACGCATCCTATTGCTATTTGAAGCACTGTATTTGGAGTAAATATTGTTCTGTCCTTAGGCCAGATGTTGAGAAATGTTGCACACTCCCAGTTCTCCTTTAGAA
Organism: Mesoclemmys tuberculata; assembly: GCA_007922155.1. Classification (NCBI taxonomy): domain Eukaryota; kingdom Metazoa; phylum Chordata; order Testudines; family Chelidae; genus Mesoclemmys; species Mesoclemmys tuberculata. Next base: position 58,517,265 of record ML675616.1, read on the forward strand.
AGTCAAAGGGAGAACTAAACATCCGACACCAAAAAACAGGCTATTATGTTGCTCACTTGTTTCCTTATACTCCCCCAATGGTCTGTCTATATGCATCTGTTGTCACTTATACTTAGCTTGTAAACTCTTCGGGGCAAGGGCTGTCTTTTTGTACAGCACCTAACACAATGGGGTAATGGTGCAGGACTGGGCTCCTAGACATTATGATAATACAAATCATAACAACAACACCTGACTGGATCAGGCCCCATGTTTGCAGTTACAGCTGATTTCAATTTTTCTCCATTTTTTTGTTGATGAAAATTGCGATTCTTTTAATGGACATTTTCCCCAACCACCTAGAGAAGTGCCAGGGGAATAGGAGGGAAAAAATGAGATATAAGAATGTTCACAGAAGATTTATCAGACAGTCTGACCAGCTTTAACTGTGGAATCATGCTATAGCAGAGTCCTTTGATAGTTTTAGTTTGCCCCAACCTCCCTTGGAGGGATTCCGTTTCAGTTAGCACCTTTGCTAAATGTCTGATGCTCAAAAAATCTTTGTCGTTTGACCCCAGACATTGTTCAACTACAGTAGTGTAAAGTAACTGGATGGTTGCATTTATCACATCTTGAGCCCATATTCTCTCATGTTGTTTGACACTTGCCACACTGACTAACATTCTTTGTTACCTCTGCATTTCTTCCTTTCTATTTAGTCTAACATAACAATACTGAGATCACTGTGACAGACAATTAAAATGCCCTCAATTACTACGTGAACTTCTTTGTTTCTCTCCCTTATTTGCATTACATTTCCCTTTCCTAGCAGTGTATGGCATTTGAGAAACTTTATTTTATTTTTCTGCATTAACTTATTTTTAGTAATTATTTCTACAGTCTAGTTCAGCTTACACTGAGATCTATTCTGGTACCTTTACTACACACCATATGGCATGTGTTTGTTTCTTCAGGAAGGTATTGGCTTTCCCCTCTGTATTGCTACCAACCCCCTGCTTATTTCATATTTCTTTACTCTCAGAAGAATAGGGAATCAAACCAAACTGCTTTTTCTGGCCACAGCCGTGCTCCCGTTAAAGCCAATGGATGTCACGGGGCCCAGTGCTGTTCTCCCTGGTGTCTGTTTATAAAGGCTCTTCAGAAGAGATTCATAGTTTAAAAAAATTAATCTATTAAAAATCTTAAAGTGAATTCTACTACAGTAGCCCTACACCACAACCTCCAGCTCTCTGCAGATGCAGTTGAACTATCAGCCATATGCATTCGCCACTCACTCCTTTTCTGATCATCTCTCATACTGTCCCACTCTTGAGCCATCCATTTTTGTTTCCTTTAGCTGCTCTCCTCCATCAGCAAAAGTCTTCCTAACCGCTGGCTCACTTTCTTGACGCTTCATAGTCTTGTCCTGCTCTCATGTCAGTTGAAAAATCTTTGCTGCTTATGCTCTTCAAGTAGGTAGGAAGCATGGCCAAGTAGCTAGGCCACTAGACTAGGTTTGGTTCCTGGATCAGCCACAGATTTCTCATGTGAATGTGAGTCAAGCAGCTCTGTGTTTAACTACTGTCGTTCAGCTGTGCAGGGCTACAGAGAGCTTTTGTATTCTACAGAGCCATGGCAACTGCTACAGAACCCGTGAGAAGGCAGAGGGCTTTTGCAAAGGGCAATTGTTTGGGTGTGGGTCTGTCACTAAAGGGCACAGTGAGCTAGCTAACCCTATACAGAAGGGCTATGAGCTCTGTCTACACTGGGATTTAGGTATCTAAGTCCAAAATTTAGACCCTCAAAATCCCTGAGAGTGCCTAACTCTGTAGGTGCCTGCATTTCTGCCAGTAAAATATCCTTGGTGCTTAAATTTCCGACTAGGTATGTGCACACAGCTGCCTGAAGCCTGACAACTGCCTAGTTCACACATAAGGTCCTGGAGGATCCTCCAATTAGGCAAATCCCTGAAGGGGGCCAATGTGAGAGGCATGCTCAGAGCAGCTTTACTAGATGGGGCCCCATACAGGAAAAGCTCTTCCCCCTTATACCCAACAGCCTGTTGGTTAGCGCACTCACTCAGAAGATGGGGGAGAGAGGTTCAAAGCCCTGTTCTGCCTCAGCTGGAGCAAGGGCTTGAATCCTGGTTGTGCACCTTCTAGGTAAGTGCCCTAACAATGGGCTATATAGTTTAGCTTACATTGTCTCTCTTTGTCTCTGGCCCAATGCCTAGTTAAGTATTTTATACAAAATGCAATACCTTCAACAGGTGAAACTGAGAAAGAAGCCCTCCTACCCAAGGGATCTTCTAGGTCAATGGAAGACCTGAATTCAAGTCCCTGCTCCACCTCAGACAGAACTAGGATTTGAACCCACTCTCTCATATAATTGATGAGCGCTCTAACCATGAGGCGATGGGGGATGGTAGGGGGGAAACCATCATTCACTCTCTTATCTGGAACTGCAGGGTTTTTTCCAAGCGTTAAATTAAGTATAAGTACTGTAAATGAGGGCATGCTATAAAGGCTTCATTATTAACACATCTAGGATAGGTTCCCTATGATGTCTGCTGACATACTAGCACCACCATGAAGAGCAAGAAACAAGTTGTGTGACAGCCATGGCTATGCTTAGGTTTGGGATACCGGCTAACGTAGAAGACAATGATCAGGCAAGAAAAAATGAATAATCCAGACAAAGGATGCATAGCACAGGGATGAAAAATGGACCCTCTACCAAGCAGCCAGGTCTGAAACCCAGGATCGAAAGCATTCTGCCCTACCTCTATAAAACCTAATCTGGTCTTGCTCGGTGGCTTGCCTTGGGTATTTTTTTGGTAATGTTTTAATTGTAGTTTCCATGCCCTAGGAAACCTACATTTTTGGTCTACATTTTTAAAGTACAGAAACAAAATAATAAAGTTTTGTTGGTTCTCTGTCCAATGTGTATCTAGCGCACGGTTAATATTTACTCCTTTTTGCCACATTAGTGCCTTTTCCCACACTATGGAACGTATTGCCTTTTACAGGTGCCTTAGTGCTACAGTTTTGGCTATGTGTGGGGTTCAGAAAAGTGTGACTTTATAGCATGCATAGAAGTTCTCACTGATCCTTAGTCCTCACCACATATCACCGACGGCTACCTCTAACATGAAGCTGGGGAATGGGGGGGTGCAACCCCTATCTCATGCAGTGAGGTTCATGCTACCATTCACTGTTAAAAATAGATGTTTCGCTGCAGTAGCACAGGCAGCAGAGGCCAATGACTGTGTACCCAGGGGAGCTAGGCGGATTTGTATGTGGGGCAGTTGGCCCATGAAGCCGCTGCCCATGTGATTGTGGCTTCACTGGTATTTTCAATGAACTAGCTCAATGAGCACAACTACAAGTCTGCCTACAGAAGCAGGAAATCGCACACCCTGATCAGAGTGTAGACGTGGTTTTAGAGGCAGGGGTGAATATCAAAGGGTAGGCTAATGTTGTTATTCCCTTCAGATAAACAGAAGTACCTGTTCTTCAGTGCAACTTGCTAATACAGGACAATACAGGCTTGACTTAATTACTAATATTAGGCCTGTGAGCAAAATAAGGTCTTTAAAGGAGAAAAAGCTATTAGTTAAATAGCATGGTTCAAATTTTGGTGTAAACTGATGTTGCTCCACTGCAGACAATGGCATGATGCCCATTTACATCAGCTGAGGATCTGTCCTAATTGGTACTGGTGCCGGGTGACCTAGCTTTGAAAGAGCAGGAGCTCAAGTTCCTGCGGTACACTAAAGCTGATAAAACGAATGTTGGTTAAGAGAGAGCGTTTTGTTTACTAAACGACAAGAGAAAAGTATTTGGGAGGAAAACTCAACCACTTATTATCATATGGTGTATGCACTTCTGTAGCCAGCACCCAGTTGAGCAGAAAAAATTTAAGGCAACGGTGAATGAATTTACTATTCTCTGAAGACTGTCTCATTTAAAAAATCAAACTTACTCATGACCTTTTCCCTGAACAGCAGGACAACACAAATCCATAATGCAGAAGCAGTCAAATGGAAGGCGAGGCCATGATTTCAAATGAACAACTGTTTTATTCATGAATGATGTGTAAAATACCCTCACATAGATTTGCTTTGTATACTGGAGTTAAAAATATAAAACTATACGTAACAAACACATACATTAAATAAAGAACAGTAGCATAGTTGTGTGTTCACCCAGTGCATGTTAGAAACACAACTAGGAATAATTATATAGCACATGAAACATGGAATATTTTCTGCAGATATTTTTGTTTGAAACTTTACTCAGGCATGGCATTTATGGCTATCCATATACCAAAAAGCAAAAGTTGAGCAATGTAAAACAGCGGGCTGTTGGAGACCGTGAGACAATCAGCTACTTGGCTTGTCTTACTGTATGGCTTTAGTTTTCAAATTAAGCAAACCTGCCAATTACTCACCCAGCCTTACTGATGCCGTATACCAAGTGCCACCTTAGTCATATGGCTTCTCTGCTACAGTTTGTCAAGAAGCCCAATCTTATCTAGTTCATTGACCTGCGCAATCACGAGTAATAAGCTGCTTTGCTGTGGCTAGCGGGGTGCCACAAGAGTTTCACTACACCAGCTAGAAAGGGGATGGTCATGGGCCAACATCATGCCGCACGAGCCTGCTAGTGCAAGCTCATCTTTAATTCAGAGTGGAACCCTCCAAAGCCTACAGGGCCCAGCCTGCTAAACTCAGAACTCGGTGGCTGGGCAGAGGGCGCTCAATGAAATGGCTGTCATCGTACGTTTCAACCTATTCACACAATTGACTGTCAGTGAAGCATTGAAAGAAATGCAAATAATTGTATGCAATTAAGAGCCAAGCTAGTTATGAATAGTGCAGTGCATACAAGGCCATGCAGTTGCTCAGGCCATACCTCGGTATTACAGATGAAGCGCTACAATCTCTGGCTCTTGGCTACGTTACTATAGTCAATGTTCTCAGACCCGCCTCCCCCCACCCGCCCGAGTTTTCCCAGCTGACAGCGGTGCAGGATATCACTTCCTCGTTTAGGCGTAGTGTTAACTTTGGTCTCACTTGTTCCAACCTTTGCATTCCAAGGTACAGCATCAACTCCACGCTCTACTATGTCATCTGGATACAAAGAAGCTGTTAGGTTTTTATGGGTGCTCCAGGTTTTAGGTTTTTATGGGTACACCATGCTTGTGTCATGGCGTAAAGACTACTTTTTTGGGGCGGCCATTAGCAAGCACATTTAAGCCACGTAAATAACTATATCAACAGAGAACGTTTATAAAGTTGCGCTTTCATGACATCCTCACAGTGTGTCTATCATTGAGTTCAGTGACCTGTTTATAACAACCCCGCTCTCTCTAAATCTCTAGCTAGGTTATGTGACAGTTTTGGCTAAAATAGGTAGTACGCCTTGCATTTGTATTGCACAGACTATAATACGTAATCACAATTTTTATTAAATACTTTTCAATTAAAATATTATTAACGGGGGGGGGGAGGAGCCCTGCAAATGATGCTGTAGGTCAGTGACAGGTCTCATATAAATATTCCCATTGACTTTAATTGGACTACTCACATGAGGAAAGGAGTGTGTTTACAAGATTGGGCCCCAAGTGTGCAAATCCTAGCTCAAGGATTAACAACATTGATTGTTGCTCTTCACATTTACTAGTGGGAAACAACCAAGAAGGGGGCTTAGGCATGGCATTTTAAAACATACAGTATATAAAAAATCTTCAGCTGAGGATTATTTTCCTTAACAGCTATCGTTCTTCAGTACTGCAGCTCGTTATAGTCCAGCCTTTTTACTTTAACAGTGCCCTACCCACCCTGGTATTCCACTTCAGGGTACAATAAATAAAATTAATTATACTACTCTGGTTCTTGCATCAAAATATTACAGAACGTCTGACATTTATTTGTTCTCAGTGTAATTCTACTGGCTCCATCTGACTAAGTTTACATTAGCTAGGCTGCCGAGCCAGTCATACTGTGTGCGTATACAATTTCACAGATCATCTAGGATAAATGTAAAGAGGTTCAAGAGCACTACATGAGAATGGCTAGAGCTGCTCACCATTTTATTACCTAATGGGGAGGAAAAAGTTCATGAACTATGGACACCGTTAGTTTAAAAAAAGAAAAAGATGCCAGTAGACACGGGCTAGGACAGCCTGTTTTGGCTGATGCTTTGTGCACTTTGCAAACCCTGAGGCAGGAACTGAAAAACCACTTTTAAAATAAAAAGAGGACTATGATCGGTAGTCTTTTGGAAATGATGACCTACACATCTATCCAATTTACGATCATTGACGCGTGCCCTCTGAACATATATTATTGAACAGGTTTCATAGCCTCAGCAGAAAAAATGACACCGTAATAGATAGTGGGGAATAATTTATATAGTCCATTTGATAGTCCTTCAACATGCAATTGTATTGTTGGTAACTAACCTCATACTTCAGTCACTGCTGCAAAAAGCAGGGGAGCAGATGAGGCTTGACTCCAGCACACACAAAGAAGGCTGGGGTGGCTTTATGGATAAACTTTACATACCAGGTCAGCCATTGCCTCTGATAAACCGTATTAGTTCAGGGTGCATTTGTATGTGTGTCTGCATGTGTGTTAAATACATAAAACTGTCATGCTTGTTTGTCTTCGCCTTGCCAGGCCAGAGTTCAGCCAGTGAGAAGAGTAAAGGGGAGCTGAGGAGCTCACTCATAGCTCTTGCCCTCTGTGTGCAGAAGTGGAGCCAACTGACTCCACGCCCTTGTTCCCGTCTTCCTCAGAGCCCATGAAGGGCGCGCTGAGGGTCTTGGGAGTCACAGGTGGGGCAAGGGGCTCATAGGCAAGGGAATCAACATCATGGTCACACAAAAGTCTCCAAACAATTAAAGCAGCCTAAAGCTTTGGAGCAGCTGTGACACCTCATATAAAAGAAAGCTTCTGGAGCAGCTGCGGGAAGGGTGTCTGGTATGGAGTAGGGGGACTCCAGGAATGTAGAGGAATAGGGGCATAGGGATGGTCCCATCTATCTAAGGGAATTTGGGTCTGCACTGTTTGTGAGTAGACATCCCTGCTTGTTCTATGTTGGCCAAGGCCATCCACCGCCCATTCAGTGGAAAAATTTGAGGAAAATTTTGCAAGGTCAGTCTTGGAGTTTTCCTCCTCCATTGGCACTTTTCATGGGCGTTTCTGCAGCAGGGAGAGACGAGCCCAGCATGCACTAGTGAACAAAAAAGAGGCCTTTGGCCTTCTGTCTTCCTGGAACCTGGGGCCAGGTTCCTTCTTCTCAACCCTAACACAGGATTTTATTTTAATTCTCTGGACTGGGCACTGTTCTCTTCCCACCACTGGAGCTGTCCTGCAGCTCTAGCTGGGACGTATTCAACTCTATATGCTGCATAGCCTGGAGTGGGCTATGAATGCATACAGCAGTCACTGACAGTAAATAACCTATCCGTGCTTTCACCCTGGCTGACTTGCAGATACATACCTGCAATTTTTATCACTCTTTAAAAAAGAAAAAAGTAATTGTGAAACGAGTTTAAAGAGTACTGAGATGCCAAAGAACAGGGAATTCAGAGCATCAGAGCAGCATCTGAACAAGTTCTCCTCCAAACAGCTCTGACACTTCCTCTCAACAAAAATCATCGTAGGTTTTGTTGTTTGTGGCAGGCTAAGCTTTCTTCAGATAAACTGTGCAGGAGATGTTCCAAAAGCAGGCAGAACTTTCCTTTCTCCTTTGGCAATGATAAATGAAGCTGTAATTATATTTGAATAGCGAACTGTCCTTTTTCCCTTAATTCAACGTGAGTTTTTTAAACATAAATGATATTAATTGGAGTGCCAAATTACAGTACCTTGAGAGGAAAAGTGATCTCCAATGAACAGCAATGCTGCAGGGAACTTAAATGCCACTATTAGTGCGAAAACAGTTTCCACCTCTATTTGGTATCTGCAAATCTCTATATTCTTTGGGGGTGGGGGGGTGTACACATACACTGATGTTATTAAACGTTTTTTTTTAAATCCAAAGTAGTTAAGAGTGATAAAAATTGCCAGGTTTTACAGTCTCATTAAAGTAAGTGTCTGCATGTCAGGCAGGGTGAAAGCATATGTAGTTTATTTACTGTTTTTGACTGTTCTACACATTCATTTAAGAATATGTAGTCATGTAGGTCAAATTCTGATCTTTATCACAGCACTGTAAAGAAAACAAAATCTGACCTCCCATCAGAGTAAAAGAAGATTTATATTAAACTTCAAGGCAACATATGTTCGTATTTTCCCACTAACATTCAGATTACACTGAAACAGTAGTTCATAGTGAAGTGGATGCTGTTTTATTTGCATGTTAATGAGTTTTCGGTAAATGGTACAGTGCAGTGTCCTGGGGTTGTGGATTGCATCCATTTTGATCAGATCACAAGAAATCAGTTTAAAGTTTAGAATAGTATTATATTCCGATTTAGGACTACCATACTTTACCTAACATGTATCTTATTTCACCTCATGAACACTGAGCCAGCTAAAAAGGCTGGCTACCCTTAATGGATTTTCCTTGTCTCTTAAGTGCCGATACATAACCTATCTCAAACTTAGCAGTTCTTTTTGACACACAGTTTAAAATAGTTTACGCAGAAAGGTTCGTAAAAACTTTAGTATGGAAAAATAGTATTATCTGAAGCTTAATATTAATATAAACATTATAGAAAAAATACATATTTACATAATGTCAAAATACAATTATATACAATAATATCCATTACACTTAAATTATATATCTGTAAAAAAATTACCAGCCCAATAAATTATACACAGCATCAATAGAAATGTCTGGCACCTCTCTAGTGCATGAAACATGCAGGCAAGCGCACACACACATGTGCACGCACGCACGCACACACGCACGCACACACGCACGCGCACACACACACAAACTCTCTTAACAGATCTCATCACAAAAGCCGGTGTCTGTTATGTTCTTAGTGCCTCGAATAAACAGCATCTGAAAGCAAGGAACACTGAGATTAGAAGAATCCCCAGCCTTTTTTATTTTCATCTTTAACAGATGAATATGGTGCTTGGAGAAGTTGTGGAGCGCCTGCACTGTCTAGAAATCGGTCTGACAAGAGGTAGGCAATGCGCAAGTTCCCACTCACAGCTCTGCCACCACATGTCAGTCATGAGTTGTACCACTCCTGTTATTTCAGTCCTTGGCCTCTCACGTGGAGGTGGGAGTCAGATCACCAAATTCTTTTCCAGTTGGGAAAGGAGATGGGCTTTGAAGACAGGTCATCAATGATGGAAAGCAAGCGTCACTTATTACCGGTAAAAATTACTTGTGTTGCACTGGAAATATCCACGGTGTTTCACTAACATAAAACATGTTCCTTCTCCCAACAAGCTTATAATATAATGTGGATCAGACAAATGTGAGGTAAGAACGTGCAAGGGAAACCAGGAAGAGAGAATTGGTGAAGTGAAGGTGGAAGTAAATATTTCTGTGAGGAGTGAGTTTTAATGCTGGGGGAGAGATTTAACGGATGTTCCCAGCATAGGGGACAAATTAATAGCGTGTGAGATAGCAAGAACGTGAAAGAGAGACAAAGGATGTAGTAAGGTGATGATGCTGGGAGATGTATAGGGTGTGAGTGTGTGGTGTCGGGAGGAAATAAAATCAGAGATGTAGGTGAGGAGATCAAGCTGGGATTTAATGGGGAAATCAGTGGAGAGGAGATCGGCCAGAGTAATAGGGAGGAAGACAACTGTAGCAGCATTGTGGATAGTGGAAGGGGGAAGAGGTGAGAAGAGAGAAAGGCTGACAGGAGATTATAATAACCCACGCAAAAGATGATGCAATTTGCCCCAGCTTTGAAATTGTGAATACATAATTACATCTGAAATGCTTTACAATTCAATAACTTTCTCCCTACCTCTGTGATACTCTGGATTCACATTTTCATATATTGGAAACAAGGGATTTTCTTGTTCACTGCGTAGCTTCCTTGCTCTTAACACGTCTCTCACACACTGATGTAAATAGACATATTGACACTGGAAACGAGGAAGAGAAGTGTCCGAAATGAGTGAACTCTGCCACGGAGTAAGAGATCTCACACTCAGATGCCATTTAATGGTAAATATGAAGTGTTTTGAAACATCTTTGTTCCAAGGGAGATTAAAAAACCATATTGTTACGGGAATGTGATCTTTTTCATAAGATTTTTATTTGAGCAGACTTGGAAAATTGTCCAATAGAACATTTTTCCATTGGGAAATGGTATTTTGTCAAAACTGAAACGTCCCATGGGACCATATCAATATCAACAAAATTTCTTTTGGAAAAGAAATTTAAAATAAAAATGTTTCAAGAATGTCACCGTGTTCTGTTTCCACGTGCTTGGAATGGAAGGGTTCAGGTTCTCATCTCAACATTACATATCGATTTTACCTCTGGGCTGGTGCTCGTGGATTCTCACTGTTTGCTACATTGCGGCTGTCTACTCCAGGGGCTCACGCGAGACTTGCGCCATGACTACAAGGGGTCAGGCATGTTCCTGTCAGACATTTTAGCTGGGTATGGGTCCGACTGGGACTTTATGTCAGGCTAACACTGAAGATCACAATCCAGTCTGGGAAATCTGACTGTCGTGACTGGAGTGCGTCTGTGATTAAGACAGTATTGAAATAAAATTCTCTATATCCTCATGCCCAAGTGTTGCTTTTGCAGACATCAGCAAACTTAGCCACTCATAACCTAGCCTCTAAATTGCAACAAATGGCTACACTGGTATCAGGCTGCAGGGCCAGCAAACCCACTCCAATTCCTCTATTTACACGTTCCACAGATACAAAGCACAAGCTGCCTCCATTACTCTCTGTTACTAAATTAGTCCCTAAGTGTTTAGCCACCATCCTCTTAAAGCGATTTTCTTGCACTTTTAAAAGCATAAAAAGACTTGCTTATCCTGTGCTAAGAGAATAAATGCGGTCCCTTCTGCATAACGTGTTAGGAAATGATTGATCTTCCTTCCCAATAGTACAACGAAAGATGATCACATGAGCTCAATAAGCACAAGGACGCCACACAGCTGCAAGGTCAGAGTGCTACAGTTTCAAAATAACAAACACTTGAATAATTATTTCCTTCCTCCAAGTTTTCTCCCTTTATGTCTGCCTATCTATTCATCTTAGTGCCCGTCCCAATGTTCGTAAGTGTTGATATTCCTCTCCCCACTAATATTTATGTAGCTCTGTAACTCCCGTGCAATGTGCTGGTAAAGGTCTGTTGCATTTCATTCCTAGGGATGACTGCAGTTCGGTGATGGGTGAAGCGGTCCCTAGTCTGTCGAAGTTATCTGTGTCATGCATATAAAACTTGATATGCAAGGCCTGATCCAGCTCCATGGAAGGCAATGGAAAAAATCCCATTTGCTTCAGTGGGAATTGGATCAGATTCCAAGTGATACAGAACCTCGAACTATCTTACAGTGGAGCCACAAGGCCGAATTTATGAACGTTTGCGAAATGCTTTGAGATCCTCAGAGGAAACACTCTGTGTTCAAACTATTATGATTATATTAGTGATGAAGATGCGCCATTATGTGCCATATCCAAAACTTACCTCTGTCTGAACCATGTGAACCCTATGAAGCCTTAGATCATGCACGGCTCCATAAATATCCACTGAGTCCTTAGAATCTAGTTGCTGAAGGATTCGATCCAGTGCAATGAATGTGCCTGTCCTACCAACACCAGCACTGAAACGAGAGAAAATACAAACCCCCTGAGTCAAAAAGCTCTTGCCAGCTTTACATTTCACACAGGCAAGATACAGATTTGCATTGCTATAGATCCCTCATGGTATTTGGGTAACTGCACTATTCAAGTGGTAGCTCTAGGATTTCAGATGGAAATAGTTTACAGCAGAGGTAGATTTTTCGTTTGGAGTCATGGAAGAGCTCGTTGGGATATTTCCCATTCCTATAGATCATATCATAGGCTGATAGTTGCATATATCCCAACCTGTTTGTAAGGATCTTTTAAAGCTCTTTCTTTTCTAGAGATGAATCTGCAAGTTCAGACTATGACCCTGGATATGGACCCAAATTTTGAAGTTGACCCACAACGCTTTAAATTTTGGGGGGAGGTTCTTTGGCCTGTGTTACGCATGAGGTCAGATTAGATGGCCATGACTGTCCCTTCTGGCCTTAAACATCTAAAAAGATCAGGACGCACATCTGCAGCTCAGATTCATCCCTAGTCATGCCTCCCTTTTTCTTATGACACTTTTTAAATTGAGACTTTGGGCCAGATGCAGCAGTGCAAAGGAGACAAAAATCTGCCACAAGCAGGCAGCTGAGGATCCCCCTGGAATAGCAGGTGTGCGAGGGACAGTGCTCCAGTCGCCCTACCTGGAGGCGGAACTTCTTGAGAAGGGTTCCTCACTGCCATTAGTTGGGCACCCAGCATCACCCAGGATGAAGGTATGTGTGTCAAACACTGCTCTGGAGCATCTTGCCCATCATTTGTCTAGTAAAGCCCGTGGCTGTTCCATAGTAATTTAAACAAAAGTTACCTCCTGACAGACACCATCTTTAGAGATTTTTTAAGTATTTTGTATAAAACTCCTGAACTAATCACATCCTGCTTTCATTTATACCTGCAGTGCACAATGGTTGGTCCAGTGTCTGGAGTCCTGTTGATGTAATCCCGTACAGTTCTTACAAACTGGATCAGGGACTGAGTGGTCTCTGGAACTCCATGGTCTGGCCATACTGTGTAATGAAAGTGACGAATGAGCCTCTTTGAGTCGAGCTGCTCTTCCTGTCAGATCACAGAAAGGTGGGATAATCAGAACACTGAAGAGGCAGATGTTCTAACACACCACGTCTTTGTGGTGAACTTCACGTTCTCTTACAGCTGCCACTAGGGATTAGGTCCCTGGAGAGGGCGGGGTTTAACTATTCTAAGTTATCCTAACAATTTTTTTTTTAAATAAAATAAAATAAATGAACATACACTACAAATTTTAAACTCTCTTATTGTCCATTCCGGAAGCACGGACTCAGAGAGCATCTCCACTATCAGGTCTCCATAATACAAGGAATCCTGGTCAAGGGGCCAGTAATGATCACATTTCACCTGTATGGACAAAGAAAAGAGTGTTTCAGTAACAACAGCAGCTGGCGCCAACCTCTCATATTTAAACTGCTTCTTCTCTGCTGAATTTTTGCAGAGAGTTCCTAATGGCCCCCCTCTTCCAGAGAGGCAAGAAACAGTCGCGCATCAGTAGATGGACAATTAGGGCAGCAAAAATAATCCATATGCACATGTAGTCTGTAAAGGACTTAAGCAAATGCTTACCTAAGTATGCAAGTGGTCCCACTGAGAAGTGAGGCATTGCTTAAGTACTTTGCTATGCCAAGGCGTCAATAGCAAAAATGGTTCCTACACATAGTTATGATTGTTTGCCCGCTTTAGACTACGTTTAAAGCAGAGGTTGATCTGGGCTGATTTAGTGGACCAGTACTTTTTTCTGGAGGCTAACAACTTGTATGCTAAAATCTGAACTTTTATTTTAAAAAAAATTCAATCTCTAGCTCTTTTAATTGCTAAAGATAACCTCACACATGTGATCAGAGTATGAACCAATTCAGTGATGTCGGCCTGAGTCTGAAGACAGCCTGAAACGACAGCTCTGAGAGAGCCATGCATTGTTTTATTCATGTCAAGGGTATATTCATTTGAAAGCCTAATGTTTGCAATTTAAATGTCAACATTGTTACCTATTTTACTGCTGATCAAAGAACATGAAAAGAAGAGGGATGATCATATTAAGAAGATCAGCTGTGAGTAAACTTTTATATTAACAACTCAAGAAGATGGAACTTGGACTACTATTTCCCATGCCTCCCCCCAGTTCAATGTCTGGTTTAAAGAGTGATGCAAGGAGGCTGCTCTGGCTTTTCACTTATATAACTAGAAGTTTCAAAAAATACAAATGCAATGAACTTGGATGGAGCCATTAATTGTGTGTGTCTACACAGGGGTCTCAGGCAGGGAAAGGGTACTTACACGTTCCCCAGTTTAGTCACCTGCCTCTGCACCATACATAGATAATGTTTTTATGGTGGCTCATATTCTGATGATATCACCGTAAGTTTTACGAGGTGGTCATGGACAATAAAATAAGTAAATGTAAGGCCCAGATAAGTTTAATAATTTTAATAGACTTGTCTTAAAAAATAGACCAGGAAGTAACATGAAGCACATGTAATGCATGGAGCTTTTCTCATGATCTTTGTTGATGTCCACCTTTGTCTTCCCATATCCTTACCCTTTGTACAGTGTCATCCCTTGCAATATTAGGTCTACCCGCTCCTCTTGAGAAGCCCTTACGCAAGTAGTCACACTGAAGCCACGCACTGTGCTTATAGTTGCAGAATCAGGCCCTTCTCGATTGCAAAGTCTTTGGGTAATTGCTACATTTGCCCCTTAAGTGCCAGGCATGCGTCCCTTGATTCAGTGGATTCTAAGCACTCTCACTGACATGCTATGTGACCTTAGATCTGGCACTTCACCTCTTTGTGCCTGTTTCTCCACCTACCCTTTTTCCGTCTTGTCTATTTAGACTGTACGGGCCAGATGTTTAAAGGCATGCAGGCACCTGACTCCGGCAATCAAAGGGATTTAGGTGCCTAAATATCTTCAAAAGCCTGGTTCTAAGCTCTTAGAGGCAGGCATTGTCTTTTACTATGTGTCAGTGCCTAGCATAATGGGACCTTGATCTCAGCCAATGTCTGTGGGTGTTAGTGTCATACAAATAATAAACACAAAATTTAAAAATAGTAATGAATATGCAAGAAAACTCTCTACTCACTCGGCCCTTTTCGACACACTGGGTTACCATGACAATATTGTGAACGTTCTGTTCCCAGGCCATCTTCCAGAAATCATCTTTGGTGCCAGGCAAAGGGCCCTGCGTCGCTATGTATTCCCTGCGGAAATTATTGCCCTATGAATCCAGAAAACTCCAGTTAGTCTCTAATGCCAGAGAAACAGACTTTATACCAACTGCAAACAAACAACCACAGTTGGGGCATCAACACCTTCGCTGCAGCTACAACTTGAAAGCTGAAGGACTCCCTAAACTCTGGAAGCAGAAGGCTGGTGGGAGCAGGGAGGAGGAAGAGAATGTGCCAGTGTATTTAAATATTGCTGGAAGGTATTTATTAGCCCCCTTTGCATTAGTCAGAGAGTTTTCATCCTTCTATTGTGTTCAGCACTGCCCCAGGCATTTTGAACCATCAGGTTTGCGTTTCGTTTGGCTGTTTTCCATTAATTAACTGAGATCTGCATTGAAATCTGGATCGTTAGGGCTCTGCTATTATCAATCATCATTCCTTGGCAAAGGACACAATTGTAATCTCAGCCAATTTCACCATAATGCAAGGTGCAAACCCTTGCCGGATGAAACACAAGTCCATACATAAGACTTGCGCAGTGACAGCTGTGCTTCGTGCAGACATTGTATAAAAACAGTGACCTTTGAAACAATGTCCTTGGCCAATTATAACAGCAGTCTTATATGACTTATATGATAGCAATCCAGGGAAGTGGTTTTAAGAACAAACTTAATCAGTCACAGTCAACTGTATGGCAATCGGACATGGCCTTTCAGCACATGCACAAAACCAGTTCTCAGACTTTTAGTTAAAATCAGAGAACATATGGAAAGGGGAGCCCTTGGAATCTAGCATGGCAAAGCACCTTCCTCAGTCTTGCTGGACAATGGCTGTCTCCTTTGGAGGGAGGGGCCTGGGGTAAATCTGCCCCACCCTGGATGAGGCCTTTGCTTTTCTCCTCAGCACCTCCTTTACCATGCTCAGGGGTGGACTTGGTTTGGACCTGTGGAATGTCCCTCCATCCCACAGGGTGGTGGATGAGCCAGTCAATCTATACCACTCAGACCTCAAGGAAGTACCTTTCTCTGGCCCCTTTGGTGGGGCTGTAGATGTGATGGTGTCACCCTGGGGGGTCAGAGCTGTATCAGCCCTTCCTCCCAATCTGGTGCCTGGGTTTTTCCTTTGCTGCTCCCTGTCTGCGGAGAAGCACTATCTCCTAAATTGGGGACATCTCTCCCCCTACTGCCACAAGCCTTCTGCGGCGGCAGTGGCCCCTTTCCCCTCCTGCCCCTCCTCTAGCAGAGGCAGGGTTTTAGTAGCCCTGGAGTAGCCTTTAATTGGGCCCAGGTGCCTCTAATTGACCTGCAATAAGCTCGCCCCTACCTGCAGGGAAAAGAGCCTTTTCATCCATGCACACCCCATCCGTGGCCCCACGAAGTCGCGTGACCTCCTCGTCAACCTCCTCCTAGCCCTGGCCAAACTAACCATCTACAAGTCCAGGGAGAGGAGGTTGGCAGGGGAGGCTCCCTGCGACTGCGGGGCCTATTTCCGTTCCCTTGTTAATTCACGTCTCTGGGCGGAGTTCCACTGGGCGGTGTCCGCTGGCTCCCTGGACACCTTCGAGGAGCAGTGGACGCTGTCCAGGGTTCTCTGCTCGGTGTCCCCTTCTGGTCTCCTACGTTTGATCCTGTGACCTTCACGCCCCTTCCTGTTTTATTCATTTGTTGTCCCCCGTAATTAGTTGAACCCAGGTTCATTGGTTCCTCCTCTAGGTTGGGAGGGGAACCTTTAGGAGTGGGTGGGCTTGCGCCCACCCACGTCCCCTGGTGTTCAAATAGTGGGAAAAGAGCCTTTAACATTCTAGGGCTCACACACCTGCCCTCAGATACCCTTTGGTAGTCATCCGGCCTGACTTTACCCCTCTAGCTACATGTTAAGTTTTATATGAAGATGAAATTACCACTGGGGAGAAAAAGAGTGCAAAAAACACCATTGAGACACTTACTGGTATGTAGCTTGCATTAATATAATCTGAGCAAGGATCATCATCTACATTGGAAAGCTTCACTCTCGACGTATCATCTGGGAAGAAATGTATTACAAGAGGTTTATAACTAGGTCTTGATTGTTAGGCCCTTTCATGTACATGGAAATGTGGCCCTGTAAAAATCCTAAATGCACTTTCATGGACAGAACCTCAAGGCTTGTTTGCAAATGATAACCATCCACATCTATACAACAGCTTTCACCAGGAGGGTTCCAAAGCACATTGAGACTATGAGCTGGACTGTGCGCAAGGGGCTAGAACCACAAAGGGCCATGAGCACTTAACTGCCCCTTTAGGCATTGCAGTCCAAAATGTAGGCATTGCTGATGTGCTCAAAACTACTGTTCAGCTGCCTACCCTGTAAGTGTCCCAGTTTCTGATGGTGGGCATGTGCAAAGCTGCTGATGACCTGATACCGCCCCACAGCTAACGAACGGCTCAGAACTGTTGCTCAAGCTGAAGTTCGAAATCAGGATTCTCAAACAAGGTGCTCCCCCACTTATCTCGCCTCTTGGGCCTGTCCTCAGAGATGTTCGAACACACCTGCAGGACCAGGCACCACACAAGAGAGAGTGTGTGTGGCTCCCTCCCAGCCTAGTGACTCGGATATTCACCTGGGATGTGGGATATCCAAGTTTAAGTCCCTCCTTCAATTATTTATACCAGGGGAAAAGCTCCAGCTGGGGATACTGAGAGAGATCCATCCCACAATACCCTGGGGGTGAGGGACTCACCTTGGGCATGGAATTTGTGGGTTTAGGTCCTGGTTTCAAGTCAGGCAGAGCAGACATTTGAAAACAGGTCTCCCACATTTTAAGTGAGTGCTATAACCTCAGGGCTATTGGCTGCAATGGGGTGGGCCTCTTCTGTCTTTCAGGAGAATGGTCTGGGTGTCGTCTGCGAAGGCCTGGGCTTACGTGCCTAGTGTCAGGAGAGGGTTCATAGTGGAGAATCCTGAGTGAAGGGAGGTGCCTCCCTCTGGCACGTCAAGTACGCAGAGGCCAAAATCAATGGGAGTTAGGTGCCTTTGTGAATCTGGGCCCTAAGTCCCGTCTTCTTCGTTTTGCATTTTGCTGATGGTTTCAGAGGATCCCTCTCTGAGGTGCCCAACTCTCCTTGTGCATTGAGGGGGTGCCTATATGTCTAACTCAGGACAGAGGATTCCTGTAGATGACTGGGCACCTAGAGGTGAGGCACTGAAATGCCTAAGTACCTTTATGGATTTAGCCCAGAGAGACTCCATCCCCCACATTTTTCCACAGCTGAGCACAATTCCATTGCAGAACACAAGCCTCTTCCCTGCCAGTGCTCTTGGGGTTGCTAGCTACTTGAAAGCAGTAGGGGGTTAGGATAATGGTGGGACGGTGGCTGTTTCCCTCTTTGCCCCTGATGGCAGAGCCCGCTGTGCATGGGAGCTAGCACACCCTCTCCTCCTTGTCAGAATAGCCATGAACCCATGTCACTGGGCAGGTCCCTGGGAGAATCCTGGGTGATTCAGCATGAGAACATTCCTCCTGAGTCCTGCCTGCAGTGCTGCCTGTCCAGGGCAGACTGGGACATAAAGTACCGCAGCACCACACACACACGTTGGGTACTTCGACTCTGCAGTTGGGTGGGTACTTCCCAGCCTGGGTAGACAGACAAGTGCAACTCTGCTGGAACTAGATGCTAAAAATACTGCAAGGTAGTCACGGTCAGCCACAATACCCTCCCAGACCCATGGGGCATGTACTTGGGTGGGTGGCCTCAGCCATTGCCCGGGCTGCCCCAACCTACATTGCTATTTTTAGTGCATCCGCTTGACCGGAGTTAGCATGTGTCAGTCTGTCTGAGCTGGGAAGCACTCTCCCAGCTGCGGGTAGATATACCCACAGAGGGATCCCTTCACCCACTATTGAAATGCAGCCACCTCTGGATAAAACATGGCAACACTACATGGCACATTAGGACTGGAAATCATCCTGACTGCTACCATAGCCCATTGAAGGGGGCTGGGCAAATTACCTCCAATAGGCATTCCCCAGGATGTCAGGGCTACTCCCATTCTCATGGGCCACATATTCTCAGGATCTTTGTCTTGCAAGAAAGAGGACTCCTTCAGTATTATCGCCTTGGGCCATGCTGGGGGCACGGTGCTACTGCAGATTCATTGTTAACTGCAGGAAGAGACTGTCACCGATCGATGTCAATTAGTCACTTGTGGCTGCTAGAAAGTGTTGCACTGACGATATCTGAATGACCTGGGAGGAAGTAACCCTACTGCTATCTGGTGCTGATCACACAAAGCACACATGCAAAGGTTTCTATTATTATTCCTACTACACCTAGTACCACCCGACAGAACAGCTGAAAGACTGTAACAGCTGAAACCTTTTACAAACAGAATGAACGCTAGTCATTACACCTCTGGCATGAAGTGAAATTTCATGAAATTTCTTTTTAAATGGCACTCACGGCCATACGCTGTCAGCATTGAAGCACCAAGGCTTCAATTGGCAATACTATTTCATCTCCAATAAGGTGAGATAAGGAAAGGGATAAGCTACACGCCCATCTTATTCTTCCTGGTGAAAAGAAGTGAAAATTAGCTGGTGTGATGTAATATCACATACCGAAACATAAAACTTACAGGGCAATATATTATTGTATCGATTTTTCCCTCTGTTCTCTGGCAAAAGTGCTATGTCACATGATTGGTTTCGACCCACATCTTTCAAGTCCTGTAAAATGCCGAAATGAATGTGAGATGAAAATACTCAAAGGAAGCTATAGCGTAGAACATACAGCACAGCAGCCCTCCACGGCCAAGGAAAGGGAATGGCTTTCATTAGACTGAAGTTAAAGAAAATAGGGGCATTGGCTTGAGCCAGGCACAGCGCTGGCAGGGATTAGTCGAGATTTGCCACACTGCTCCGCTCCAACAACTCAAGCCCAATCTTCAGCAATTCCTGCTGGTCCAGTGCGGGGCCCCTGTGGAGCAGGCGCTGCCCAGTGGGATCAATCTGTGCCATATTAAGTTGTGGTTTTGGCAGCAGGACAAACAGGGACTCGGGTGAGAATGTCAAACTCATTTCACTTGTGTGAAGAGACCAGTGAATGCATGTCTCTGGGGGTAAAGGGTTAGTGAGCCGGAGTCAGCACCCAACCACTCTGTTCAATAAAGAAAGGGTTTGACAGGAGTGAATTCGTACCTCATATTCCTTGGACAGAAGGTAGTTCGAGTCTGCTTGGAGTTTGGTGAAGTGCCCTTCAAACTGATTTACTTTTATTGGACTAAAACATTCAACAAAAGGCAAAAAGACAAAAACAAAAACACCCAGTTACCACAGGAGGGAACAAGGACATTCATTCATTTCACTCATTACCAAGGAAATGTTTTAAATGAAGAAATATCTGCTTTTACCTGGAAGTTCTCCGGCTCCTAGAAATAATTTCAAAAGAAAAAGAAACAGCTTATTAGTGAGTGACTGGAGAAACTGTTTCAGCTATGATGCCATATTAAAACAGTTTTAGAAACAAACTTTGAGTTTACCCTTTCTGCCCCAAGTTCAGATGGACGGACAGCGGTCTGTCCCTGCGAATGCTTAGCCTGGCTGTCGGTCGGTCATGCCCGTTACTGCAATAGAAAAGAGGCTATTCTTACTTTGATTTTAGTGCCATGGTTAGAAATTGATGTGAGTTAGGCAATAAACATATTTTGTGGACGGAAATAAAGAAAAGGAATAAAAAAAATGGCTGTTTCATGTGCTACTCTGAAATGGATCTTTGCAGCTGCACAATTTTCCTGTATCTTAGTTTGCTGCAGCAGGATAACAGGTTTTATGTTATGTATAGAAAAAATTGAGTACAACATTAATGGGATGCTTTACCATAAGGCACAAGACCAAACTACCACTAAAGTGGGTACTAGCGCTGGTCAGGAATATTTTAACCAACATGCCGATTTGTGAAAACTGAAACTTCTCATGGAAATGTATGAGTTTCAGCTAACCTTTCGTTGGGAAGGTTTCTTAGGTCCAGGATGGAATTATCAGTGAGAGAGAGAAGTGCCCACTCCAGCATAACCAACAGCTTGGAGGCCAGGGTGCTCATTCGATATGCAGAAGACATAATTCATGTCTCTGGTCTGAATCTCTCTCACTGTTTTTTTCCCCCTCCCTTGAAAAATTTAGAAGAGTTGTGGTTTTGTTCCAACACAGAACGATAACAAATTTCAAATCCTCAAAATTGCTTGTAACCTGGAATTCTTGATTTCCAGTGAGTCCTAGTGGGTATCCTATGGCAAGATAAGGCCTGACCAACATCCCCGTGATTAGGTGTTATCACTAGCTCCATATGTAGATGCGGAAACAGGTGGTTGGTGGACTTTTCAGAAGTGCAGAGTGCCTGAAGCTCTCACTGGTTTCAACTGTTGTGAGTGCTCACGCAGCACCTCTGCAAATGAAGCCATTTGGGACCTGTGGCGGATCAGAGCAGGAGTCAGTGTCAGCGCTATGACTAGATTTGGGGAGTTTTGGGAATTCGCTCCATGCTCATTCCACTATTCAGGGCCAGTTCATATCATTGTGCCAACATTGTCCTTTAGCTTAAATAGCTCTTCTCTCTTCCTGGTGTTTACTGGCCAGGAACAAAGTCAGGCTGGAAATCAGAAGAAGGTTTCTAACCATCAGAGGAGTGAGATTCTGGAACAGCCTCCCCATAGGAATTGTGGGGCCAAACAACCAAGCTCGTCTTAAGATGGAGCTTGATAAATTTATGAATGGGATTATGTGATGGGGCTGCCTGCAATAACTAGGGTCTGGACTCAATGACTCAGGACGTCCCTTCCAGTCCTACATTCCTATGTTCCACTAACCCACACACAGCCTTTGTTTCTGATCACCATTAATTCCCTCAGAAACCTCTCTGGTAAATGAAACAAACATTTACCTACTGTATATGACAGAAAAACGTACGAACGTTCACTGACTCACTGAACAGAACTCATAACAAGAAATCACAATACAGTTGAGGTTTTCCAAATTCAAGAAGTAGGCAACCGAGATGTGCAACACAGAAAACATGCACATCATATGATTTACAGTCGAACTACTTAAAGCAAAAATAAATTAGAGGGCAAGGGACATATCTTCAAATGCAGATGCTTAAGTAGCAGCCAGGAGAAAATGTATATACCTACTGTGAATGCAAGACCTGCATTTTACTCATGCATAATGGTAGCTGTGTATGCATACAGATGTGTAGAAGTGCACTAGCCTGTATGCACATATAAATGCAGGTTTTATGCACAAGTGCACAAGTTTTTTCATGGTCAGCGTCTAGACATCTGCATTGTATTTGGGCTTACGTGTCTAGAAGAAACTGCTAACGAACAATTCCATACAGACTAAGAACTAGAACTGCTTAGAAAACAATTTCCAATGTTTCAAAGAAAAATTCCATTCCAACACCAAGTGAAAGGTTGCATTTTTAAAATTTCCTATAGAATAGAAATTCCAAAAAATTTTGACTCAGTAATATCAAAACATTTCATTTCAAATACTGTTAAATGTTTTGTTTCAACAAGGTACAACTTTCATTTCTATAATGTTAAAATATTATAGTTAATATTTCTATACATTTAAATTAAAATAAAATAGATATAGTTTTATATAACATTCATATTATAGAATAAAAATCAGTGCAAAATGAAATGGAACAATAAAATCTGAACTACACCTTTTGACATTATTACAAGAAAATGTTTCAATGTTTCCGAAACAAGAGGGTCAAAATTAATCGTTTCAAAGTTTTCCCATAAAAAATTTCATTCTACTTACCTAACTTTTTGTCTGTAGACAAATAAGGCTGTGACAGCCACCAGCATCACAATGAGAAACAAACCAGCACTCACGCCTTCTACAACTCCAAACATGGGCTCTAAGATAGATAGACACACACATAGAGTTAGCAAAGAAATTAGATATATATAAAGAAAATGTTGTCAGCTAAAGACACTGAAAAAATGCAAATGAACTTGAACTGTATATATGTTTGGAGCTCTGGACTTTGATATTATTTCCTTAGTTTTTCCAAATCTTGTAGCATACATCTGGGGGAGCAAGAAACAGGTAAAAGAAAAAGAAGTTCTCTCCTTCCATAGACTCAGGAAGTAAAAGAAACAGCCAGATTTTCCAGGAGTTCAGGTCTCCTCTTCAAGCTACAGTAGTTCACTGGATTTTTCAGACTGAGTTTAGGGCAATCCACTTCTTCAGTCCCATTTCGAGACCATGTACATTGGGTGACAAAACCATTTCATTTTCACATCCAGAAAGTAACTGTTGTCTGGATTCAAGGGGGTTTTGAGGCTTAATCAGTGTTTGGAAAATGTATTGAGATCCTTATATGCATATATATCCTCATACGCATATATATTGCCTGTGGCTATATCTGAGGCGGGGGGACCATAGGGAGCTGGTTATGGCTCCCTGATCTTGTGCTGCCTGGACATGGCATAAGTCAGAGTTGCTGAGAGCAGCTATAATTTATGCCACTGGCATAAAGTCCCTAGGTGACCTAACACTTCGACGGATCAGCATAGATCCTCCGCTTCTCCTTCCCTCCTCTGACATCTCCCCTGCACCATGGACACATGGGATAACTGGTGCAGCAGGTGATGATGTCATCTCTACACCAGAGGAGAGCTCCCCTGCACAAAGGGAAATGTCCGCTGGCCATTTCTGTCCACTTTGAGCAGCTGGAGTGGGAGAAAGCAAACGGGAGAATCTAGTCCTACATGTTATTTCTATCCCCAAGGGTGCTGTGCAATCCTTGCTCTCTCTCTCGTGCTCCCTTTTAAAGTGAATGCCTATAATTGGAAGGAAGTTTTGTATTTCTGAAGGAAATCATGGGTGTAAGGGGAAGCCTCACAGCTACTGTTTTAACCCTTAGTGCTGAATACCAAATATTAACCGGAGGAGAGCTGAATCGCAAAGCAATTCAGTTCAGCAACAAGGTCCTCACTGCTCTCTCCTACCCACTCCAACACCCATGGGTGTGATAGCCAAGTAGCTGGTACAGTTTGTAGAGAATAAAGGAGAAACTAACCTGACTCAGTAGTAATTGGTAAAGAGAAAAAGGTATCCGAGAAAAGTGGCTCAGTGAATTCCCTCACGTCTTCACTAAAGAGCTGTGTGAAAGCTCGTATACTGATCCTGGAAAAACAGAAGGGTTGATTAGATATGTTTCAGAGTTGGTATAAAATAGGAGCAAACTAAAGGTTAACACAGAAATAGCAAAATCACAAAACAGACAACATTCATGAAGTACATTTCCTGTGTCTTTTAACTACTGTTATTGTTCTTCCTTTTGTTGTTCAGCTTCTGCTTTAGTGAGAGTTTTAAAGCCAATATTTTTAGTACCTCAGCACTTCATTCCATTTTTAGTACCTTTTGCTCAACGGTATGTGGAGAAAATGAAGAAAGGACTAGATGGTAGATGACATTTATGACTTATTAAACTTGAGGAAAAAACATTTCAGTCTAACTGTGTGATCAGCTGGAAGGCTACTATATTTTAGTGTGTTCTTTGTAGACGAAAAAAATTGCTGACTAGATGACCTCTGGATCCGATAACTGCCCTCAGTACTATCATATGGTGTCTTTGATTTGGATTACACTGCAGGTTTCGGATTATGCACACCGCTTTGCATGTGAATAATCTTGTTCCAGACCGGCTTCCATCTCTCCTGATATCAGTCCTGTAAATGGACTACTTACGTGCGTGTTTTCAGGATTGGGGCTTTTCACAAGTTGTCTGATCAACCGTTCCTGATTATCAAAACTTTGTCACTGAAAATCAATCAACAAATCTTTCACGTGAACCTATTGATTTGATTGGACACATGGTACGCTTCCGTTCTTTGACTGGAGGAAAATAGTTCTTAAGCAGGTTTCTGATACAGACTCTCACAATGAACAAAATTGAAAATTCTGCAACATTCAATTGCAATTCACTGTTCAAGTCCATGAATTTTCCTTTCCGCAATCTTGTTTCTAAGAGCATTCACAGAAAGCAAAAGGGGCTCAAATACAGTCCAAGCAGGTTCAGTAAAAAGCCGCAACAAGCATTTGTGACTAGTTTGTCGATCTATTCACTCAGCTTTCATTGTGGCTTTGCTAACCTGTGGTGGAGGTTCCTTCCAGCCAGCTGACAGAATTTAGAATCAAAGATGTTAAGAAGTGGAAATCTTTACTCACAGTAGGCCTCATGCTGAGTAGGGGTAAGTGGGCATAATTTCCACTGAACCCAGCTAGAGCCCACTTGAAAGCTGCTTTCACTTAAATTGCACAAGTGCCCATGAAGTTTTTAATAGTCTACATTTAGTAGCTAAGATTGATTTAATGCTGCAGGGGACAGTAATTTAGTTGAGTGCGAAGCAGCAGCTTCTAAATAAATGTACATGGTATCTAGTTTATCTGAAATACAAAGCATAATCGTACGGGGATATTACTTCAATCTGAAATATTCTAAGGTTCTGGCTGAAATCTAAGGCCTAGATCTTGGGTCACACTCCAGCTGCTTTCTGCTGCTCCCTTGGTGCAAAGTGGCCTTACTATAGTTCAGCCTTTGGAGGTTCATGCCAGTGTAGAGGGCTCAACAGGACGGGAACGTTTGCTCTAGCTGCTCCCATACCACGCCTGACAATGCCTGAAGCACCCGTTTGCTCTGGTGAGCCTCAGCAGCTATAACAGCTCCTGAGCTTGTTGGAAGCTGGCACAGAGTGGAATAGCCATTGGGCTGCTTTAATCTGCACCAGCAGGTTGGCCCAGTGCAGCCTGGCTGCAGAATTAGAGGAACACAAAGCCCCCTTTGCATCTCCCCTCCCCCCCTTTAGCTGTACCGAATGCTCTCCTGACTCAGCTGCGATCTGACCCTTAAGTCTCCCCATGGAGAAATTAGCAACTGTAGGAAAGCTCCCCTTCAAAGTAAAAGAGATAAAGAGGAGTTTTCACTGCACGGGAGTTTTGCACATGATGAATTATAGCATTCAAAGGCTGGTGAAAGAACTGTTTATACATTACCTATGAGACGGGGCAGGGACAAAGCTTTTATAAATCGCTCAGTACAATACAGTGAACACCCTGTAACACAGGTTATTAATCTACAGCAGTTTAAGTGCATCAGGCATCCAGATACCACAGTGCCTAATAATACAGCACATCTCACACAGCACAATTGCCACAATAAATCTAACCTGTAAGCAGTCCTAGGCTTTAGAGGCCCGTCACAGAATTTCTGCTGATTTGGATCACATTTTCCTCCCAGACTTTCCATCTCAGCTCCAAGTTTAATGTTAAAGCTCTTATAGTTGCTGTCAAGGTTTTCAGCACATTTGCTTGCAAAATAGTTTGTCTGATAGACGCGAATGGAATGGTTGTGCTTATATTCCAAGTAGGAAGGTAAGGGGTGCTGCTGATCCGGCTTCAGCTCTTCGCTGCCTAGAAAGAAAAAATGATGGAAAAAAACAAATATCAAAGGCCACAGCTCTTGTGCTATTAGTTCAGTAGGATATCGAAAGCCCAGGGCATCAATAGGCTTATTTAACACTTGACAAACTTCCGTGCTTTTTCTGGGCGGCTGCATGGTCTAGTGAATAGGGCCTAGGACTGGGAGTTAGGTTACCTGGGATCTATTGCCAGCCCTGACTCTAAACTGCAAGTCACTTCCTCTGAGCCTCCGTTTTCCCATCTGCCAAATTACCTTCCTTCGTAAAGCACTTGGAGGTCTAGGGAAGAAACCCTGTATATGAACTGTTATTATTAACCTTCACTGCAGTGGTCGTTAGTAGCTCTGTTATCTTTACAAACTACAGCCGGTCTGGTGAGGTCATGCACTCCCCAGGAGAAGAAGCGGGTTCTTCTACAGCAGATTCGTACAGCAAACAGCAAATTCCCACAGATAGGAAATTACATGCTTCAAAGCAAGCCGGCGCTGTGGTTATCTTACAGTCTGAGAAAGACTGCATTATACTGTCTTCAGAATTGTCAAGCCACGTGAAAGCCACCCTCTTTACAAAGACCTCTACAAACTCAAATTACTTGAGCGTCGTAAAGAAATGTTCTGCCCTTTTCTTCATTGAGTGATGCTCCACACCCTGCTGACCTGTGGCATAACTCCTTAAATTAAGCGTTAGGGTTAGAGCTGGAGGTGCAATTCCCAGCTGGGGCAGACATACCCATGCCAGCTCTGATTGATCTAGTGTGCTGAAACTAACAGCATAGCAGTGCCTGCCTGGGCAGTGGAATGGGCCAGCTGCCCGAGTTTGGATGTAGGTGTGAGATGGGAACTAACATTTGCTCCTCATTTTAGTGCACTAGCTCAGTCAGAGCTGCCATGGGTATGTCTGCCTGAGCTGGGAATTACACCTCCAGCTCCAGTATAGACATACTCATAGTATTTTTGGACTGAGCCTAGCTCAGGGGGCTACAGGCACATTGTCTCCTATTTGAACCCATATTGCCTGTCTGTTTGTGTGGACACTTTTGGTTCGATGCTGGCTTGCCTGGCTAGATAACTCAGAGCAGTTCGGTCTAACTCTTGTAGATCCCATTCTAGAACAGAGCGCACAAGGAGGGTCTGATGCCTTGAGAAGGTTGTGCAAATCACCTTTGCTACATTATCCCTCCTGCCACCTGCTTCCTTCCGCAGTGGGTTTAAAAGCATTATAAAAAAGGAGCCAGTGGATTCAGAGAAAAGTTGTAAATGGGAAACAAGTGTAGTCTCCAAAAACGAACCCTGGTTTTTTTTATGATGTGGGATAGCAGCTAAGAGGGCCAGCTGTGCTAGGCACTGTACCAACAGCTAGTGAGAAACAATCCTTGCCCCAAAGAGCTTACGGTCTGAAGAGACAAAAATTACACAGGATGGGAGTCAAAAAAAAAAAGGATTCCTTTTACATGGGAACTGAGGCACAGAGAGATTCAGCGATTTATACAAGGTCACAAAGGGAGCTGTGGTGATGCCACAAACTAAACTCAGATCTCCTGAGTCCTAGTTCAGGGCTTTAACGGCCAGGCCACCCTTCCTCTCTACAGGACAGCACAAGGAAGGAAACATACATGCACTGAATAGGGACATTTTCTGCTTCAATTTACATGGTGTACATAAGAGCAATTTGCCCCACGAAATAGACAGCATCTGAATCATTGTATTCAGACTGTGCACTACCTTTGTTTTCTAATAACAGCTTATCAGGCAATACTGAAGGCAATAGAAACTGAAGCTGAGATGCACTCCTACCTGTTTCAAGTTAGTGTCTAAACTACGTTACTGAATCAGTGCATAGCGAGACAATCTGTCCCACTTCTATCCTCCGAGACATTCGCTTTGAGTTCTCTCATCTTCTCAGTAAGGAAACTGTCCAAACATGTGCATGGTAACATCTGAGAGAATGATGTATAACTCTGCCCTTAGCTTTGGTGTGATCTAAAAGCCACACCCGGCTGAGTTAAAGGACCAAGCTCACTGGCTTGGCTGTACAAGCAGATCCATAAACCTCTTCTGAAGTCCAGCCAGTAGACGAGGACAAATGCCTTCTCTGTGTTAATATGGGTTACAGAAAGAAGCCTATTAATTCACAAAAAAACTTACCATCAGCCTCTCTCACAACCACAGTAAAGTATTTTACTGCTCCATTGGTGTCACTAAACCAGCTGCAGTTGAAAGTAAAGTTGATGGAAGATTTGGTAATGAATGCATCCTTTTTGTTCACTCGGATATGGGGAGGTGGAGGAGGGGGGCCTGGGAAAGAAAAGAGAAGGAGCGGGAAATAAAGTACATTACCATCTATATATATTTAATTATATGAAAACAGCAAGTGAGGTGCAAACCACAACAAAACTCAATCATTTAGAGCCAATGTTTGTCATGTTGTGCTCTTTGCAGTCAGAAAGTATATCCCTCTCCAGCAGAGAAGCAGACAGATGATGTAACAGCACATCAGTGTGTTAAACATAAGGACAGAGGTAGCTCCTTACAGTAAGATTTCCCGCAGAAGTTGCCCAGGATTGCATTAAAGTCTCATTAAATCCATGCAATCTTAACTTATAGCTGCTAAAATAGCATTTTCGAGATGGGTTCACTCCAGGTACTTTGAAATCACTGTGCCTGCAGAAAGGCATTTACTTTGAAACACCTAGATTTTCCCCTCTCACACCAAATGAACTAATAAACAATGTCCAATGTCCAATACACAACACTGAATCAATTAAGCAAAGCATTTACATATAGACTGTATGATATCAAATTTACAATACGGCTTCCATAGGAAACTGGCATTTGTATCAGCCATATTTCTAAAGAAGCTATATGTTGAACAGTGATATATCAGGAAATAAACGGAAAAGGAAAAAGAGGGATGGGGAAATAAAGTACATCTGGTGCAAACCTCCAAAAGGAACAATACACCACTCTAAGAGAGATTGCTGAAAAACATTTTTAATGACCTATACAGCCACATAAACTGTATCAGTACCTATTGTTTAATAGTCATGGCCAAAATTTAAAAGGTTTCAGCGTGGATAAGGAATCAATAGTTCATATGCTTATTTGATGCCTATCCAAATATCTTCGATCTGCAGAAGCAATCCGGAATTCTTGGGAAAGCTGGCTCCTCATGGTATTTAGACAGTCCTGCCTCCAGGGTCAACCAGAACCTGAGAGTGCAGAGATGTCTAAAAAGGGAAATAATGGAAAATAGTTACGCTTTCAAAGAGGTTCTGTTGCTGTTTCCGGTGATGCTTCAGGTTAGTTCTGATTTTATCTGAGCAGAGAAGAGACGGGGCTTGGTTGCAAGTAATGTGAAGGGTGAGTGCCACCATGTCCTTTTTTCCCAGGGAGCCCTCGAGGCTCTGGTCAGGGCCTCAGCTCACACCTGGGTCACAACTCTGGAATGTCTGGGTGGTTCTCCCACTCCAGTTCCAATCCCAAGAGGCTCAGCCCACCAACTGGTCCCCAGAGAGTCCACACCTTCCAGGGTTGTCAGTGAAGAGAAGAAAGAGGAATTAACACGAGTGGTCCCAAAGCTGGGTTAAGGCTCTGTTTCCCTTCAGAGAGCACCCATCAGGCTGTGGCCTTAAACCGAGTTCACCAATAAACAGAGAGGACGAGTCTCCTTTCAAGATGAGTCAGCATCAGGTCCTCCCTTTCTCCAAGGAGGGGCCATCGGGCAGGGCCTCCTGCATTCAGCCATTCCTTTTTCCAGACCCAACTCCCTGATCTGTCATCAGCTGAGCCGGGTTTCCCCCTTCTAAGCTCCTCCCTCCAATTCTGACATTCTTTCACAGGTGTGACAGGGTGGGACCAGCTGACTGTACGTTAGCTCATTAACCCTTTGTTGCCCAGTGTGGACTTTGTATACCCTTCTGAGCAGGGGTTATTTTTGGGTGTCTAGACTCTGCAGTTCTCCTTGGCTCTCCACAGCCATGAGGGGACTGGTGGATCAGACCTCTCAACCATATTATACTTCAAAGGAAATTTGGCCTTGGGGCTCTTTAAGGCTCTCTCTTGTGCTGTACCCCCAGGATTGGAGGTGACCCACAGGTTGTCACAACTGGAGTGTCAGCAGCAGCTGATGACTAGCGATGGTGAGGGAGGGAGGAGATTCCTGCGAGTGACAGAACTTGCAGACGTCACATGTGAAGGCTGGCAGCACCTCCCTCCTCGTGTATGTTGTTGAGAAGCTGTGAGCCGCCATCTGCCACCCATCTGCAGCCCAAGGGAGGCACAACAGTGCAGTCTGCAAGGACTTTGCAGACCAGTCACCTCCTTAACCTCCACTGCCCGGGGCAAGCCCAGCATCTGAGAGAAGAAGGGGCAAAGGCTGAAGAAGAGCCACTGCCCCAACTTCCTGAAGGCTCTAGGTAGCTTCCCACTACATTGATCTGGCAATGGCTCTTTGTGAGAGGAAAGGGCAGGGAGTGGCAAAGAGGCAAGCTCGAGGGAGAGTTGTGGGTTGCATGAAGTTCTCAAAGTGAGAAAACATCCTTTAAAGCAAGTTTTATCATTTAAATGCCTTACAATCTGGCAAAGCATGCAAGTAAACACAGGTGATCCCCATTTTGGTCACCGGTCAGACGTTTTGGTGTCTGATATGCCACAATAAGCAGGTCTGGAGGTTGAAAAGTTTGCTGACTAACCAACAGAACCAAATGATTATCCCTATTCACCTTCTCCCTCTGTGCCACAGTAATTATGTATTCGGTACATCAAGGACTTACGATCTATCATAGTGATGGTGCTGTCTTCAACTACCTCACTAGTCATGTCTTCAGACTGCACTTTGATGGACACCAAGTATCTCTTGTGGGGTACTAGCATCATGATGTTTTGCAAGGATCTTTCTTTCTCTATTCTTTTAGAAAATTCAACTTCCCCAGTGTCCATTTTTTTGCATTCAATGCTATATCCATCGAAGTCAGAGTCAGGAGGAGTCCAGGAACATGCAATGGCAGTAGAGTTTTGTGGGCGGCAGTGAAGATTTTGTATCCTATCTGGTCCTACAGATGAAGGAGAAGTTGAAAAATTGAAATGTAATGTAACAGAGGACGTACATTATTTTGTGTTCACTCTGTGGCTTAGGCATCACACTTAGCATTCTAAAGTAATAATTTGATTAGAGCAAGGAAGTAAGAATCAGGATTCCTATCTCTGCCACACACTTGCTGAATGATTTTAGGCAAGTCACTTACCCTCATTTTGACTCTTTTGATCCGTGTGCAAACTAAATTAATGCCATCGGCCTCCAAAGAATTGTGACTCCTCAGTAATTAATTGTAAAAAAATACTTTTGAGATCTTTTGAAGAAAGGTGCAATAGGAATCCAATGTATTATTAGAACTATGGTACTACTGGAGCCTAAATCTAATTTAAAATATATATCATGCCAAGTAACTGAAATGCATACTTCTCTTACAACAAAATATCCATATCATAAAGCACACACTCTACAGTGAAAGGCACAACCTTTAACATGCTATTTATAAGCTTCTCTTTTTACTTTTTGCCTTATTTTCCACAATTTTCCAAAGAAATAAATTATAGCTGAAGAACCAAGTACTGTATAATGCAAAAGAGGGAATTCAAGAATTAGCAAACTAACCCTCAGCTCCTTGGAGCAAAAATACAAGGTTACTAAATAATATAAGATAATTTTAAAATTTCTAATTAAAGGAACACATTTTAACACAGCAGAAAAATGAAATTAAATCAAGGCATCATTGTCAAACTCTGACTTTCAAAATGAAAAATCAGAAATGCTTGTCAAAAAATAAACCAATAGAAAAAACCCAACTACAAACATGTTAACAGTACTTGGAAAAAGGTCTAATCACTGTTACCCTTTGAGATGCTAAATGCAGACAGGTCAAGTTTTTCAAAAGTGACAAATAATTATAGGTACTAATTTCTGACACCTTAAAGTGGCCTGATTTTTAGCACTTTCTGAAAATTAGGCTCCCTTCAGAAATTTCAAAATTGGGATATCCCAAATCATCAGGCAATTCTGAAAGTCTTGGCTTGAGCACTCTTTTAGAAAAAAAAATCACCTCACAATTACAAAGTATAAACTAAGAGGAACAGTGATCCCACTTAATAAACATGCCCATAATAGACCAAAGATAAATGTTAAGGCCTTTACATTTCCCTCAAGCATAAAATCAAGGAAAGGAAGAAACTGATCACAGACCTCTGGAGGAACAAAAGGAAAAAGTGAGAAATATTTTCCTTCTAGAATTTGACCCTGTGATTTCCACCCACTTACATCAGGTATGGATTTCCACTGAGGGAAATCACAGAGTACATAGTCAATTTTTTGGTGAAGATTTTGACCCATACTCTGTAAATATGCACACACACATGCACATGCCCCTTCCCTCAGAGTACAGATCAAAATCTTCACCAAAAAAGGCATAGCTTTTTCATGCCTCCTCTGATGCACCCTCTGGGTCCAACCCCTTTCCAAACATAACCCAGTTTTTCAGGTCTTTTGTGGAAAAAAACTAAGGGGGCTAAATGCTGTGTGCATACAAATGTCCTTACTATTCCCCTTTGCCCTCTACATAGCACTATCGCTAATAGGATTTTTTCTACACTTTTCCTGGCTCCTGGTGTGATTAGGGGAAGAAGCATAGCAGCTGACATCTTTATTCTGTCATTTTACTTCCCCTATTAGCACTTTGAATTCAAGTAGCAAAAATTTGCTATTTTGCCTCTTAAAATGTTTTCAAGGTGCAACATGCAAAGAAAAGAAGGGTATAAAATAAAAGTTTAGGCTGTCTAGTCTCCATTTAGCAGTTAGTATCTGCAGTTTATCATGAGACTAGTAACTCAGTTGAATGATCAGAAACGGAAACCATGACACAATCCCCTGAAGGTGTGGGGACAAAAGCGACTTGCCTGATGTGTGAATCTGGTTTGCTGTGTAACATATGAAATGCCCATCTCAACAGAGCACGTCTCAAAGTATGCATTTCACTGTGCAAAATATGTGTTTCAATTACACCATAGGATGTACAACATATGACCCAAAGTACAAATTACTGTGTGTTCCTAACAATTCCCCATAGCTTAGCTATTTTGCTCACTTCATGGCAGACTTTTGACCAGACTATGAGATTAGCTGGACTTGGATAAATGTGGATGGAAGACACAAATATTAACAAACAACAATTGAGGGGAAAGGAACTTTTTTACTTTTTCAAATCTACCATACCCAAGCCCTTCTTGTCCCCCAGGACCACACTTCTTTTTTGACTGTTCAAAAATACCTTGATGGACCCATTCCAAATTTCAAAATCCAAATAACCCTGAACTTCAAAGATGCAAACTTTAGAGCTGGCCCCATATTTCTGAGCTGGGCTAAATTCAATATTTACTACTCAATATTTTCTATTAAATATTTTCATTAACAACTTGGATGCTAGAGTGTAGAGGATGCTTATAAAATTGATGGATGACGCCAAGCTGGGAGGGGTTGCAAGCCATTTGGAGTACAGGATTAGAATTCAAAATGGCCTTGACAAATTGGACAATTGGTCTGAAATCAACAAGATAAAATTTAATCAAGTCAAGCACAAAGTACTACACTTAGGAAGGAAAAATTAAATGCACAACAACAAAATGGAAGCTAAATGGCCAGCTGGTAGTATTACTGACAAGGGTATGGTGGTTAGAATGGATGACAAATTGAATATAAGTCAGACGCATGATACAGTTGCAAAGAAGCTAAGATCATTCTGGGGTGTATACAAAGGCATGTGTATGTAAGACATGGGAGGTAACTGTCCTGCTCCCTTTAGCACTGGAGTACTGAATCCAATTCCGGGCAACACACTTTAGGAAAGACATGGACAACTTGGAGACAATCCGGAGAAGAGCAGCAGAAATGACAAAAGTTTTAGAAAACCTGACCTATGAGGAAAAGTTAAAAATAAATAACTGGGCATGTTTAGTCTTCAAAAAAGAAGAGGAAGGGGGGACCTGATAGTTGTCTTCAACGATGTTAAGGGCTGTTATAAAGGGAACAGTGATCAATTGTTCACCATGTCCACTGGAGGTAGGACAAGAAGTAATGGGGCTTAATCTGCATCAAGGCATTTGTTACATATTAGAAAAAGCTTTTTAACCATATGGATAGTTAAGATCTGGTATAGTCTTCCAAGGGAGGTTACAGACCCCCATCACTGGAGGTTTTTAAGAACAGATTAGACAAACACTTGTCAGAAAGGGTCTAGGTTTACTTGGTCCTGCCTCAGTGCAGTGGGGGCTGGACAGGAGGTCCCTTTCAGCCCTACATTTCTATGATTCTATGATAAATGAAAACCTGAATAGCCCAGAATTTCCTGTATGTTTTGATCTGGTCTGAATTTTGCAGCTTGTGTTCATTTCTAATTTTAAATACTTGATGTAGGGCCAGACAATGTCACATTTTGATTTTCACTTGAATCCACATTCAGCCATTCATGAGTCAGCTACTAGAGATAAGTAAATGCTTAACTGGAATGGGTAAGATTTAACTCATTGGCCACACTGCTTGAGCATCATCTCCCGCTGAGCATTAAGGGTTCAATAAAAATGGGTTCCTACTTGTTCTCACAGTTCCAGACAGTGATTGACTGTGTGTCTTCCACTGATTGACGCTTCCACTGATGCTCCTGACACTGAATTTATAAAGGCGTCCTGGTCGAAGCCCAGACACGATGCGTCTCTTTGCTTTGCTGTTGCTGTATGGGTTGAAAACTGTAAGAGGATCTTTTGGGAACCACTGCAACTCAAAATCATCATAATCCGTCCACTCTGGGGGACCCAGCCAGGTGATTAACACGGAGGTGTTTGTAACATCAGCAAATGATACAGCACTAGGAGGACTGGGTGCTACACAGAAAGGGAAAAAGGAAAAACAAAATGAGTCTCAAAAACATTTGCACTCAGGACAGGGGTGTGAGACAAAACATTATCTTAGATTTCCTCATTTCTCTTCAGCATCTGCAAAGTAACATTGAAAAGAAACAGGACGCTGAACAAACCAGTCCGACTCTGATTTATTTCCCACCATTAATGTAATACCATTTATGACTGTCTTACTTATACTTTTCTATGCCTTTAATAATTCATGCAATAAAAATCTTATCTCAGAATAAACCCATCGCATATCAATGAACTGCTGTAAATTCTGACACTTGGGGGCAAAAAGCCACTGTGGTTCTTTACCTGTTCTTCCTTCAGCCTTTGCTGTATTGGTCAGGTCACCACTGTGGGTCACTACAACCAAGGTGTACTTTCTGCCAGGAACCAGGCCTTGGAAACGATACTCTCTCAGGTCTTTCCCATGAGATGTTTCCTTCTGTGTGCCATTCGGGTTATAAAGATTCAGCTCATAATTATCTACATCTCCTGATGCTAGTCCCCAGGTGAACCACAGACTGTCCGTCATGTTTCTGTTGGAGCCTTTGAGATTAATAACTGGGGCTGGAACTGCAAGAGAGTATATCGTTAATACATGCTGAACATTTTGGGGAAGAATAATGCTACAATAGTACTGTGATGGTGGCCATATAAAAATAGTTACTATCCTTCTGTAACTTCTGTTCTTCAAAATGTGTTGCTCATGTCCATTCCATGCTAGGTATGGGTTTGCTGCATGCACTGTTGCCAGAGATTTTTCCGTCAATGGTATCCATAGGGCCAGCTCTAGTGCTCTCTGGAGCTGTGTGCATATGTGCCAGTATAAAGGGTGCTGCAGGCCCTGCACTCTCTCCCTTCCTTCTTGCTGGTAACTCCAGCAGAGGGGTAGGAGGGCAGGCCATGGAATGGACATGAGCAACACATCTCGAAGAACAATTGTTATGGAAGGTTAGTAACCATTTTTTCTTCTTTAGGTGCTTGCTCATGTCCATTCCATGCTAGGTGACTCGCAAGCAGTACCCCAGAAGGTGGGCTCTGAGTTCATGGATGTGCTGACAGCAACACTGTTCTCCCAAAACTGGCATCATCACGGGCCTGTTGGGTGATAGTGTAGTGGGACGCGAAGATATGAACCCTGACGACCAGGTCACGGCTCTGCAGATGTCTTGGATTGGTATCTGGGTGAGGAATACTTCTGACGAAGCCTGGGCTCTTGTGGAATGGGTGGTCATGATGGCTGGAGAAGGGACATTTGCCCGCTCATAGCAAGCCCAAATATAGGTAGTTATCCAGGACAGGATTCTTTGGGATGACATAAGTAGCCCTCTTATCCTTTCCATTACTGCTACAAAGGACTGTGTGGACTTGTGGAAGGGCTTAGTCCTCTCAATATAAAAGACAAGAGCCCGCCTAATGTCCAATGTCTGAAGCCGTCATTCTTCAGCAGACTGGTGAGGTTTTAGTAAGAAGACCAGTAGAAAGATGTCCTGGTTGTTATGCAACTGCAACACCACCTTGGTCGGAAGGACAGATGGGTGTGCAACTGGACCAGGTCCTTGAAGAACACCGTATAAGAGGGATCCGATGTAGGGGGTTTGATCTCCGAGAATCTTCTATCTGAAGTGATTGCCACCAGGAAGGCTCAAAGGAGGGGCTCATAAGCCTCGACAGGACAAGGTTTAAGTGCCATGGGGGTTGGTTCGTGAACCTGAGGGTAGAGCCTTTCCAGCCCCTTGAGAAAGCTGACTGTCATCTTGTGGGAGATCACTGATCTGCCATTTCCTGGGGGGTGGAAGGCTGAGATGGCTGCCAAGTGACTTAATAGATGAGAGCCAGACCTTGATGCTTTAGGTGGAGCAGATGGTACAAGATGGACTGCAGAGAAGATCAGAATGGAGAGAGATTCTATTCAGAGGCCCAACACGTGAAACATTTCCACTTAGCCAGGTAGGCAGCCCTGGTGCAAAGCTTTCTACAACTTAGCTAGACTTGTCGAACCTGATCCAAGCAGGCTTGCTCTTTGGGGTTCAGCCATGGAGCAACCATGCCATCAGATGCAGGGAGGCAAGATTTGGGTGAAGCAATATGCCGTGGTCTTGTGAGATCAGGGCCTGGCGTAGTGGGAGTATGAATGGCGTTGCCACCAAGAGGTCCAGGAACATGCTAAACCAACGTTGCCATGATTGATCTGCTGGCCAGGCACCCACCGGGGGACCAGCACCGGTGGGGTGTAAGCTGGACACTGAAGGTGGGCTTTTGGTGCTACACAGAAGTCCTCTTCAGGACTCCAAAGAGGATTCATTTCTCAGCAACCATGATGGAGTAGTACCCGCTTCCGCTTCCATAGGGCACCAGGGTCCGGGAACTGGTGGCATGAATCATGTGGGGTTTGCCACTTGATGGGACCTGGGGCCCACTACAAGGAAGGCCATGTAAGACAGTGGCCATGGAAGACAGTCCATGATCCTTTCTGCTCCTGGATGCTGGGGGTGGCACATACCCCATTGGGGTTGAGGGCACTGGAAGAGAGAGAAGGTCCCTAGCCACCTGAAAGGCCTCTGGAATCGATTGCACCATCAGACTGAGGGTACCATGGTGGCTTCC
The DNA here is from genome assembly GCA_007922155.1 of Mesoclemmys tuberculata. Classification (NCBI taxonomy): domain Eukaryota; kingdom Metazoa; phylum Chordata; order Testudines; family Chelidae; genus Mesoclemmys; species Mesoclemmys tuberculata. Next base: position 58,555,264 of record ML675616.1, read on the forward strand.
TGGTGTCAGCAGAAGGTCCTGCACAGGACTCAATGCTCTTGATAGAGTTGACAGCGCTGACATTGGTCCAGGGGTAGCAGAGTGGCCTGGCATGGGTTTCGTTCCATCTCCTCACTTGACTCTCTTCTGCACCAGCAAGCACCTTCTCTCGGTGCGCTGCTTTTTGTGCTTCTTCCTCATTGCCGGGGATGGATAATGGCACCAGGAAGAGCTCAGTGCCGGAGGATCACTCCACACCGATGCCAATATACTCGGTGAGGAATCGTAGCGACTTGGTTCTGAGATAGGTCTGAGGGCGGCTTCTAGGAGGCAGCCTTCAGCTGGATGTCCTGGTCCTTTTTAGTGCAGGATCTAAAGTCCTGGCAGATTTGGCACTTGTCCTTTACGTGAGTTTCCCCCAAGCACTTCAAGCAGCTGGTGTGCAGGTCACTCGTGGGTATAGGTTTGTCACAGGAGGCACAGGGTTTGAAGCCCAGGGATCAGGACATGCCCGGTCCCTGAGGTGAAAAGTCCCTCAATGACAGGAAGTAAGGCCCGGTCTACACTTACCTTCCAGATTCAGCAGCAGTCGACGGGAGATACGCAAGTTTCATAAATCACTTGTGCACCGTTTACTTCGCTGCATCTGTTCCGTGCGCTGTCCACACTGTGCTGTGCCGATGGGAACAGCGTTCCTGTAGACACAGCGCTACACCACTTACCGGGGTGGTTTTCCTACGTCGGTTTCTGCATCGACTCAACAGGCTGACACAGTCTACACAGACCGCTCAGTCGATCCAGAGACATCAAACTGACGGCGGCGAATTTGCGGCTGTCAGTGTAGAACCAGCCTAACTATATACACTAAACTATTAGCACTGCAAATGAAGAAAGAGTCCGAAATCACTGGGAAGAAGCTTTGCCAGAGCAAGAAAACGTCGTTCCAGTAATTGTCACGGGTGGTAAGAAGAAACTGACAGCATGTGGGCCCCGTAGCACCCTTTATACTGATGCATATGCGTGTGGCTACAGAAGGCATCAGAGATGGCCCAAAGGATACTACTAGGGAAAAAATCTTTGGTGACAGTGTACATGGTGCACACACAGCTGACATGGAATGGACATGAGCAAGTACTAGAAGAAGACAGCTCCAGATGCACAGCAGAGCTGGCCAAAAAAACGGAAACAAATTTCAGGAATTGTGGTGTGTGTGGTAGTGGGAGATTAAAGGAAGTTTTGGGGGAACAACATAGTTCTTACCAGTGCCTACAGCACCCTGCCTCTCGGCAGTGACCAGACAAGTGCCAAGCTGCAACTAGTGCTGACCATGAAAGACTTGTTTTTTTCACTGTTAGGTACATTGTCTTCCCTCTGCCCCATTTGTTTCACCCATTTGTTGCATCTTATCATAAACCAGCATTGTCAACTCTTTGGAGCAGGAGACTGTCTTTTTATTTCATGTCTAAATAGTGGTCCTAGATAGTGCAATGGGGCTCCTGCCTCAATTAAGACATCTAGGTACCACGGAGCTGCAGATAATAAATTAGGACAATATTTATTCATTTGTTATCTGAAAACAGTTTTCACATAATTTAGAATTTATCTTCTTTTTAGATAATGCCTTTGATGTAAAAAGACAGTTGGGATACTTTTAGCAGCTTTACTGTAGTCTAGTACCAGCTTTTGGTTATTAGATTAGCTCACAGATGTCCTTAGATGTCACTGGGGATGGATTATCCCGCCAGATACTCCTACCTGTTCTTCCAAATACAGATGACTCATTTGTGAGCTCTCCACTGTGGGTAACAATCACCATTTTATACATCCTGCCTTGCCGCAAGTTCTGGAAAGAACACTGCTGGAGGTTCTGGTCCCCTGAAATTCTGTCCTGAAGGGATTTGTCTGGATTATACAGAAAGATATTATAAGAGTCCAGTTCCCCTTGGGAGGCGGTCCAGCTGAACGATAGGCGTCCATTGGTGTTTTCTGTGATCTTCAGATTTGTGACAGCTGCTGGGACTGGAAACAGGGATAAATACAGGAGAAAATGTCAGAGTTTCTAATCACTAAGCTAAATCTCAGTGAAATTACAATTTTTGATTAGAAGAAGTTCCTATTAAGCCAATGAGAACTACATTCATATACTGTAAACCCACAACAACAAGAAAATTCAGAAGCAAGATGAAACCTTTTCTACGTGATAGATACCAAGGAGCAACATGTGTGTAATATGTATATTACCCAATGGGCTCATTCCTCCAGTCTAGACTCATGCAAAACTTCCCTTTAACATCAATATGAAGTTTTACCTGGGTAAAGTTTGAAGACACCTGCAGTATATTTGTATTCAACCTGGGGCTAAGATCCTATAAGTCAAGTAAATTTAAGGCTAGATAACAGAAAGCGTTAATGTGGCTATATAGTGGACACACTGAGAGATCCTAAATTATAGCAACACTCCTCAACTCTCTGCTTCAACATACAGTGCATTCCGACCTGGAAAATCCCCACTATTCTGTAAGCAATTTTCAAATTTTTACATTAAACATCTGTCAGAAAAATGATGCATTGATACCAGGAGACTGATTCCTACTGGAGCTTTTTGGATGAACCATTATATTCAGACCATATCTTACTGTACATGTTGTCAATAAGGCTAAAATGGTCTAACTACCTGTCCGGCCTTCAGTTTCTGCTCGTCTACTGAAGAGTCCGCCACTGACTGTCAACATTTGCACTTTATACTTCTTGCCTGGTATCAGATCTTCAAATTTGTGCTGTTTAGCAGTAGCTGGCTCCGACTTGTTGCTCAAAAGGATACCTTGTTCAGTCAAAAGCAGGATGTCATATCTTTCAGCCACACCAGCAGCACTTTGCCAGGTCACTAACAAGGAATGACTGCTGTAGGCATGATTTGCAAATAATCCCTGGACGGAGGCAGGAACTGGGAGCAAAAATGAAAAAAAATATGAGGTTAACTTTGTATCACTTAATATGTTTTTACGGATTAGCATAATTAACTGTGAAAAATGTATATATTTATGTATGTCTGCACATACATATGCGTGTAATGTATGTATGTGTATGCGCATGCGCACGCATGCACACACACACACACAAACACACTATAATTCCTACACAAAAACTACTTTCAGATGGGGTTAAAATTAAGAAAACCCATCAGTAATTTAGGGTAAAATGTACTGCAGGGATCTTGTAATTATCCCCAAACCAAGCATTATACATCCTGGAACTTCAAAGTAAAGGTTAAACTTTAAAAAAGTATTAATGTTAATGTAAGGAAATGCATCATTAGGGCACCCAAACAACCTTAGCTCTGCATCGAGTACCATGAAATACCTATCAGGTTATGGTTAAGTCACTTTAGAATTTGTAGTACCAGATTTGATTAAAATGACTTTTAAAGACACAGATGTTTTGTTCTACCCATAGTGGTGAATTGAAATCATTTCTATTAAACTCTGTTTCATAAAACTGGCTAAACTGAGCCTACATGGCAGCTGGCAAATTGACTGACATCCCTTGCTCCATAGGAAGTACAGGCCTTTTTTGAAATTCTAGCAACATAGAAACTGGAAGGAGACTATATAGGAGACTCAATGGAATGTGAGTGGCTGTGGTCCTGATTTCGGGACATTTTGGCTGCACATCTCCCTTTTGCACCTTGTATACAACACTCTAACATCATTTGAAAAACAGCGGGAGTTCTGTGGCACTTTAAAGACTAACAAATTTATTTGGGCAAAAGCTTTCATGGGCGGAAACCCACTTCATCGATGCATGCATGGGGTTTCTGCCCATGAAAACTTATGCCCAAATAAATTCATTGGTCTTTAAGGTGCCACAGAACTCTCGCTGTTTTGCTAAAAACAGACTAACACGGCTACCTCTCTGGCACTTATCATTTGAAAAGTTGCCTAGTATGTGCATCCCTATTTATTATGTCTCCACTATATAAAATGGCATACATTAATTTAAAAAATAAGATAAATACATTTGGGGAGCAAAGACAGCATGAAAGGCAGTGATGGAAGGCTGGCTAGCTCATTAAATGATACAGTTTAATAGCTTTGAGAAATACGATGTAGCCTTCTCTCCACAAGCTCCCCTTGAAACCAGGAGAGATTGATTTAAAGTTGGAAGGGGGAAGTTTCTCTGCCCGATTCTATTTGTTCCAGCAAAAAGAATGGAACTCATCTGCGTCTCCCCAACGTTGAATTTCCCCAGCATGGGAGAGACCCTAGCAGGCAGAGTGCCAGTTCTATGACATCTTCCCCACAGCTCCAGGCAGCTGGAGGGTGGAAGGGAAGTGCAGTGGTGTGCCCTGCTCTGGCTACCATCAGCTGGCAGACAGACACTTGGGGATGAATTAGAGAACTGTAATCAATTCCCTGAAGGCCACACCTCTCCCTCCTTCTCTGTTTCATGAGCATAAATTCACAAAGCAGACTTTAGCTCACGGTTATTCAATGTTACTCTACCAGAATGTGCTTGCTTGTTTATACGGTCACATATAAGAAATAATATAAGATAATATGAAATCTGGGACCAAGGTACTGACTAGGCTGCCTGCTCTCCGATATCATATTCTTACCCTCTTATTATAGCAGTCATTGTACATGGCTGAGTCTAGTCTAGCCTATAACCCATCCCTTGGCCTCAGGTTACATTGCTTTTTCCTCCAGTGTGTAAAGTAGCTAAAGTACTCCAAGGCCAACATAGGGATGAGGAAGGGGAAGGAGCGGATAAGAAGAATGAGCAGGAAGCATGCGAGAAGGTTGGGGGAGGGGAGAATAGCTGAACAATAATCACAGTTTCCAAAGAAATATAAACAAGGATTAAAAACCAAAGAAACAACAAAACTGTCAAAGTAACAGGCAAGACAGGCAAGTGCGAGATGGCAGATAACATGCAATGCAATGGGTTCTGCTAGCACACGTCTTACATTGGTGTGGAGTCTGCTGTCTTCTCTGGGATCCCAGGCAGGCATAAGAGGCTGCACTGGCAGATCCCATGGGACTATTTGGATTGGAGGCCCTCGTCTCACAAACATTTATCCAAGTGAAGTTGCTCACATGGGAAGTCCCTCTGACACATATGTGACTGCACGTGAGTAAAATTACTCCCCTGTAGGTTTGCAGGATGAAGCCTTCAAACTCTTTGCGATAGAGACCCCTCACCTTAAGCTACGTCCCCCCAGAGCCTTGGGACACTACATAAACAAATAATAAAATGCTGTTGTAAGACAGTACTCGTCAGAGGGGAAGCCTTTTTCTATGAAGAAACGTACTTGTTCGTCCAAGAGCTGTTAAACTGTTGCTCAGGGTGCCACTGTTAGACTGTACCATGACCCGATACTGCTCCCCTGCGTCCAGCTTGTTGAATGTATGCTCGTAGACATGCTTGGAGACCGTCTGGGAATCAAGCTGATGGTTTTGGAATAGTGTCACTGTGTAGGAATCAACATCCCCACCTCCAGGAGTCCAGTTCACTTTCAGGCTGTTCGTCATCCCATTGGGTGAAACGTGAATGTTTTTGACAGCACTTGGAGCTGGGGAAAAAACAGAAAGACCAAAACCCCAGCTAGGAAATCTCCACTCCATCCAAACATCTCAATTGCTGGTATGTCTATAGCTTCAGTAAATGGAATTCTGAAGTCCAGAATTCATTCATCCAGAATGAATACAAAAGGAAAATAGACTATTTCTTATAATGCTGAGGGGCCTAATTTCACAAATACTCAGAACAATGGAAGATTAGGGTTGGAAGGGACCTCAGGAGGTCACCTAGCCAAACCCCCTACTCAAAGCAGGACCAACCTCAGATAAATCACCCGAGCCAGGGCTTCGTCAAGCCGCACCTTAAAAACCTCTAAGGATGGAGATTCCACTACCTCCCTAGGTAACCCATTCCAGTGCTTCAGCACCCTTCTAGAGAATTTTTTTTCCCTAATATCCAACCTAGACCTCCCCCACTGCAACCTCAGACCATTGCTCCTTGTTCTGTCATCTGCCACCACTGATTTACATGTATATGTAACTTTATTCCTATGAGTAATCCCACTACTTGTGTGAATGAAGCTGCAGATGTGTGTAAGTATTTGCAGGATTGTGTCCTAGCAATATGCAACACCGTGCCTCTCTCTTTCTCTTTATTCAGAAAAGGAATGCTGTATCTTTCCAGGGACAATGATAAAAAAAAAAAGAATACTGTTTTAAGTAATTGCTTTGTTTAGATATCTTTATATTCTCCAGATAATATTACACAAGCATCTTTCTTCTGAGAATCTCAAAATTCTTTACAGATGTTAATGTATTAAATTTTTAAAAATTTCTGTTTGTAGTTACGCAGTAATACACTCATTTTACAGATGGGTAAATTGAGGAGCTAACTAAAAAATTAAGTGATTTCACTAAGGTCACAAAACAAACCAGTGACAGAGCTGGGCATAAAAGAAACCTGGAGTCTTCACTGCCAATGCCCTCCTCTAACCAAGAAATCACACTACCATCCATCACTTATATGCTAGTGGATGATTGTGACATTTGTTTATTAAGGGAAACTCAGGTTAGCTGAAGTATTGATGTGGCTTTCAATGAGATCTTGCATTTTTCTGACAGTATTGAAGCTGGCTCATTGTAGAATAAGGAGCTCAAGTCAGATTGTGAGGCAGACTGGAGTTTTGGAACTCCCAGGTCTTTGCTCTATGGAATGAAAAAGCCCCAAATCATGTTTTAAATGCTGTTATCGCTTACCTGTTAATCCTTCTATGAAAGTGGCACGTTGTGTGTCTCCACTGATGGTCAAGACAAGAATTTTGTACAGGCGCCCTGGGGTTAAAGCCGTAAACCGATACTCCTCAATGGTGTTTCGAAGGAAAATGGGTGGAAAAACCTTCATATCATTGAAAAGCAGCTGAATCTCATACTGATCAACATCCCCCTCAGCCTTTGACCAGGTAACTTGCAGGTCTTCAGTGCTTCTGTTACTAAGAGTCAATTCCTTCACTGACTCTGGCACTGAAAAGGCAAAAGAAAGGAATAGCACATCAATGTCTCAGATCCCTCATTATTCCGACCATTGCAAAGGAACATGGCTTGAAATAACTCTCTAAACCTGAGCATGCAAAATGTTATTCAAACTAATGGACTGTACTTAGATTGAAAGCCTTCGGGGCAAGAACCATCTTTTTGCTCTGTTTGTTCTGCCTAGCACAATGGGGTTCTGGTCCATGAATAGGGCTTTTACCAGCCACCACAATACAAAAAATAAATTAACACATAAATGAATATTAGCAGGGAGAACTCTCTTTATGCACCTCCAGTCTGTCACACAAAAAGCCTTTTAAAAGCGATTCTATATGTGCTGTCATTGCTTTTCAAACATAAATAACTGGTTGACATGGCAAAACTGTACAACTTTGATTTTAATTATGCTATATTTTATCTCTGAGTTTACAACCCTATACAGACATATGGTTTTCCTTTTTTATTTTCTACATGCCTTTGACTTTGACTAGCCTCTGTAGCCTAGTTGCCTCCTTTGATCTTCAGAGCAACATCCATGCGATGAACAAACTATCAGCATCAGGTGGTAAAACATGATTACATTTTTACCCGTGCATTGTAAATAAAAATGCTCTCACTCCAATCAGAACTCTTTCAGGGTGTTCTCCAGGGTATTTACTCACTTGTTCTGCCATTGACTCTTTCACTAGTCTCATATTTTCCACTCTGTGTGCTAACAGTGATGCTGTACTGCCTCCCCGGGACCAGTTTAGTGAACAGACATTCATTTTCGTCCTTGGGGACCTCTTTTGTTTGGTTGAAGTCATTGTTGTTTTTGATGATCACTTCATAATTATCAAAATCTCCAGTGGCATGCAACCAGGATACCTTTAAATAGTCACTTCTGGCTGAATTGCTAACAGTAAGTCCCTGAACACTTGAAGGTACTGAAAAAGAACGCAGACAAAGAATTAGGGATTTGGAAACAATATATGTGTAACACAGAATATCCTGAGAAAGGTAATGGAGAACAGGCATTGCCATACTGGATTAGATCAGAGGTCAAGAATTGGATATTTCAGAGGAAAGTGCAAACACCCTGGCAACAGGCACATATTGAGTAGCATGCCCATTGGGAACATTTCTTCCTAAATCCCATTAGTTAGGGCTTGGCTTATGCTCGGAAACACGAAGGCAGATTTCTTTCAATAATGTGTGCATTTTTGTTTTTAATTCTTGCTAATATAACTTTCGCTGTTCTTGTTATCCACATGTGAGTCCAGTCCTTTTTTGAATCCTGCTAAACTGTTTGCTTTAATGCTACCTTATGGCAATGAGTTTCACAGGCTAACTCTGCAGTGTATGAAAGAGTATTTCCATTTATTAGTTCTAAATTTGCTACCTTTCAATTTCACTGATTGTCCCCTTCTTGTTCTATTAAGAGAAAGGGTGTCATTTTGTATCTCTCTATCACATCCTCTCTTATTCCTCTAGTCTCCCAGGTAAAAAGTCTTCATATTTTAAATTTCTCTTCATATGGAAGTTTTTCCAGACCTCAGATCATTTTTGTCACCCATCTCTGGTTCCCCCCTATTCTTATTATATCCTTTTTTGAGATCATACAATCAGATATAAAGATGGGGGCTCCTTTATATGATAGCATTATACCATTTCCAGTATCACTTTCCATTCCATGCTATATGCATCTGAACACTTCGTTTACCTTTTTGGACTACTACCACACAGGATAATATATGAAGGCCAACTTACAGGGTCTGGGGAACAACAGAAGAGTCAATTTACAGCATCAAAACTGAGTCAAAACTGTCATTTGATCTCAGCTCACCATGAGGGCTGCCAAATTTCTACTAGATTTTGCCCTTTTCACAAAAGTTAAAGGTCCTTATCCCTTCACATATTTTGGGGTGAAAATTACTGCTCTACTGATGAACATAAATTATTCTAGCTAAGGATGGCTTTCCTATGCACTCACAGTTTTTACTCCCAGTCCTCCTTTTTCTTGTGATATAGTGAGGCTTTGGGACAGATCCTCTTTGCATTGAAGCTAACTAAGGTTTTGTCACTTCCTGCAGTGTGAGCGAGATCCGGGGGTCTGATTCTCATTTATGCTAAGGCCACTTTACACTGCCAGTGTGGAAAATAGGCCCTAAATCTTAAGCATTGTAGTTTTACGACTTGACCTTCTGATCCAGCTCCTGTTTTGGTTAGCCATTACTTGCTAGCATGGATCATTTCAAAGGACTGAACATGGAAGGGGTATGTGACTGAACCCCTTCCTTTCTGGCCCCTTTACCTGTTCGTTCCTGGCTGAAGGAATGATTTTCATACTTCCCACTCTTTGTGGTTATCATCACATTGTAGAGCCTGCCGGGAACGAGGCTGCTGAAAGAACATTCACTAAGGGCTTTGGAAATGGTTAGAATCTGAACAGTCTGGCTGTCATGAGAGAGCGTTACCAAATAACTATCCACATCTCCGGGAGCTGGCAGCCAGGAAACACTGAGGTAGTCACTCCGACCCGAATTATTCACCGTTACTCCGCTCACACTGGAAGGAACTGCGCAACAAAAGGAAAAAGCAGAAGAAGAGTTTTAAATAGCTTATTCCTATTGCTAAGGGTGGCAGGAATGCATGGGATGTGACCATGCAAAACAAACAAAAAAGGCTAGAAGTGCGATTTAGCATTAGGAAGTCTTGTGCTCCAAGTGAGTAGCAAACATCTGAGTTTCTGAGCAGAGTGAAGTTATTGTCTGTGGTGGTGAGATCAAGAGTCTGATGGCACTTCTAATATCCTAGGATATTAGCGATCCTCCCAAAGTGCTATCCATCACCACTGATCCCTTTATCATTTTGAGGCCAATGCAAAGGTTTATTTCTAATTATCGAGAGTTTTCTGCCACCTAGTGGCCAAAAATAGGTACAAAAATTGACCTATTTCTTTTCAGCGATGCAAGGTGTGACCCTGCCAGAACTGGTGATATTTTAGGTAATGATCAGGCGTATTCTGGAGTAAAGTAACTTTATTATGACAGTTTCTTTCTAGCATAAATTGGCATAACTCCATTGAAGTCCATTGTAGTTAAGCTGATTTACACCAGGGGAGGATCTGACTCATTTTCAGTCATGGTCACTATAATTAAGACTCTTCAACAAACTTTTTCAGCTTCCCAACTATTCAGTGCTATCTTTTCATTTGTTTTTTCAAGGTTTTACCTGAAAATATCACTAGTTATTTTAATGAAAATTCTTTGTGTCAAATCATAGAATGTTTGGGTTTTGCCAAAGTCACAAAAAAATGAACTTACACCAATGGGGCAATTTTTTTCCACATAGCTCAATCCAAGAGACAGTTGCTGCTCTTTGTTGCTCATGAAAGGTTCAGAATTCTATGGCTTCCATCACTGGAGGATCACATGACCAACAAACAGTAGTTTTTCCTCACAACCACCCTGTGAGGTTAGGGAATGGAGGCATGACCTGTGCAAGGCCACACATGGGTGGCAAAGCCCAGGACTAAACCCATATCTTCCAAATCTTAGTCCACTGCCTTAACTGTGAGACCATTCTTTCAAATGAGTTCAGCTTGTAGGAGTTTACACAGATATGGTGGAGCATTTCTTCCCCTTCCTTACCTGTTCTCCCTTCTGCAATTGTCTGTCTGGACGATATCCCTCCACTAACTGTGGTGACAACCACTGAATAGAGTCCTCCAGGTTTCAGAGAGTGGAAGTGGTATCTGTTAGTCTCACTGGAAACACTCTCATTTTTAATGACAACATTCTCGTGAATTAGCAGCACTTGGTACGACTCTACATCTCCCAGCGCCCTCGTCCAGTTGGTGAACAAACTGTTGGTTGCCCCCTGGTTTGTCACATGCAGACTAGTCACCTGAGCTGGCACTATAATAGGAGAATGGCATGGTATTAGAAAACTGAAACAAACACATCTTCTAAACAAACAGAGTTTAGTCACACTGAGGAAGTGCATCAAAAAAGCAGACTCAAATGGATTAAAAATAAACTTAACTGTGGACTCCCAGACTTGCTTCCTGTCGGATGGGTTGCGGTTTATGGGAATCCATAAAGGCTTCCCGGCTTAAGTACCACACAGAAAGGTCTCCCAGGCTTTTTAGAGTTGCTTTCCTCAGTCAGCCCAAAATGATACAAAAGAGGAGAGCTGGAAGGGACCTCTTCTTATAAATGTCATTCATAAAAAAACAAATGATGTAGAAGTCATTTGTGTTTGTGATGACTACTGAAATTCATTCCACTCCTAGTCAGTGGCAAACCAATGACATGGATGCACATGCTAAGGCAACATCTTTCCCCGCTTTACTTTTCTGAGTTGCTGCGACATGTAATCCTTCTAGTCTCACTTGAATTTCTTTTACTTTGGAAGAATTTCATAACACTGACTTTTCTAACATCTAACGATGGATTGAGGGGCAACAAAACGTTACCTTTAATATAAATAGGGGTGGGTAAACTTGTCCAGACAATAGAAAAAGGGAGCTGAACATTTAGCCCAAACTTTAACTAAAATTCATCTAACCCCTTTTTAAGGTTTGACAAAGTTTGATTAAAATAAGGAAATATAGTTGCTCATTTTGAATACTTACACATTAATGTTCAGTCAGAGTCAATTTTCCATAATCTAAAAACCCTTTAGCTTTGGAAAATTCAGATCCAAACTACACATTTTGCTTTATATCTACCTCAGAGCCTAACTACTATGGTACAGCTCATAATAAATATGACTAGATAACATTAGGCATATTGATAAAACAGATTAGATTAGGTCAGATTATACACTGGTCTGAACCAAAATCTTGAATCCAGGCAGGCTTGAACTATGGGAAAGTCTGGATTTGAATCTGAACTTTGTCTCTCAGGCCCATCTGTGCTCTGCAATGGCTGACAGATTTTTGTGCAAAAGGCTCTTCTAGTGACATTTCAGCTTTTGAGAAGATGGCTGAATTTAACAACCTGTGTGCTGCACTTTTTGTAGACTTCCATCAGGCCTTTGATTCAGGGGCAACCAGAAAGTTTGAGGGATCTGTTGAGGCAACTCAGCCTCCCTGGGAAGATGGCGTTATTGATAGGAGAGCTCTACAATGGAACGGAAAGCTGTGTTCGTGTCAGCGACAGACACATGGCATGGTTTCCTATCGCCAGGGGAGTTTGGCAAGGCTGATTCTGTCACCATCTGTGTTCCATATCTGCACTGATTGGTTGCTGGATAAACTTAGCTTTATCTTAGCCATCAGAGGCATTGAGCTGAACACCATTCTGCTTCGAGACCTTGACCACACCATCAACATTGCAGTGTTGGCTCAGTTTGGTGAATCGCTGCAGCTCGTGGGCGGTCTGGTCACGCAAGAAGCCGCATACATCAGTCTGGCTGTTATACCAGACAAAACGAAGTCTCTGGCGATGACCATCAAGCAACCTCCAACTCCAGATTACAACCAGCTCAGTGTTAACCTGTCCGAATGGCACATTGAGCAGGTGGCAACTGTCAAATATTTGGGTAGCCATCACAGAGAGTGCTGGGGGATGCTCAAAAGTTGTGGATGCCTGTATAGCAGCAGCTGCTGCCATATTTCAGGCTCTTCAGTGCCCTCTGCGGGGTTGTCATAGACTCATAGACTCATAGGTCAGAAGGGACCAATATGATCATCTAGTCTGACCTCCCGCACAAGGCAGGCCACAAAACCCTACCCATACACATTTATAACAACCCCGAACCCATGACTGAGTTATTGAAATCCTCAAAAGTGAGATTTGAAGACCTCAAGCTGCAGGGAATCGATCAGCAAGCGACCCATGCCCCACGCTGCGGAGGAAGGCGAAAAACCTCCGGGGCCTCTGCCAATCCGCCCTGGAGGAAAATTCCTTCCCGACCCCAAATATGGCGATCAGCTAAACCCCGAGCATGTGGGCAAGACTCACCAGCCAGCACCCAAAAAGGAATTTTCTGCAGTAACTCAGTTCCCATCCCATCCA
>ML675616.1:58571867-58641519 GCA_007922155.1 Mesoclemmys tuberculata
CACACACACACACACACACACACACACACACACACACACACACACACGAGGAACTGTAGTATCACACTCATTAAAGGAATGTCAGCTGTGTCTCCAGGAGCATCGATCGAAAAAAACAGCATTGAACTATTGGAAACCTTGTATCATGCCTTGGTTCTGACAGACGGATAAATGCTGCATCTGTCTCTGATGCAAGAGGCATGCATTTGATTCCTAAGAGGGCCACTAACTAATTTCTATCTTTGTTATTACCATCAGAGGTATGCAGAGGCTGGTGTTTTCCAGGCTATTTCTGCATTCAGACCCACCTGCTTTTTGTTTTCACCAGATTCTCATGCAGCCTGCTAGACTGGTGAACACTGGAGTGCTGTTCATTGCCATTAGCTCCTTCCTTATCGTGAGCCAGCTGGCCCTTTGTTCCTGTACCTAACACACTTATCAGAGAAATGACAGCTTCTGTGATGCAGGTGGATATTAGGGCAGAGAAGAGGCTACCTGAACTTAAACCCATGAAACATTCTTAAGTAAAATTAGGCACCTTTTCATCATTTACACCACTGAAGGATGAATATAAGTGTACTTTTCATGGGATGTACTCCTCTCTTCAACCTGATATGCCCTTAGACTCATCCTGATCTCAGTTACACCAGTGCAAATGTGGATTAACTCCACTGATATCAGTAGAGTTACTCTAGATTTATGGTGAGTTAACTCTGGCATTCTCACATATGGCCACTTACACACCACAGGATGTCCCATTATCTTAATGTGTACATCACTCAATTACATCTCATGAGTCTGATTCCACCCTCACTTACAACTTCCAGTAAAACTGGAGTTAATTCATGGATGTCAAAAGAGTTATCCCAGTGTAAAAATGGTGTGAGATCCAGAGCTGGTCTCTCATACCTAATTAAATGCAAAATGTGCCTAAATCACTCTGCTTTACCACTTACCTTTTTTTTTCTGACCACCTTAAATTTGATGTGCAACTTATACCACTCTTCACATCACCACTGAATTTGGTCCCATCTCTTTTTTAAGAGGAGAAATAGTAAGTTGTAGCTCATTGGAGGGACAGAACTTCTGAGTAAAATCTGAATGAGGAATTCAGGATTTGGCCCGATAATAAATTAAGTGAGCAAACAAACAAATAATAAGACTTTAGGTATTTGCTCTTTCATTTACAGTTATTATGAAGATGACCACAAATGTTTCCAGTTAAAATAGTTATCTACGTTGTTTATGTGAACGCATTTTTCTACTGAATCAGCAAAATACACACCCCTTATTTTATTTTTTTTTCCAACTACCAGGAATAGCCGACTTGAAAGTTTACAAGTTCCATGCTAACAGTATAATGACATTGCTGACCTGTTCTGCCTTTGCAGTGAGCTGTGTTCTGCAAGCCTCCACTCTCCACTATGACTGCCAACTCATATTGTCTTCCTGGGATGAGTCCTATATCCTGTATGACATATTCCCTTCTGTCTTTCTCTAGCGTCGCGTTCAGCAGCACAGTGGAAAGGTTGAACAGCACAATGTAGTATCTCTCCCAGTCTCCAGCAGGGGGCAGCCAGCTCACCCTCAGAGATCTCAGCCAACCACCACTGCTGGCTTTCAGCTCTGAAACTTTCTGGGGAACTGAAATACAGAAACAGGTGAGTAATTTTGTGCTTTTTCTGGGGAGACATAACGGGACAGCAATGAATCAAAGGCTCACAGCTCAGCCATTGCGGAAGTGCTTTGATCAGTTACAGTAACATCAAGGCCCATATTTTAGCCATCAATGTCTAAATACCGTTGAAAATCTGGGCAAGGTATGTATGACTCATTTTAGAGAGAAATTTATTCTCTCCCACACAAAGAACTCATTGTTTATCACTGTCAGTTACTGACATCAGAAATGCTGAACCTTAAATTAGAGGTTAGAGAAAAACTTACGCATCTTCAGAATGTATCTTGCATCATTTTAAGTTATATTTCCTGCTGTTTTCTGTAACTGTTTAACTCAGATGGACTCTACTAACAATATCTGGATATTCTGCACGTACTCTTCACCCACTTGAAAATTTTTCTGATCTAAATTCTACCAGCTGCCAAGAGGTGTGGGATGTAAGTAGCATGGACTCATGGTTAATAGGAGAGAGAGAGAGAGAGAGAGAGAGCGTGTGTGTGTGTGTGTGTGTGTGTGTGTGTGTGTGGTGGGGGGGGCGGGGAGGCAGACCTGAAAAAAAATAACTATACTACTAAAATAAAATAAAGAAAGGGCCCAACACCACCAAGACTGCCGTATGCCTTGGTCAGTGCTGTGTGCAGTCAAAAAGATTCAGACTTAATGAGATATGCCTAGGGCCAGAATCTTGCTTAGTAGAAAATTTCAGTTCATCCTGTCCCGGAGCATATCAAATGCTTGGGATCTTCACTTTGATTAATCAGTTCCAATATATATAAACAAACTCTAGAATTGTTGCGATTGAGACTGAAGACTTGCTATGTCTGACTCGTGAATGTTTTTCTATCCACAGATATATGACCATAGTGGGGCAATGTTGTTATACATTGTTGATAGTGTTAAATAATTTCACAGTATCTTATATGCATACTGCCATTTACTGTAGCCCCTCTTCCCAGTTTTATATACCCCTCTGGGATGTGTTCAAATGAATAACATTGGGCAGAAGCTACTGAATGTACAGGCACCGAACAGTTTTGCTACAGACTCAACCAACTACTGAACTCTACATACAGCATACAGCACTGCTTCCCTCTCACAGGTCAGCACTGTAGCTTTGACTACTGGCTGCAAGGCTGCTGTAAGCAAACTAGCCAGTAAGAAATATTGTAAGATCAGCCCAACTCTTTTTCCTCACAGAGTCATCGAGTTTAAGGCCAGAAGGGACCACTAGATAATCTAGTCTGACCTCCTGTATATTACAGGCCACAAACACCATCCAGCACCTCTGCATACTAAACCCAACAAGCAACCTCATATTGCCTAGCAACCGAACCCTCTTCTTTTCCAGCAGGATCTTCTACACGACAATGTATTCAATGGGATAGATCGAAGTGGCTTTGATTACAGTGTTCTTAGCGTTTGCACAAGACTTACCTGTCCTGCCACTTGCCCTCTTATCAGTGAATAATTCACCACTGATTGTGCTGACAGTGACCTGATAAAGACTTCCTGGAGTCAACTTGTCAAACCAAGCCTCTGTGACCTGAGGCTGTAAAGTTTTGATTTCTTTAATGGATCCAAGATGAGACAGAGTGATATTGTAGAAATCTAGGTTTCCTGAAGGTTTTTTCCATGTAACTTTTAATGTATCCATGCTGCCATCACTAGTCACCATCAAATCTGAGACTTCTGCCGGGGCTAAAAAGCATAACAAGAAAGAAAACAAAATATTTCACCCACAGACCACAAAACCCATCTACTACACACAGCTCTCCCTCCCTGCTCCGCTCCAACCACTGCAGCAGCATAGCATGTAGTTTGATTTTTTAAAACCATATTTAATACTATTTATACCATAAGTGGCTCTATTAATAGTACTTACTATAATAACACTGGCTGATCAAATATATGAGTCACCCACTTATTTTCACTGATTGTTCATTTTGGTTGTTAAGGCTGATAAAGACACCCTGCTCAAGACTATTGATAGCCGGAGAGGTGTTAGCACAGTAAACACTGGAGTTATTCCTGACTGACACTTGTTTAGGTGGGATTGAAATCTGGCTCCTTGCATTTTGACATTTCACAAGAGGACCTGAGAACCAACAACTTTTCCTTTTGTTTGCAGCTAGGGTTGTACTTAAATGTATCAAAAGTTAAGATGGCTCTCTCTTTTCCTCCTTTGCTTTTCTGAACTGAAAGTTTTGTCCCAGGGTATTCCATGCAGATTTATATTATGGGTCACAACCAGTGATGATATCCCAAATTTCCAATAACCAGTTCTATAAAGGCAGGTGATATTTAAGAACCTATTCTGAATAGGTTCTTAAACATCATGCACACAGCACCCCAACAACCCAGCACCCAAACTTCACAGTGCCCTCCACCGTGAAATTGACCCTCCCTGGTCAATTTCGGGGGCAGGGAGAATCACTCCCCGCAGTGAAATTGACCCTCCCTCGTCAATTTCGGCGGCGGGGAGCGCTAAGAACCGGTTCGCTGAATTTTTTCTATTTTAAGAACCGGTTCGTGCAAACCGTTGCGAACCGGTTGGATATCATCACTGGTCACAACCTACTCTCATGCCATGTGCGTAATTCCCACTGAAGTCAAGAGGAGAGTTCAGGGAGGCTCAAAGTCAGGATTTGTAACCCAGAGAGAAGAAATCACGGAAATATTTACCTCTCACTTTTCAGAAAACCACCCAGGCTCTGCAACGCACATCATTAAAGTCAGCGAGACTCATGAAGTTAAACCCCATACACTTGTATGAAAGAACAGAGCTATAGGCTGCCTAGATTCAGGCATGGAACACTCACTAAGGTCAGCTGGAGCTCTGTTGCACATTGAGGGCAGAATTACGAACCTTAGTGTTCAGTTTAGGCCAGAACAAACGATCCCATTTATTATTTTGAAATGCCCTGTATTGCAGCCTTACGTTGTTTTACTATGAGTTATTTGTGAAATCATACCTGTCCTAACCAGTTTAAAGTTGTAGCTCTCCAGCCCTGCAGCTTCAGCTATGATAGTGAGATTATACAGGTGTCCTGCGGTAAGTCCAAGAAAAGGGTAGGAGAGTGAGCGTTCCTCATGGTTGACCTCACGAACGAGTCCTTCTTTATCCAGTAATACCAGCCTGTATCGATCCACATTCCCAGAGCCAGGTAACCATGAAACGTGGATAGTGTCTGTCTTGACGCTGATCTGAATGTTTTGCACAGGGGATGGCGCTGATGGAATAAAAAATGTATGTTTTACAGGTAATGGTTTTCTGAGCAAGATTAAATTGTTCAACTTTGCAAAGATTTTGAGAGTGTTTAGGGTTTGCCAAAAGCAAAACCAAAATTAATGGCCAAACTGCACCTGACAATATTCCTTCATACTTAGAAAATGTCTCTTAAAATTTGGTAGAAATTCTTTGTTTACTTCTATTTATAACCAACATGAACCATTTGTTAGGTTAATGAAGACTGATTACATTTGTACCTTGCTATCTAGGAGAAATGCACACATATATCCTTTTTGAGATGCATAACCTCAAAGTGTGTGTAAAAATGTTCAGTGGCCTTATTGAGATGAACAACAGTAAAACAGGTCTCACCAGTAAATCCGCTGATGTGAATTGCAGGGGCGCTTTTATTTCCAGCAACTGCAGTGATGATAACATTGTATTTGTTACCAGGAGTGAGACTGGAAAATGTCTCTTCCATTCTTGAAATACTTCCTTGTACTGAGACATTCTGTATCTTTTTGTTATTATGATCAGATAATTGTAGTGTATACCAGTCTACCTTTCCTGAGGATGGACTCCACCAGACCTGCAAACTTGTGGATGTAGTTTTTTCCTTATTAATTTCAAACTTAGCAGGTGGCAAGGGATCTGTAATTACAAATAACAGCAAAATATTAATTTAGTTGGGTTTTAAAGGAGTTTTACAGATTATCTCAATCAACTCCAACAATTTCCCAGTTTTTCATCATTCTACTGAAAATCTTTTTTGAAAAAATCTTTCTTTATTCCATTCCCAAACAGCATATTCACTGAAAATACAACTAATCTTCCTATAAAATGGTTCTGGGGAACCCCCAAAAATGTGTTATAGAAAAGCACATGGTTCAGTGTATTTAAATAATGAGTTGCAAAATCTGTTAACAAAACTATGGCAACACTATATCAGAAACCGCCATGCAGTCAAAATGACGCAGAATAATGTAGCCTATAAATATTAGAGCGCCAATGGTTTTAGCTTGCAGGTGTTTATACCAGATTATGAGGGTTTTAGAGTTGGATGCACATTAAAATACCAACACCATAAATAAATAAATATACAACATATTTCAGCATTCCCAGCTGCTAAGTTGGGCACTAAAGTGTGTATATTTAAAGTTCTTCAAGGTGCAAGCACAATTTGAATTACGATAGTATTTTGATTTTTGCTATTGTCTTCAATCAGCTTAAGCAGCTTCTGACAATAGATATCCACTCTTTTACTGGAAGGGTCTCCAGTACCAGAAGTATTGTCCTGCACACTATTTCTAAAAAAAATACCCCAAAGCCCCACCCATATATAAGCTTTTAGAATGGATACTTAAAAGGCCCATTCTTTGAGAACATATCAAATTGATTAATTAGTCATCTCGGGCAAAACTGCTTAAGGGAAAGCTTAGGCTCCAAAAATGATAGCAAATATAGGTCAAAATTTACAGATTGCTGATTATTTTATTGTTTCCTGTAGCTGAAAAAAATTATTATACACTGATGCACTAAAGCTCTAATTTGGATTTGGTAACATAGTAATGTTATTATGTACAAAAAATATTAAAGTTGCACAGTTAAGCATTCAAAAGCTAGGAAGTGACTGAATGAAGGATGCCTATGCTGCCTTAATACAGCCTCCTTATGCACACGTCTTGTCCAGCATAACACACAAAGTGTGCAGCAGAGCCAGGAGAAGATCCCAGCTGTGCAGTGTACCAGTACAGTGTCTTAAACCCCTCAAAACCCATCCTTTTCCTTCTTTCAACCCACTGCTCCATTCACTGTGCACCCTGAGTAAGGCAGGGGCCCTGTAGAACAAATGTGATCACATAAAGACTTTATCAAGAAGGGGACCAAGTAAATGCTAAATGGGCAACTTTGATTCAGGTGTTTCCTAACTTTTGAGTGCCTGACTTTGCAACCTTGATATTCTTTTCAAGTAATTTCTTGTACACAACTTTCTAGGTTTTTAAAAAAGCAAACTAAAACACCCTCCATAAATTCCATCATGTGAAACCACCATAGTGAAACCACTCCTTCCATAGCAGTCATTTCAGGCTTGGGACCTATGCTCCTTCACTGGCACATAGGGCACAAAGAGGGTGCAGTGGCCCTGAGGAGATCTCTTTACAGCAGGAATATCCTATGGCTAGCATACCTGGCCCTCTGGTGCTGTCAGGCATAGTGTAGTGCTGAGGGCATGGCCAGAGAGGCCCATGAGGGGTAGTGGCCAGAGCACTCTGCACACAGGAAATTCTAGGCTGTGGGGAAGCCTTGTGGCAGCTTGACAGAGTTGCTGTCCAATCAGAAAAGTCAGCCTTTCGGAGTCAAACAAACACTAGCATTTCTAAGGCAGTGATTCTCAACCAGGGATATATGTATCCCAGGGGGTACACAGAGGTCTTCCATAGGGTGCATCAACTCATCTAGATATTTGTCTAGTTTTACAACAGGCTAACATAAAAAGCACTCGCAAAGTCAGTACAAACTAAAATTTCATACTATCACTTGTTTATACTGCTTTGTATACTATATGCTTAAATGTGGGTACGATATTTATATTCCAGTAGATTTATTTTATAATTATATGGTAAAAATGAGACAGAAAGCAATTTTTCAGTAATAATATGCTGTGACTCTTATGTATTTTTATGTCTGATTTTCTAAAAAAAGTAGTTTTTAAGTGAAAAACTTGGGGGTAAACAAGACAAATCAGACTGCTGACAGAGATACAGTAGTCTGGAAAGGTTGAGAGCCATTGGTGTAAGGAAAGATGCTGAAAATTCTTCAGCCTGGAGAAGAACCATAGGTGATAAAGAGAAGAATTTTTCATTCTTGGTGAAACAACAGAATTAGAATTTGGCTGACTGTTCTTTAGCATTGCAAAAATAATCAACACTGTAATCATGTTTCTCGTCAAACCATATAAAAGATAATAGCATATTATTATTTTACATGCTACAGTTTCTGCATTAGGTATACTTTGCTGGATGTTGAATTTAACTTCTAAGGTGTGTTTAAAATAAAAAGTTGCGTGCCTAGAAGGTGAAGTTCAGAAATTCAGACTTATCTAATCTATCTGGCCCAGAAAACAAAACACTCAGTCCTTTGTACATCCGTTAGAACAAAGGAACAATAAGATTGGGAAATGCCTGGGCTGAAAGAGCTCTGGCTGGAAACAAACACTTAAAAAACCATTTACATTGTTATAAAATTCTCTGCTGGCAACTGTCCCACACTGATATGTAACAGAAATAAAACCTTTTCATGAAGATATTTTTATACTGCTTCATAACGAATGAATGCTTTGAATATATAAAATAAACAAATAAATAAATCTGGGGTTTTAATTTTTAAATCTTAGTTGTGAAAAATTTTAGTAAGAATATTTACGGTACATGCACAGACTAGGTGTGTACATTTTATTAACAGACTAGCTATGATTATATCTGCAGATTTGCAAAGCCGTGATGGACTGTAATCATGGAAACATAATATATTATCCATGCGAAAGATATAATCTAGGATGTGAGCACAGGACTGAGAGCTGGGAACTCTCAAATTCCCATCTCAATTCTTTATGGCCTTCAGCAAACCACTTAACTCTCTCTCTCTCTTTCTCGTTTCCATTTCTATAAATCAGAGATAATACTTACCTATCACACAGGAGTTTTGTGAAGATTCGTTAATGGGCCTGATCCTACAGTGCTTTAACAGGCAAGACCATCAATTTCTTTTGGATGTGCTGCATAATGTTTTGCTTCTTCTGAGGAATGCAGCCCAAATTCATGATGATAAAATCTTTAGATTGCACTACCCCATTATGAATTGTTTATTCATAATCTGTCTTGAGAGGATTATTATTATTATTTAAAATTTGTTATAGTAATGCCTAGAGGCCTGATTATGTCAGGGCCCCGTGGTGCTTAATGCTGTACAAAGATACAGTATATAACATTTGTCCCAAAGATCTTACAATTTATATGATTACAAGGATGGGTCCATCAACATTTGTGAAGTTTATAAAGCCACATTACAGAAAAAGAAAGGGGGCTTAGTCTTATCTCCAAATTGGCTTGGAGTCTAGGGTGACAGAACTTTTAAACTCATTCAATTCAAATCCTTAGCTGTAAAGTAGTCTGAGTGAAGGCAGTAACAAAAATGACTACTGCAGTATTTTAGGATAATGCCATGGTGCACGATGTATGTAAACCCCATCTAATTATAGCTAAATCTAGTGTCTCTATGAATGAAAATATAAGAGTCAACAGCATCTTTTAAATAATTTACTCAAAAACTAAGGAAATTCTCAAATAAAAGCTTCATTAAGATACCTTCAGGATTATAAAGACCAATTTATTATGTCTGGATTTTAAAATGTGTACTTTCCCACAGATTTAACCATAATTTAGCAAATGTAAAAGGGCTGGATTCACAAAAGGACTTACATGCCTAGCCCCAATTAAATTCACAAAACCCCTACTCAGCTATTGCTGGACTCTGTAGGTACCTAAACTCACTCAACACCTATGTTTTTGCAGTAAAAGTTCCATATGTTCCAGTATGTTCCATATGTTCCAGTGTGCAGAACCGTTTCTGCTGTTCCCCTTTAGGTGTCCAGACATCTAAGCCCCAGCGCAATGCACAAACCGGGGAAGACAGGAATTTCTTCACCTAACTTGCCTGTGGAGACCAATGTAGTTACTTTGTGAATCTAGCCCTAATGTTCTAAGTAAGCCCCTGAAGTCACTCAGCGGGACTACGCAGATGTAAAACGTTAAGCACGTGCAGAATCAGTGCCTAAGTGTGTTTGTCTGAAAATATATACAACCCAATGCCACAACCTATATTCATACAGTGGTCCTTATTTACACTCTCATTAAAATAGGTGAATAAGGATTACAAGACAGGCCCCCTAAACACGTATTTTGTCATCACAGATTTTAAAATATCAATAATATTGTCCAGAATATGTATATAATATAGATGTTTATATATTGTATGCTATGTTATATATTTTAAATACTATAGAACTGCCAAATATGCACAAACTTGATGCCTAATCACCTCTGTAAAATTAGATTTACAATACAAAATTTATCTATAGCTCAGTGCTGAAAAATTAACAATATTTCCCTCTTCATTTTCTGTTCTCCAAAAATAGCATGCCTATCAAAATGAAAGTAATATACATATAATATTTATGGCACATATTTGAGGAGTGAAGACTATTTTTAGAGGCTCAGATATTGTTTTTTCTATTAATAATCTGCAGATTAAAATTTCTTCAGTAAACATCACCATGACAGACTTCACCTGAATGAACCATTGTATCAATGTTCTACAAATTAATAGTCTTCAGTTGACAAATTAATTGGCAATTTAGGTAAACTCTTTTTGTTTAGAGAAAAGCTCTGCCTTTTAACGTATAAAGTTTTTATTTGAATACACTGAAGTATTAAATTACACTATCTTAAAGTAATTTAAGAGTCTGAATAACCCTCACAAATTAAGGGGTTTTGTCAGTTTGAACTTTTTGTTTAGGAATTGCAGCACATGTGGAATGTACTATGCACTGATCTCACCTTAAATACCAAAGCAGAATGGAACAAGTTAAAGATAGAATGAAATTCTTTTTTTTAATTTTAGGGGCTAAAGTTAAACTGCAACATTATTTTAACTACCCCACCACTTCATATCTTAAGTGTGAACATTGAACGTTAAGGTACAGCATTAAGCAAAACCTCATGGCAAAATGTAAACTCAGAATGAGAACCAGCCTATAAAAGCTTTAGCAGGACTGAATGTTCACAAGAAGTTATGTATGTGGTCTATGTAACATATAACACAGATGATTTTATACACCTCTAAACACACAGTGGGCCTGATTCTGCTCCTATTAAAGTCAATGGGAGTTTTGCCTTTCGGTATGATCTGCCCAAAAGAACTGCTCACACAAACACACTCATGGGTTAGTTTCCAAGAATGAATGCCTTTATAGATTCAGTTTCAATAACTTATTTCACTAAATTACTGACACTAGAAGTTAGTGAGAAAAAAGTGGGGAAGTCTTCCAGAAAACTGGATAAACTGTTGCCCCTAGTGGAAATGAAAGAATAGCCTCTTTAAAAACTGTACACTATTATATATTAAAATGTACTGAATTTTCTGTATGTATTCTGTTTGTCTTGTATAAACCATAACAAAATCCAAAGAAATTAATTAAAACATTGTAAATAGTTACATTTGGCAGATAATTGTGTACTTCCAAACATAATCCAAATTATGTAAATGACTTGATTACATTCAGGTGCTGGGTGATATTGCAAAGTCAATAATGCAAATAAAGCAATCTGAGTAGCTGCTTCCATGGGCAATTTTCACAATCTCTTTGAGAGATATGTATAAAAAACTACCTCTGTCCTTCTTGCTAACCTCTTTGCAATCCAAACCTCACCTAGATTAAGGTACACTAATTTGCAAGATTTCAGCTGTAAACTTTTGTCAGTCTTGTTACTTTGCATCCAACAGACATATGATAATACAAATAGTATAAACAGATATGTTTCAATCATTCTGTCATCTTCTCACATTCTTGTAAAGGCTGTTTAGCAAGATGGAAATCTGTCATAAATGATATATATAAACCATTGTCTAAATTAAATGTCAATGCCAAAATCAAAACAGTTTCCACTTGCATAATACATAATCTGCTGTCTACATTGCTGTCTTTTGCTCACCTTCTATTCAAGGCCTATCTAAAAAACCTTTACCATTCAACGAGGATTGCAGTATATACCTGCTACTTAGAAAACGGTTAATTTGTTATTTTTATTATTAAATTGACTCATCAATATTAAAAAGAGGTGGAGCAATCCATGATACAGATTTAAATCGCTGTTACTGTGGAAACTATTACTCAGTTCTACCAAGTGACACAAAAAATATTTTTATCAGGTGTTGAATCTTATGCCTATCACGCTGGATTTGGCTACACTGGTCTTTTTTACCTTGAGGTTGCCAGTTAACTGAGGTTAGTCAACACGTTTGTTTGGAGAAGATGCACAGTAATGGTGACATAAGATAATTACAGAGGGTCACTTCTAAGTATTCAACTGCTATCAATCTCGGACATAAACAAAGACTATATTTAAAAATTGCAGTACCTCTCTATAGCTAAGGATAGGATAAAGGAAGGCACCAGATGATAGAGCCTTTTACATTTTTTAAGAAGTCTGGTTTGATTCCTGTATTAGCAACTAGCAGAAGGTTGTCAAATATTGTATTTCAGCACCTTTTCAAAAAAGAAATATATGAAGTTAAAACTCCAGTAGATATAAGAAAGGGTTCAATCCTTCTTCCACTGAAGTCCATAGTTCTGTGCAGTTGTTTTAAAATTATAAATTGTTTGCACATAGGAAACCAATGACTGATTGCATTTGCAGAATAAGGATAGAAAAATATTTGAGTATATTTCTAGCCAAATATGTTTCCAATACAATAAACCTACTGAGAAAAAACGGTCCCTATGCAATACCACATATACTCTCATGATTAATATTAACTTTGTATTTGTAGGAAATGTTGTACATACATTTTTATTTTAACTGTAATTACGAGCAATTTTATTTTAGGAAAAGGTATTAGCTTTGAACCTGTCAGCTTTCATGGGCTGAAACTGGTCAAACTCATTTCCAATAAAGTTATGCAGAGTAAAACAGTCACTCTTGAGTAGGTTCAGTTAGTTTATAATGGATAGATATGTTTTAAATACAAGCAAATATGCCATGAACTTAGAATCGATAACATTTTTGATGAGCACAAAGCATGTTTTATGCTGCTCATCTAAATAGCTCTCCTGTTTCGTACTGAAATGGTTTGCGGTCTAATTGTTGTACAAAATAAACCATTTAAGCGGATCTAGGAGGTTTTGTTCACAGTAAAATCTCCTTTCAAGCCTAGAGTGCTCGCCTTCAGCAGAATTTAGACAGCAACTGGGAGCTAAAGCGTGGGAATTGTACATCCAACCTGCTGCAAACGGGGTAGATTTAAAGTGCCTTCGGAAACAATCCTCTGGGACATCGGCTGCCTTCTATTTTCCACCATCAAAGGAAGGTCGGGAAAATCAGCCTCGAAATCAAGGGGGGGGGTGGGAGAAACGAGCCACCCCAGACCTCTCCTGAACTGCCAACACGCCCGCAGCACTCCGGCACCTGCCGCCCGTACCTGTTTGCAGGACGATGTCGCTCGTTTCCGCGTCGGAGAGCGAGAGAACCCGGAGCTGGTACACGGTCCCCGCTTCCAAGCCGTCGCAGCTCCCTCGGTAGGACGCGTTGGTCTTCTGCACCGGGTGGCAGAGTGCGGCCGAGGCGTTGTGGGCGCCGCCGCTCAGGGCGAAGGCACAGAGCGGCCCCCCGCTGCGCCAGGTGAGCGAGACGGACTGGCTGGAGACGCTCCGCGCCGTCAGGTGGATGGCGCACCGCTGCGGCTCCCCGCGCCCCTGCTGGAGAGGGGACACAGACAGCGGCTGGGCGCGCGGCGGCACGAGGAGCCCCGGCCCGGGGGGAGGGGGAAAGGGGGCAGTTCCCCTGGGGGGAGGGGCGGTGGCGGGGGCAGTTCCCCTGGGGGGAGGGGGCAGTTCCCCTGGGGGCGATGTGCGAGCGGCAGGGCCGGGCAGAGGGAGGCCGGCCGCAGAGCAGCCGGGGTGCAGGCGCTTGGACCGGCGGGGGGGTGTCGCAGCTCACCTTGACCAGGGCCAGCGCCATCCACAAGGCGACTCGCGCGCCGCCGCTCAGCATGGCCACCCGGCTTTATTGTGCAGTGACCTCGGAGGGGGAGGGGGGATATAAAGAAGCGAAGTCGCCAGAGCGGGATCCTGGCGTGAGCCGCCCCCCCCGGCCCGGCCCCCTCCCCCCCGGCCGCGGCGCCCGGGCAGCCCGCTGCTGGGCAGGGCGCTGGTGCACGCGCTGCGGCGGGGCTGCCCGGTCCGGGCGGGGGCCTTGGGAGCCGGGCCGGGGCCGGCGGCGGGAGGAGGGGCGGCGCTTCCCACGCTGCCAGGCTGACCCCGGCTGACTCTGCCCGAGCCCTGGCCGCCGGCTTCCGCAATCGAAAGGCCGTTTCCTCGCGTCTCCCTCGCCAGGGGCTGCCCAGCGCGGGGGGGCCCCGCAGCCCCTGGTCCCCGCGCCCCGCTCCAAGACTTTCACTTTCCTCCGCTCCTGCTCCCAGGCTCGGCGCCTCCTGCGTCTCCCCCTTCGCTTGCCTCGCCCCCCTTCCTTCCCCTCTTCCTCCCTCTCCGCTCTCTGCCGGGGCTGCTTCCCCAGGGCCACGGCTGGCTCCTGAGCCGAGGAGAGGACGGCTGGCCCGGCCCCCCACAGCCGCATCGGAATCTCTCATGGAAACCGTCTCCTTCCACACTTGCCCCCCCCCCGCTCCCATCCCCTGCGCTTCTCCAGCCACTGGCCTCCACGGCTCTCAACCAGATCGTTGGCAAACCCCCGGCCCGTCGGTGAAGGGCCCTGCCTAGCGCCTGGCGGGCTCCCTGCAAAGCCATCGCCCGCACCGGCTCCGTTTCTCAGCCCCTCCTGGCTGGAGGTTCACATGCGCTCCCTGCCCTACACTGGCGTTTCAGCAGCGCCCACGCTTCAACCACCAGCCGTCGTTCGTACTCACGCGCCCTTTTTCTAGCCCATTCAAACCCGTCTAATCTCTAGCTGGCAGAACACGACATAGTGTAACGCTCCGTAGGCCCCGCCGTTCAAATTCTCTGCAACTCCGTGGATGGAGGAGTAACAAGGACATCAAAGAGGGCCAAGTTAGCTCCACTCAACTTTTGTCCTTGAAACAATCTCCTTCCCAGTCCCTGAATAGCTCTGAACCTAAAAATACACACCACCGAAAGCAAGAAAGTCTCCAGATTCTCAAGGAACAACAACAACAACAAAGGAATGAATTGTATACAATTCAGAAGCAGCAGCGGCTGAAGCCACAACTTCTCCGATTGACTCCCATTTCCTTCCATTTCGATTTCAAGCCAGAGCAACCAGTGGGGGGAGAAAATGTACCTAGAATTGTTTCACATCTTTAGTGTCAGGATAGATAAGTTAGAAGCAGATTGGGTAAATTTGGAGTTGAGTAGAGAGGCAAGGTAGGATTTTTTCCCCCTGGGGCTATATTACATTTTTGCATGTTTGGTACTATATAATGTACAAGGGTTTTTAACTTCCAAGAGCAACAATTAAGCAAGTTTGTCAGCAGCCCTGTTGCATTGTCTTCTGTGGGTATTGATAGGAAAAAATGCCTCGAGTTAAAAATGTCCAAGTTTGTTAACTCTCTTGGAGGAACAGCTGCTGCTGGATATTTCTATCTATTGTTAGAAATAAGTCATCAGTCTGATAAACAAGATCCAGTGGTGTGAAAAGGCCAAGATTCTGACAGTTTTACTCATGCTGAATAGTCCCGTGGTCTCTGATCCCACACGGAGCTCTTTGCGTGCAGATTTCCACACTCATGCAAAGCTCCATCGATTTCAGTGGGACTCTGTGCAGGGTCCACTGACACAAAGCTCAGTATTACGATCAATGCCTTATTCTGCACTTAGTCCCAATGCAACAAAGGTGGCCGAATTTGGCTCCAAATGAGGGACATAAATATAGCAGCAATCCAAGCACGATATTTATGCTGGATCAATTTCAATGACATGTCTAAAATTTTCTGTAATCACAAATATGTGGTTTGTAATCTGTAGTGGTAATATTAGTATTATTTTTATTTATTATTTGTATTATGGTAGCATCTAGGAACCTCAGTCAGAGACCAGGACATGAGTGCTAGGCACTGTGCAAACACAGAACAAAATGATGGTCTCTGCCCCAAAGAGCTGTTTTAAAGTAATAAACAATAGTGTGATAGGTAGCACAAGGCATGTGTATTTCAACAAAATAAATGTAGATCTGAAACGATCAAGGTACCTTATTAAAATCAGTTCAAGTTGACTGGTTACTGCACTAGCTACTCAGACTTTCTGATGTTACAAGATCATTTCTGGAAACAGTGAGGAGATAGTGCTTTCAAAAATGACCAAACATTATCAGCATTCTCACCATTCCAGGGAATAGCAATCTTCAAAGACTTATAAAAATAACATATCTGAAAAAATCTATAGGTCCTTATTTCAACATGTGCATGTTTAGAAGCGCCTGTCTTTTTTTGAACTTGTGTAGATCATATGTTGGTCCTTCTGTAAATACAACTCATTCAGCATCTTAAATTATCACAAAGATGTACTTTAAAATATATAAACATTAAATATACATTTGGCATGAAAGAAGGAAAATCAATGTTTAGGGAACATGGCAAACTTTTTTTGTTCACAGATAATCAGCCCAATTTTGCAGGTTCCTTTACCAAGTGGTTGTAAGGAAACCAGGGGAAGCTTCATAGTTTCAATCAAGTGTTGAATTTGACCTAAAAGGAGTGAATTCTTCTGAAGAATTTGTTCCCAGTCAGAACAACTCAATAGTATTCTGTCGTAGGGCAAAAGAGAGCCAAATTTCATCCGGAGTGATTCTCAAGTAAGAGAATGCTGCTGCTTTTTCTGTGTTCTCCTTAAATTGAGAAGCAGTTCCTCTTTATTTATTTATTTATGGTTACTCCTGCAATCAAAAAAGGCTTCAAAAGCTTCACTCTTCCTGTATGTTCATTGGAAAATAAGTACAGATTTGTGGACTTCCGGGAATCAATCTGTATGTTGCAGAGTACAGTGCTGCTCAAGGGTAAGGATTGCCACCAATGTCTGTCCCAACACAGGAATAAGACAGCCACTGATGGTAATATATTTTAGCAGAATAAGCAGCATAATACGAAATAATTAGTTCCAAGCTGGTGCCACACAGACACGCTCTTAGTAAATGAATAAGTGTGGCCTTTAGCAATTACTGAGTCAGTCTGTGCAGCCAAGAATTTTAAAGAAAAAAGAAAAAAAAAGCTGGAAGTGAGTCTTGGGAGTGTCCGGATGCGTGTCTAATAGCAGGCTCCAGTCTTTTTCAGACACTTTCCCAAGGTTTCCTGGCATTTTTTTAACACCAACTGTGCTCTCTCTCTCTTTTTTTAATCAGGAGGAAATGGGCTTTGCATAGCTTTTGTCACAACTTTGAAAGTGCAAGCTGCAGATTTACTTGCAACACAAGGTTCTTTTAAACTAAATATTTTGTTTGATTCAAGTGCCCCTATTGTCCCCACAAAATAGGTTTGCTGACAACCAAACAACGTCAAGGCTTTTATTCTGTAAGCCATGGAGACTGGCCTGTGTTGGTACTGTTCATGGAAAGCATTGTGTACCTAACAATGATACTAGGTACTTACATAGCTCTTTCTATTTTCAAAGTATTGTGCAAACATTATACAGTCCTTTAAACACTCATGCCAAATGGACAAATAAATGTTTTAACCTCATTTTGCAGAGAGGCAAACTGAAAGACCAGCAGCTTAAGGCCAAAAATGTTAAACTTGTGTGTCTAAAGTTAAACACCTAACTTTAAGTGGCTTGATGTTTCTGGGAGCTACAGGTGCTCAGTAACTCTGAAAATTAGATCAGTTTCATGCAAATACTTAATATGGATTTAAGTGCTTAACTTTAGGCATCCAGGCTTAAAAAGTTTGACCTACGTGTCTCGCTGAAGTCCACTTATGTGAATCAGTGGCAAAACCAGGACTAGAATTTAGGAATTGCTAGCTCTCTGTACACTCGATCAAGATGTAGCCTGATTTTTCTGAACCTTTGATGGGAGTATTTTGTGGCTCTGTGGGGAGGCAGAGTGTAAACTTGTTCTCGCAGAAGATTTTGTGCAATATTTCCATTCAGAGTGAAGATACAAGTGTGCCCTTAGCGTTCTAGTTGCGGTGCGTGTACCTTGATGTGTGAGAGATAACTAGCTTGACGTCCTATGAATGCAGATCATATAGGATAACATTTAATTCACTTGCATGAAGCCTGAATAATCAAATTATACATGGGTGCAAAGCAAAATCCTGCCTCAGCTCAGCGCCAGACTGTGGGGTTGCAGTGCAACAACGTTACTCCTCGCAGCAGTTATTCCAGTTTATGGGCTGGGATAGCTGCCATAGCTTTTCTGCACCTTTGTGCAGGGCATTTGGATGCTGGATCTGCATAGTCCTGGGTCACACTGCTCCCCCTGTCCACCTCCAGCACTGCTCTCCACACTAGCTTATGCGAAATGGTGTAGAGATGGCAAACCAGGGATGTGGAGACCCCACTTTGTGGTCTCTGCACCCACAGTCCCCTCTCTGTCCCCAGCCCAGCCTAACAGTGGGGCCTTGGTGGTGCTGACGTCATTGGGCAGGCCCACTGAATTAGGGTGAATTACACCTTTAAAGTGAAGACGATTGAATGAACAAAAACTGTTCTAGAGCACTCCAAACAGCTGCATGCTAGTTAGTTCTACTGGAACACACACAAAACAGATACAAAGCACATTTCCCAGTCTCATCCAAAGTAATGCTGTCACCTAAAGTAACCTCTAAAAACTTCTATTTGCCTATTACAACCTTTTAGCACAGAAAAGACCCTGTGCCAATAGAAGCAATGTAGAGTTGAAGGGGTTTGTGCACATCAGTATCTATAGCAATGATATAACAAATTACACAACATGTTCTTTCAACCTGACTGCCTGCATGCAGCCAGATTACAGATGACCTGTGTTTGCAACCACACATTGCAGGTGCAGATAACTGAGGATGTAGTTTTTCTCCCACAGGGCTTGACTGCCTTGCAGAGATGCACACAGAGGGAATGCTAGGAGGTGTCCTATAGAGTCTGCGTGTCCACTGCTACGTCCTTTTACAAGGTGCAGCTTAGTACTTTTTGTGTCGTTGGCACTCTCCTCTGGCCTATGCATAATGGTGGCCAAAGCTTGCCTCCTTCCCATCTCTGCCCTCCCTTTTTGGGTGAGTGGGCTCTAAGTGAAGCAAGGAGAGAGCAGCCTCTGGGATTCCCTGAGTGTAGGGATTGTAGTTTTGCCTGACCCTTATTTAATGCGGCAGTGGAAAAGCGCTTTACACCTTCTTCATGCTGCACATCCCTGGCATAAGCGCCAGGCAGAATCTAGCTCACAATTATTTAAGTTATTCAGCCATCACCTGGTTATACCTGCAAACCATGTATTTAGCCAAATTACCTACATTGCACATAGGATTACTTGCACCTGAAAAACCGATGAAAATCAGTTGGAATACCACTTCTGCTAAAACATTCTGTTTTCAATAGCCATGGAACCACAGATCACAGAGCATGCCAATGGGAGAATCAGAAATAGCACCCAGGTCTCTTGCTACCATGTCCTCCACCCTCTCAATTGGACTGCCCTTACTCTGAATATGTCCCCTGCCATATTCAAGGATCGTCTCAATGCATTTGACACAGATATGGAGTGCCTGAAAACCAGGCCCAATATATTCCAATTAATTTGTCTGCCTTACCTCTTCTGTGGTACTAGAGTAATGATAGGTGGTTGTTGGAACCCAGGATTTCTCTGTTACTGCAGACAACTTCAGGCTCGGATGGAGTTTTTCCATGACGTTTTTACTGTAATTTTCTGTACCGTGTCTGATGAAGATCTCTGTGCTACTCCTAAGGAAATTCTCAGGACTAGATGTAATAGCATTAAAGGGAGAGGAGGTACCTCTATTGTTCTGCACTGAAGTTTTTGCATCTTGGAGATCTAAGATGAATAAAGGACAATAACTAAAATTAGCTTCACATTTGCTTATCATTGTTTCTTTCAATGGTAAAGACCATGGAACCTGTTACATCGTAAGTAGTTTAAGTGTACTTGTCAGTTCTGTAGCCTTTTATTTTCAGTGCAAATAGATATTTGATAGACCTTTCCCTTACATGATCAGAATATTTGTGAACCATAGTAAAATAAAATTACTGGACCATTTAAACCATCAGTTTTAAGCAGGATTCCCTATTGATTTTGAAGAGGGGGAACTGTGATATAATACTGATGACATAATATGACTCACAGAATTCTGCATTTATTTGACTCTATTGGATATCCAAAGATTCCAGTTTCGTATGAGAAAAGAATTATTTGCATAACATTCCGGGCTGGATTCCAATCTCCTTTACATTGGTGTAAATGCAAAGTGATTTCATTCAAGTTAAGAGTTACTTTAGTGTAAATGCCGTCTAAATGCAGTCTGTGTCACAAGTGCATTTCACTTTTAATTCTTGCTTGAAAATAGTAGATCAAAGAATTCAAAAAAACCATGACAAATTGGTATGAATTGAATAAGATGAAATTCAACAAAGATAAGTGCAAAGTA
This sequence comes from Mesoclemmys tuberculata, assembly GCA_007922155.1. NCBI lineage: Eukaryota > Metazoa > Chordata > Testudines > Chelidae > Mesoclemmys > Mesoclemmys tuberculata. Next base: position 58,592,150 of record ML675616.1, read on the forward strand.
CTTTGCTTAGGAAGGAAACTTAGGAATGCAAAACTAGAAAATGGGAAACAACTGACTAGGTGGTAATGCTGTTGAAAAAGATCTGGAGGTAATAATGGATCAAAAATTGAACACAAGTCAACAATGTGATGTAGTTGCAAAAAAAAAACAAGAGTCCTGTAGCACTTTATAGACTAACAAATATAATTTTTGCAGGCATAAACTTTCATGGGCTGTAACCCACTTTGTCAGATGTAGGGAATGGAAATCCAAGATGGAGTGGGTTACAGCCCACGAAAGCTTATGCCTGCAAAAATTAAATTTGTTGGTCTTTAAAGTGCTACAGGACTCTTGTTGTTTTTGCTGTATACAGACTAACACAGCTACCCCTCTGGAACTTTTCACCACAGTTGCAAAAAAGGCTAAGATCATTCGGGGGTGTATTAACAGGCGTGTTGTATATAAGACATGGGAAGTAATTGTCCTGCTCTATTCAGCACTGGTGAGGTCACAGCTGGAGTACTGCATCCGGTTTTGGGCACCACGCTTTAGGAGGGATGTGGACAAATTGGAGACAGTCCAGAGCATAGTAACAAAGATTATACAAAATTTAGAAAAACCTGACCTCTAAGGAAAAATTTAAAAAGCTGGGCATGTTTAGTTTTTAGAAGACTAGGGGTATGGGGGGGAGTGATAACAATCTTCAAATACATTAAGGGCTGTTACAAAGTGGATAGTGACCAATTGTTCTCCTTGTCCACGGAAAGAAGGACAAGAAGTAATGGACATAATCTGCATTAAGGGAGATTTAGGTTTTGATATTAAGAAAAAAATTCTAACTATAAGGTCAGTTAAGCATTGGAATAGATTACCAAGGGATGCTGTGGAATCCCCATCACTGGCGAGTTTTAAGAACAGGCTGGACAAACACCTATCTGGATGGTCTTGGTTTACTTGGCCATGCCTCAGTGCCGGGGGCTGAGCTTGATGACCTCTCAAGGCCAGTTCCTTCCATCCCTACCTTTTTATGATTCAATGATCATTTAAAACATTTCCAAGCATAGTCTTTTCCCAGTTCTGTCCAGACAGCAGATTACCCCAGGTTGCTGTCTTTTCAAGATTCTGATAACAATTATATGAGTTAGCTGACTCATTTGCAAGTTCGTACCACTGGTGTGTGTTTTTTGTCACGTATCCTTTAAAGAATGCCAAAGTTTCAATTAGAGTGCAGGAAAGATTTTACTGCACATTTTTCCTCCACATTTTCATGTCTCTTCCTCCCCACTAGTATGTATTTAACAACCTTTCTTGGGGGCCAGTAGGGCAGGGTTTAATCTGTGGTGTACTCTCCATCTAGGAGCAGCACATTTAGGCTGGGCACTTGCAACTGCTCACTGTCTTCTCCCAGAGAACTGCACCACCACCATTATGACACGGCCAGCCTATTCTAGCCTGAGGTACTTTGCCTGTCCTTGAACCAGGGTCTCATGCATTACAGAACCTTGTTTTGCTGCTGGACCACTGGGTTGGTTGCCATAGAACAATTTTAGATCACAGGCCTTCTAAAAAAGATTTAATGACTGGGATAGATATAGCAGAAAACTTCCAATATGATTACTTAGAATATAATTATAATGTCCTAGCATGCCAACCTATGATTACTCCTCTACCAAAAGGATCAGTTGGTGAACTTTCATTCTGAAATGAATATAACTTTTCTTATATGTTAACTTGCATATTTAATGCTACTGCTAAACTGATGATTTTATTTACATCCAGGAATATACCCAAAATATACAAGACATATGCTTTTGTAAGTTACACTTTAAGGACTGTGTTTCCTCCTCTGAACAACACAGTATGTTAGCTTAGCACTTACCTTCTGAGCCCTTCAGAAGGTATTTCTCATATGAATATGTAACCACACTGTGCATTTCCCCTTTTTATCTAATTTTGTTCTTCTATGACCAAAAATTTCTGTGTCTCTGTTCAATCACAAAAATGTTCATCAAGTATTCTACAAAATCTAGGTGGTAAGGCCGATACTCTGGGTCTAATTCTGCTCTCTGTTGTACTGGTATAAGGCTGGATTAACTGCACTGAAATTGCTGGTGTAACTGAGAGGGCAGCATTTAACCTAAGTTCCCCTGCCGTGGTGCAAAGCAGCCATAATGCTGTTTTAATAGGATATCTGGAGAATCCCTTGGTGTGTTTGTGGAGCACATTTAATTGCTCTACACCACAAAACCTTTACCAGAAGGGGGAGAGAGAGAGAGTGTGTGGCTGGAGCATCACTGTAACTCCTGCTATCCTCAGTTGCTAGAAAGCCCCTTTGGGACCATAGAAACGTAGTTTCTCTGAATTACACCAAAGACTAGACTAGCTGGCAAAAAGGTTGCGTAAAGACAATGGGAGTTACCAGGTGCTCCATAGCACTTTTGAAAATCAGGCCACTTAATATGTGTGCCTAAATATGGATTTAGAAAATCTTGGCCTCAGTCAAGTTATGTACAGCTAAATAGTGATGATTGCAGCAGGAAATGGTTTGCATTCTGTTGCCAGCTGGGTTTTAGATAAGCCTCAATTCCATAAAAGGGCAGGTCCTGAAACACTAGAGCCACACAGACAGCATTCAACAGTCAGGGGGCTAGTAGCTGTGACCGCACAGAGGAGACATAACTTGATAGGCATTCTGTCCGAATTGACTGAAGCGCAGGTGTTTCACAAAAACATTCCATCACCTCTCAACAAGTTAAACATGAACACAGAATCACACACAGAATAGCCATGTTGTACTTGTGGAGGCCAAAGCTGGTACTACTGTGGATTTCTAGCCACAGAAACCAGTCAGTTACCATTCACTATATAAATCAGTGTCTTGATTCTATTCTCAGGAGTAATGCTTAATAGACCTGCTTCACCTTACATTGAAATTTATGGTAGTTTTGCATTGATTTCAATAAAAGCAGAATCAGACCTAATATTATTTTTCCTAATGAGCAGCACCACTGTCCTGATATAGGGATTCATGTTCCATGAAAGAAAACTACACACTGTAGGCACAAATAAGCAGACGTCCACACAGCTTGAGTTCCAGCATTGTATCTCCTTTAACCAGGAAGCATCCTTCTATCTAGAAATCTATACAGCACACAGAGAGCTCTAGGGTAGGATTTTCAAAAGCGTTCAGCATTGTTCTAACTGCTTTCACTGAAATCAATGGAAAGACTCCTACTGACTTCAATGGGAACAGAAGTAGGCAACAAGAAGTAATTTTTAAAAGATGACCTCTGGTGGCTGAATGACATACTGCATATAAACATATTACAATCATTAGTTGCAAAGCATAAGAGAAGGTTATGAAAAGGCACAGATTACATCTATCCTGGATATTACAAACTGCATGTACGCATTCCTCTTTTGCCACCTAAGCGAAGTAAGGCCATTTAAAAGACCATGAAATCCACCAGTTCTGGGACTACGATGATGGTTTGCAATGCAAATGACATATTGCTGATTTAGTAGCCAAGTTCTCAATAGCCTGTGATAACTCCTTCAGACTCAGACAAGCTGGTCTTTCACAGGTTTTTGGAACTGCTCATATCTTGTAACATTGACTATCTATTTCAGATAACTGATGTCGAATTACAACTGAAACAGTGTATGAATCAGACATCTGCAACAGAATTTAAGGGAAGTTGTTTTATACAATTATTGTCTTGTTGTTTTGTACTGTCTTAAACAATTATTTAAAATAGAAGAGCAATGTTTCAAGAGGGTCTGTGATTTTTCAGGAAAGTGAATGTTGGATTTAGATATCTTACTACCTGAATTGTTGGTAGCCGGCAAAAATGGGTGCTGTTTTTAAAAATCAAGCTCTGTCTTTTGTTGTATGTAAGAATGTAGCAGAGTAGCAGAAAGTGAAAAATGATATTTTTTGAAAGACATCGCTATGCAAGTTAAAAAAATGGATTTTACCTTTGAAAGATGCCTTCCTCATTTGAGCCTTTGCTTTACAGGGTTTATCCTTGAGCAAATTTTTGTGTCCCCTGCATATGTAGAGGCAGCTGAACTGGGTCAGACAAAAACAAGAATGCCCCCAAACTTTACCCTTGCACTCACTGATTCTGGAAATGCTGAAGTAGCCCCAAGAAAAGCAGTGCGTCTGGTGGTTCCCATGCCCATGGAAGCAGGACATTCCAGATATCTAATGTGACACCTGCTTCCAGCCTATTTCCACAGAGCCAAGAGATTCAGATACTTTAGAGAAGCATCCACACTTTTGGATGCTGCTCCAAGCAAAACCTTTTCCAATTCACTTTTTTCTAATAATGATGTATTAATAATATAATAGTAAACTGCACATGGGAAGAGTTTAAAAGACTGATAGACTGAAGCCATATTCTCAGTACTGGTGCTGCTAAAATATTTAAGAAATGTATCTATATTGTTAACCCATCAGAAAGGTCTTCAGGCCCTAAATGTCCCGGCAGTCCTCCTTCTCCTATTCCTGAAACCTCCCCAGGCGCTCTCCTTTGGATGGGGTTGGATGTGTTGGTATTCATGGTCTCTCACCTGGTGTCAAGGACTTTCCATTGCTTTTCCGTGACAGGCACAGATCTCATCGGGCTATTGTGGCAGTGCTAAATTGTTTTCAGGTCTCCAGTAGCCCCCAGGTAGGAGAGACTTCTCTCTTGGATTCCAGTGCTGGGCTGAGCACTAGTGCAGTGATGAATTTGGGCCTTAATCTCCCCTTTGTTCTGAGAATATGGTCAGAGGGTTTTCCGTGGAACAACACAAAGTGATCCTTTCTGTGAGGACTGATTGTGCAGCCTCCATGGTGCTCTCACCCTTTAATAGTTGTGCAGAGAAGGATAAAGTTCAGGTCGCACTCAGTGCTAGATTACTAGGCCAAGCAATATAGGTAACTTTGTTTACTGCTAGATTTACAATTGAGAATTTACATTTTAACTCATCATTTATTAGAAATGAAACCTTCCAGGAGGATGGGAGTAGGTGGGTATGTGAGTTTTTCACTTCTAAGATACTCCTTACAATTAAGACTAGTCAGTAACAAAAAGGCAGTACCATACAGAAGCTGTTCAGAGGCTGATGTGAAATGATTTTGTGGTCTCACTTTAGTTCCTAGTGGGCAAATATCCACACCACAAAAATTACCAGTATATTTGTCAGCACCTGGCACCTTCCTTTGCAGTCTCAGCAGGTAGATCAAATAATTAAACAAACTAACTAGAATCTCAGTCCTAAGAGACATGGTTGTGACATATTGGCCGGATAGTTTGAGGAGAGCAACTTGCATGCTCACTGCCTGTCCTGTGGGTGAAGAGACGATTTCACTTTACAATGCCATGGATCTGCCAGTAGCAGAACTGGAATCAAATTGCACTGAACTAGAAAAACACAATTTGATTATCAAGTATCTATTGATTTTTTCCAGAAAAAACATGTTGATGTAAATGAGGTGAGAATGGTTTGGGAGAAAGGAAGAAGGAAGAAAAAGGGAAGCTGTGGGAAGAAGAAGACAACAATCAGGGGTGTGCACAACGGAAGAAAGCATCAGCGGGAACACAGAATTCCTCTGGGACTGGGGAAGGGAAAATGAGTTCCTTTGGTCTCGGGGCCAGGATGGGAGATGAAAGGTCCTCTGGTTCCGGGGGCACACAATGTGCCCCTCCAAAAGCAGCCACATTTTTATTCCTGTGCACGCCCCTGACAACATAGATAGAAAAGAGATAAGCCAGTATGCCTTGACTTGGGTGAAAGTGATAGAGGGTAAAAGTCTGGCTGTTGAACTGGTGTCAATGAGGAGGAACTTTGTATGGAAAGTGCTTCCATACAGAGAAGGGCACAAATCAAAAAGTCTGCAGAGCAGCCCAAGCCTGGGGGGTTTATCCAAAATGTTCCAATCTCAGAGCCTTCTGCTCTTTGCTCATTATTAGTTTGAATCCTGTTTCTAAGAACAAAGGTAATTGCATTAAATAAGTGTGAGAAAGCTCCGTTTTGTGCTCAGATGCTTCTTTTTATGTATTTCTATGGATTTCAGTTGTTGCAGGTTAGAAAACACATCAAAATAAAGGCCCTAAACTTCAGAGAAGATGTTACTATTTCTTTTTACAAAACTGAAATATCACATTTATCCTTGGGTTCCTATTACTATAGCATTGAATCATGGGTTTATAATTGGGCCTACAGCTGACGTTTTATTTATTCCTGTGGGAGAAACACATACAGGATTTGAACAAAATACTCATGGGATTGTGCACTCGTTCATGTAGTCATTATCAAATATAGTGCCATTGACAAATACAGGGCCAATCTATAAAAAGAAGAATAAGGACAACCTGGTGAATTACAGACTAGTCATCTTAACTTCAGTATCTGGAAAGTTAATGAAGCAAATAATTAAGCAATCAATTTGCAAAACACCTAAAAGATAGTAAGTAACAGTCAGCATGGATTTGTCAAGAACAAATCTTGACAAACCAACCTAATAGCTTTCTTTGACAGATTAACTAGCCTTGTGGAAGGGGAAGTGGTAGATGTGGTATATCTATCTTTAGTAAGGCTTTTGATGACCTTCTCGTAAACAAACTCGGGAAATACAGCCTATTTGTACTATACTATAAGGTGAATGCATAACTGGTTGGAAAACCATTATCAGAGAATAGTTATCAGTGGTTCACAGTCAAGTTGGAAGGGCATATCAAATAGGGTCCCACAGGGATCAATTCTGGTTCTAGTTCTGGTTGTGTTCAATATCTTCATCAGTGATTTAGATAATGGCATAGAGAATATACTTATAAAGGTTGCAGATGATATGAAGCTGGGAGGGGTTTCAAGTGCTTTGATGGATAGGATTAAAATTCAAAATTATTTGGACAAACTGGAGAAAATATATGAAGTAAATAGGATGAATTCAATAAGGACAAATTCAAAGTACTCCACTTAGGAAGGAACAATCAGTTGCATGCATAGAAAATGTGAAATGACCGCCTTGGAAGGAGTGCTGCAGAAGGGAAATTGGAGGTTATTTACAAGCTAATATGAGTCAACAGTATAACACACTGTTGCAAAAAAAAAAAAAAAAAAGCAAGCATCTTCTGGGATGTATTAGCAGTAGTGTTGTAAGCAAGACATAAGAAGTAATTCTTTGCTTTACTCTGCACTGATTAGACCTCAAATGGAGTACTGTGGACACTTCTGGGTGACATATTTCAGGAAAGATGTGGACAAATTGGAGAAAGTCCAGAGAAGAACAACAAAAATGATTAAAGATCTACAAAATACGACCTATAAGAGAAGATTGAAAACATTGTGTTTGTTTAGTCTGAGAAGAGAAGACTGAGTAGGGAAAAGATAACAGTTTTCAAGTACATAAAAGGTTGTTACAAGGAGGAAGGAGAAAAGTTGCTCTTTAACCTCTGAGGATAGGACAAGAAGCAATGGGCTTAAATTGCAGCAGGGGCCGTTTAGGTTAGACATTACGAAAAACTTCCTCTCTGGGTAGTTAAGCACTGGAATAAATTGTTGTGGAATCTCTGTCATTGGAAATTTTCAAGAGCAGATTAGACAAACACCTGGCAGGGAGCATCTAGATAATACTTAGTCCTGCCTTGAGTGCAGGGGACTAGAAGACATCTCAAGGTCCTTTCCAGTACTACACTGCTATGATTCTATGATTATATACATAGTATTTGTCACTGGGAGCTCAGGATAAGACCCAGAGATTTTAAGATGATCATAAAGATGGGTAATGGTTTCTTTAAAAGTGCACACACATACAGTGTTAGTACTTTTTACTGAAGCAATGAAACATGAGAGGCAGACTACTTTTAGGTGATTATAATGTATCTTGAGTAGTTTTAAAATTCACTAAGATGAAAGCAAAAGTCACTTTAGCCATTCAAGATATGTAGTAATTGTTCTGAAAATACTTTGCCCTTAATGCTCTTATGCAGGTACAGTGGCTGATTTTATTTATTTATTTTAAGAACTCAGGTTAAACAAAAAGCAGGTGAAATAATGCAATATTCTTCAGTTGAAAATTGTCATTTTTATAATGAAAATGTGCAGGGTATTTTTCAAGTTTTAATGTAAAAACTGATAATTTTATACTAAAGATTATATATTTTTCTAAATGTCTTTAAAATCCCTTTCTAACGCAAACCAATTATCAGACACCATTCATTGCATGTTCAGCACGTTCCATCATATTGCTTTATTCCAGGCCTACACTGGAGCTGGCTGAAATTCTTTGAAATGTTGACAAAAATATTGTGTAAAAACTTTTGATTTTTTGTGTGTGTGAGAAAATGTTTAATCATTTTTGACCAGCTCTAATATATGCTAATTCATAAGCAAAAAGAAATAATTGCTTGCTACAGTAGGGCTAGAGGGGGAACTCCTTTAGTGCCTCACTTGTGCAGATCAGGAGCTCAAACTGCTTTGGATGGTGGATGCTAAGTAGCTTGTTGATAATAGTGAAGTCTGGGCCACTGGAATTTAGACTGACCAGAAGAGAATCGTTCTAGCAGCCTTGGGGAGAAGGTGTCTGGCACATGGGAAAATGTTTTCTGTCACTTCTATTTTCAGTTTAACCCACATTTAGAATGCAAACAAACCTTGGGAGGAGGTTTTCCTCCATTTGGAAGAGAAATAGCTGGAAGTAAAGAGACTCCAAGAAGAAGGATTAAGAATCTAAGAGGGCCTGCCTAAATGTTAGAATTTTAGATTTTTTTTTTTAGATTGAGTGCTTCTCCTACTTTTCTCACTGGCTACTTTACGCCTGATCCTACCCCACTGAAGTCAATAGGAGGTTTACCATTGACTTTAAAGGGTGCAGGATCGAGCCCTTTTGACTTTAGTCTCCCCATGATGTAACCCTCTAAGACTCAGTTCAAAGTTTGTGATAAGAAAAGAGGACAGGCACACAAGAGGTGTGCAGGAGGGCACTGTTTCAAAGAGGAGGGTCTGGATGAGGGACAGATGATGCAAAGGAGCAGAGAAAGGTAAGGGAGTGGGGAAAATGCAAACAAGAAACGTTGGCACTAACAGGCTGAATGTCAAAGTGTACATCAGTGTAACGAGGTTTAACAAACCCCATGCTGAGCATGGGCAGAAAGGAGAGGAGAGTCTGCCCCACAAGCAATCAGGCTGATCACACCCCTGCACTGCTGGCAGAACTGCCCACCACAGAGACATGCACCCACAGCTGTGACCAATAAGGAACACAAGCCCATCTATAAAGGAGGGAGAACAGTGACAGAAAGGGAGGCAGAAAAGCCTAGGCTAGCAGAGGGTCAACTAGCCCTATGCCAGGCTGCTTATGAGAAACCAACAAGGTGATGGCAAACTCTGGAGTTTAAGGGCTAATAGATAGAATTTATGGACTGATTGAATTGAAGGGGCAGAATTAGGAAAATCTGGATCCCCTAGACAGACTGCACCGAGAGCAGTCGACAATGTCATTTTGCTTATTTGTTCTGTTCTCTGTTTTGTCTATTTGAGGCTGTAGACTAAACAGATAAAGGATCATTCTTTTCTCAGTTGCTAACTGTCCACAGATCACTACAGTTTTGGAAGAATTAATTATATGAGATTCTTCACAAATTACTTCAGTGAATAATTCTTGGTCTGCAGTGAGTTTCTGAACTTTGCTGGGCATATTGTCAACTTGCATTTGTTGCTTGGATTCAAAAAGTCATATGGTACTCTCTCAGTTGTTACCCCGTGAAGATTACATGCGGACCATTATTTTGGCTATTTTTGTGGTAATAATGACCTTTCACCTTTATAACTTAACAGCTACTAGATCTTGTAACTACTAAATAATCTACTGGACATAAAGTTTTGGTGTAATTCTATAATACTACCACTTGCAAATTACCTATAGTACTGTTGTGGAGGCAGAATGTGATCTTTTTTGAACCCCTCAGCCTCCCATATTTCCATTTGTAAATTGTGTAAGACGTCCGGAGCCCTAGTAACGGTTTAGTCTGGTTCCACATAGATTAGTGAGAAACTGAATCACAGAGCATTTTGAAATTTGTCTAACTCATTAAATCCCTTGAAATATATACACTTAAACCAAACATTTGAGATCTTTTTTTGCTGTCCTCCGCTTCTGCCCATGTTATATTTATTTCCTCCTTCTTATTAGGCCTAGCTGGGAAAAAAGAGCTCCATTTCCTGAAAAATTTTGATGTTTTTGAAATTTTGTTTCATTCCTCAGGGGATGAAACCAAGACCTTTTGAAACTTTTTATTAAAAAAACAAGAGAAGAGGACACCCAGGTTAGAAAAACCAACATCCCAGTGGTTAGAGAACTCGTCTGGAATATGTGAGTAAGCAAAGCAGGGACTTGAACCTCAGACTCCCAAGTGAGTGCCCTAGCCTCTGGGCAATGTCTCTTTCTCATTAATATTTAATTATTTATGCAAAGTTGAACAGATCCAACAGCAGAGATTCTGGGAGACCAGCCCCAAAATAACCAAGAATGGGATGTGGAGGACCCAGGTCCAAGTCTCTGCTCTAAATCAGGCAGGGTTTGGACTTGAACCTGTATAGCCCTACATTCCCAGTGAGTGCCCTAGCCCACTGGCCTACTGGCTATCCGGGAGGTTGGCTCCATCGCGTCCTGTAGAGTTTCCATCCTGGACCTGAGAAACTGTTCTAATTGATACATTTCCAAGGACAGCTTTTGTTTCAGTGAACTGACATTTTCTGGTGGAAAAAATGTTTTGTCAATAAATTCCTAATGAGTGCTACACCCTTCCTGACAGATCCCCCAGTTTGCTCCCTGAGCATGCTTCCTGGCCTCCATTCCTTCAAGTGAAATCCCATTCCTGATCATTTTCTCTGTTCTTGAACCTTTTCACTCCCCCAGCTCACTCCTGGTTCCTAGTTCTAAGTCTGTTCTAGGACTGTTCTGATTCTGAACCCAACAGACTGCTGATCTCCCACATGTAATTTGCTTATTTTATCCCAAATCCATGGTGTAGTCATAGTAGATCTAACAACACTGGATGCTGTCTTGAAATATCGCTATTTTTTGAGCTTTCCATGGATCAGTGTGCCCCAGAATGCACTGTGTGTTTTGACCTTGAGAAGAAGACTTGGGCCCATCTTGCAAGGTGCTGAGTGCCCTCAACTCCTACTGGCTTCAGTGGGAATTTAAGATACTTGACACATTATGGGGGCACACAGCACCTTGCAAGATTGGGCCCTTGATGATGGAATTTGCTCCAACCAACTGCCAGACTCACAGAGACTCAATCATGGATTTTGTGAGAGAGCAAAGGAAGGGCCTATGTTGAAGTAAGACGTCACTTCTGATTGGGTAGGAATGGGATATTTATCCAAACTGATCCTGACCTTCGCAAAGGATTTTATGTGGTCTAGAAATGGGCAGAACTAAAATTCTGTATCCAAACACTTGTAAGAAGTCAGATATGAAATTGAAATCCAAATTCAAACTTCCCCAAAGTTCAGGATGTTCATATTTGGTGTTTGGATCAGACCTATTAGAGAGAAAGTTGCAGTTCTTGGGATTGAATCTTGTTCCATCTCGAATTTGGTTTGATTAGATATTTGGGTGGAGGTTCAGCTTAGCTTTTTTTTTCTGCAAGACTGAATCATTCCTTTGCCAAAACCTCACTGTTCTTCAGTGTATTGTAAGTACCATAAAAGCAAAGAGTAATTATATTAAAATAGAGCATTACCTAAGAGTAGAATAATTTGCATCTATTCTAGTTCTGAAGGCATTACTCAGTCCTTACTGTGTAATTTTACCTGAATAAAGATGAAGGCCAACATTTTCAAACTTGAGTCTCTAAAGCTATAATTTTTAATCTATATTTACACACAAATGGATGAAAGCTGCTGATCATCCACAGCTCCCATGGTCATCAACGTAAGATGTGGGTGCTCGGCACCTCTGAAAATCAGCCCCCATTTGTTTAGGTGCCTAAATATGGAGTCTAACTTTAGGCCTCCAAGTTGAAAAAATTTGGCCAGAGATGGACTTTATGGCTGGGACAATTAGCATTATGATTTTTCTATAGTATTCAGCACTACATACTTTTATGAAGAAAGTTGCAGCATTAAGTCTACACTCCTTTACAGTCCCATGATATTATAAACACATGGTATTAGTGCCTGTGATATGCTTGGAAATTTGTAGTCAATGGATGAAAATGATAACTAAGAGCCATATTGTATTAGTGATTTTTCAGCAGAACTTCACAAAGAAGTCAATGAGGACATCTGTTTAAAAATGGAAGGCACAACAGAACTCCCAAAATGCATTTCAGTGTCCTATATAAAGTACTTCAAATAAGCTTGTATTTTTTAAAAAAGATGCTCATAAAAGACTGTTTCAAAGCTGATATGTGGACTTAAGGGAGAACATCAAATTACCTACCAGTCAGCCCCTTTCCCCTCTACTATCTTATCTTTCATCTCATATACACATTCCATAGACACTCATGGCAATATACTAGGTGTTCTCTTGATCTATTTTCCATCCTTACTATGGCCTGATTCCATAAGCATACATCTTCAAACATTACTCAGGTGAGCAGTTCCACTGCTTTGAGTAAATGTATGTGTTTGTAGGATTAGGGCCTAATTTTATTAAACGTAGTAAATCAGATGTGAACCATGTCCAAAACATGTGATGTAAAATAGATTACAAAAAATAACAATAACTGACAAAAAAGTCTTTTATAACAACTCACTCATTTTGTTTTAAACTTCTTAAAAAATTTTAGATGGTCATATGACACATACATGTATATATTTCAAAGCAAATTCTTTTTAAAGGATGGAATAAATCACATGTGATGTAGCTTATTGTCCTTGTAATAAAGAGCTAGCTAGGGAGGTCATTACAACTTACTTTAGGGCGTTGCTAAATCCTAGCACAGGACATTACTGAAAAGGACTACTGTGAACGCTAACAATAGGCCACAAAACAAGAGCTTTTACCTTAGATTATTAAACAACATTCAGACCCATTCTAACCATATTTTATGGTATATACATGCATACCACGTACAGAGATACACATACACAGACATGTACATCTTAAAATCTTACAACTAGTACGTCCAAAGATTTGGATTCAGTTCATTACATTTAGACTGTTGTGTGTTTGTTACAGGGAATATTGTAATGTAAGAATGTGTAAGCTTTTGTTCACTGGGACCACACATTCAGGTTATCAGTGGAGTTATAATAAATGTATCCCATTTTTCAGATGACTGTCCCTTTTGGTAGCTTTTTGAAACGTGCATTTCTGTGATAAAGTGAGAATGGTGAGGATCTGGATAATTTCATATTGGTAGAAACTAAGCAGCAGCAAAATTATATTCTCCTTTTTTGGAGATGAATAGCACAAGAACCTGGTGGATTAAGGCTATACATCAAGATTTGGGCTAAAAAATGAAACAGAAAAGGGAACACCCATTCTGACAATATCAACCAGACTATCAAAAACACTGAATGTTAGAGGATCAGCTATCACGGCTGTCTTAAAACTATTCCTTTTAAGATTCCTTTGGATTCTGAACAACCCTTTAAATTAACCTCCCACGAGTAAAATATACATAGCCCTTAAAGTTTGAGAGTGCAACAGAGACAGGATTGTTACCATAACTCTCAGGAGACTTCCTGAAAAGAGAAGCTCACCTTTCTGTGGGCACAGATTTTCTTGGACAGGTTTTCCCGTGTCGTCGACATCTATTTGCCTCCAGCTATGGGGGTATTTCCTACCCCTCTTGATCATTACCCTCTGGCCTTGTTTTGTGAGAAAGAGAGAGCTATTTGCCACCTGGAGGAGCCCTTCCGTGTTGTGGCAGGTCCAGCTGGGTGCCTGAGAGCAGTTTATGAAGATGCTGCGGGATGATGCAGCAGAGGACTTGGAAATGCCCAGACACTGGTCAGATTTAACATGAAGCAGCTTCTCATCCTCTGTCCACCTCCACTGCTGGTTTGGATCGGTCAGACTGCACCTGCCCACAAACGCTGGTTTGCCTCCAACAAGACATTGCTGTTTCTGGACATGGATAATCAGAAACCCTTCTGGAAGATGAAAAACCCATAAAAGTGCAACAAATCATATATGGCCCTTAAAAAAAATAAATGCCACTGATTTAAAAAGCCATCAACAAATAAACCTCCCTTTTTTTCTCTTCCTCTTTCTGTGAATCTCAGTTTTTATGACCTGAACCAGCAGAAATGATTTTAAAAACCGCAAAATCACAACTGTTTGGGCTGGGCACTGTAGAGGGCAAGAATGCAACAAACCCTTTTTGGTAAAGTTCACCTTGACCTTCTACATAAAAACAAAAGAAATCAAACTTGAATTAAAAGGCTATTGAGGGGGCTATAGACTTTCAGCTCACTTCTGAAAAACCCTCTCCCTTACTCTTCCTTTCTCTCACCACAAGTTAAATCCACTGTACATGACTGGAAATTGTGAGTTTAAAAAAAACAACCAAATAATAGTATTTGGAAGGGTTCCAGGGGAAAGAAAAGGGGACTTTCCAACATCTATTTGCTTCTGGAGGGCCGTATTCCATTTATTTTAACAAAGTATGGGGGCTTTTGACTGATACAAACTCTGTGTATCTTACACTCCTAAATACATTGACTCCCCAACCAGTATTTTGTGACCATCCCACTACAGATCAGATTGATTCTTTTACCATCCCATCTTAAATGTATACACTCAACATTGAAATGAACAGAAGAAAAATCATTCACTGAAATCAAACTCTGCCAATCCCAAGTACCCGTTACAGAACACAGAATTGAATGGTTCAAATGCAATTTCAGTATCAACTTTCTATTTTTTAAAAAAAGTTAGTTATTTAGTCAAAACTTCAGACTCCAGTAGATAAACAAAACCATTTAAAAACTATACACATAATTTCCTTTGATTTTCTTTTTCATTTTCCCTTTCTTATGGCGCAGGATATGAAATCGTGTTCTAACTAAGTTCCCAAAGAAGCTTCTGGTTTTGTAAGTTTCACAAAGCATTAATAAATAATCAGAATCTCTCCACAAAGAAGCCTGGCTCAGGGCTCAAGCACTGGATTGTCTAGTCAGAGATCTTTTTTAAAAAACGATGTACATACACCATTCAAGGAAAGAGTTTATTTTCCTTTGGAGAGAAAGCTAAACACTACTGGCTTTGTTGGCCTTGCCCTCCCCCCACCCCATCCCGCTTGTATAAACTCGGGCTGAGAAGTGGCTCTATTTTCACAGCACTGACTAAGTTTCAAGCAACCATTGGGAGCCCTGGTTAGTGCCAGAAGGAGAATTCAAACAGAGGGAGAACCCAGAAGATGCACTTACCTGAGATCTTGAAGGCCAGGCAGGTAAAAATCAGGACTTGAAATAAAGGATCCATTTTCCATCTAACAACTCCCCATGCTTCTCTTGAAAAAAAAAAAACAACACCAAAAAACAACACACGCACACAAAAAATCACCACCTCAGATAAGTGAAGCGAAGGCTAGGAAGGAAATGTGCCTTCACAGGGGGAAAAGTCAGTGACGAGCATTTCCTTCTATTCAATAGTTTTGGGGAATTTTATACCAGTTTGTCCTTTCATATGATTCTTCAGAGTTTACAGATTCTGATTTAGTCTGGAAAAATCCAAGCAAAAGAGGTATAGATTTTGAAAGTAGCAAGTCTCAAACACAAACAAAAAGATGTTTCAACATCCGGATAACGTACTGGCCTAAAAATATATGGACAAGGGATTGTAATTTCATGTAATTGACTGTTCATGAAACATTACATGTCTCCAGGTGATTTGGATTGTGCTGAATAAACACATTCCATGCTATCTACTAAACACCATAAGTTTCTGTAATAGTATGTCGTGAGTCCATCAAGAAAAATCACATTATTAGATACCACTTCTCACCATGAGTTCTGAAAACCACACACGGTGGGAGTGCAAATCTCTGAGTTTCTTAGTAAATCCTTACTCTGCACACTCCCATTATGGGATCAAGTGATGCTGACTTTGCCTCAACATCACTTGATCCACTTTGCCTATTTAACATGAGAGTTTGCCTTACCTAAAAGCTGAGTAAAGGCCTCAAGGATTTGACCCTCAAAATTGTCAGAAGCGAGCATGAAATTAACTAGAGCAGATTGGGCCGTATTTGCCTTATTCGGGTATTATAATAATAGTGATAGTTAATTACTGTAAGCGAAAAACTGCAGACTTCACGAACTATTTTGTATCAAGTATAGTTTATTATCAATGTGAAGCAAAGCCAACATCACCGCATTAAAAACTGATTTTATCCTGGGTGCAGACCTCCTAAAGCTCGCTGTAAGCAGTTATGGATTCATGTCTCTTGAAGAACAAATCCTTGCAGAATTATAAGGAAACATTCATAGCAGCATTTTTCTGCATAACCTCCTGTTTTGGAACAATTAATACTTCCAAAGGCATCCATCTCTTAACAGAAGAGATACAACATGTAGACAACATATTCAAAAAATCCCCTCTTAGTAAAAGACAGACAAATATTTCAAATCCTTACCATTTAATATATGTTACAAAGTTTCTTTTAAAAGTAAAATGACTCATACAATTTACAAATACACTGGATTCAGGTCAGGAGCAGAAGTAGCTTCAAACAGTATAGAGTACAATCAACAGTATAGAGTAAATACATACATATACACTGAATAACAGACGTTGTGCTCTGTAACTGCTTTATTGGACCTACTGTAAATACACATTAAATAGCTAATAGTATAAGAACAGATATTTCCATATAAAAGATATAACTGCTTTTGAACAATTTCAAAAAACGAAAGGACTTTTTTTCTTAAATCCATAATTGATCACTTACAACTTTAGCAGCAAGAATCTTATGTGGCCAAGAAATAAGCTCACCACATAATAGGTAATAGCACTTAACAGGTACAGTTTAACAGCTGACAGTCCATTCACAAGACATAGTTGGCAAATGTTAAAGCATTTATACACTTAGAAAAACATTTCTTCTGTAGAAGTTCCAGTTTCCATCTGACTGTAGCAGTAGTACATACATACATTCTGTATGGCAGATACTGTTATTACAGAAATAAATCCACCTTTTAGATATATACGTGAAATCCATATACAGCATCAGTACAGTACCTTCTTTAAAAATCATTTTTGGGAAGCTTTCGTATACATTAAGGGTCTGACAATCTTTATATATTTGCCAAACCATTCACAATCCTTTCACAACTTGGCTTCAAAGCCCCTCTTTCCACTGCAGTAAACTCCTTGAAGAAGTTGCTGGTAGGTAATGAAACAAATTACCTCAAGAGATTGACATTCTGGTCTCCCTTTCATGGTTTCACTGGACAGCTTCTGCAGAAAGTCTGCTTTCATACAGACTCAGTGCATGATGCACAAATTCATATTGTTCGCTGGTCTGAACCATTCCACCTCTGGAGAGAAAGTACAATAGAATGAAACCATGTTTCTTAAAATCCAACAATCTGCACTGGTGTTAAGAATCAGAAAACACATGGGCAAATCCTGAGGCTTATTTTGAGTTTTGACTTCAGTGTGAGCTTGTCTGAGCAAATGGGAGTTTTGCCTGAGTGACAACGCGCTCTTCAAATGTTATTTGTCTTATTACATAATGAATAGCCAATCTTGACATAACAGGTGTAAAAATATGGGGAAACATATAGCTAGCAATTAAGCTGTTAAAATCCAAATGTCAAACCCAACACAATGATGAGACAGCTCCCTAAAAAGCACTTTATATGCTACATTTTAAGTACAACTAAGATTGATAGTCATAAAAAACTCAGTTACTTGGGGCAGATTCTGATATCCTTTACTCATAATGAGTTCCTTACTCCCAGAGCAGCACTAT
The DNA here is from genome assembly GCA_007922155.1 of Mesoclemmys tuberculata. NCBI lineage: Eukaryota > Metazoa > Chordata > Testudines > Chelidae > Mesoclemmys > Mesoclemmys tuberculata. The sequence goes on from ML675616.1 coordinate 58,610,059, forward strand.
AGATTTCATTGGGGCTGTTGGAGAAGTAAGGTACTACTCGGCATGAGTGAGAATCAGGGCCTGAGTGTACACAGATTTCATTCTTCTTCATATCCTAAAAATGTAACCCATGGTGACCGTTAGATCACATGTACAGAGAACAGCTCTTCCTGTCTTCTTTCTAATGCCTACACTGCATCCTGTCTAAATAGCAGACACAGAAGAAATTTTACAGCAATGACTCATTTCAGCGCCAGCAATGCAACTTAGTTTAACTTGACCATAAAAAGTGTTCAGTACAGTCAATTTGGATCAGCTCCCTACGCCTAGCACAGCAGTATAATAGCTCAGCTGGTGGCACTTGGGCTTTCAGGCCAGATGTGGGGATGAAGTCCCACAGTAATACCTAAGCTCATATCCAATGTTGAAAGTGAGTACAGTACTAATGGGGGGTGGGGTGAGGTGGGGGCTGTACTACTGGAGTACTAGCTGAGGCTGTCCTGCACGACTAGTGTTGTCTTTTGATAGCAAATGAAACTAAGACTCTCTCTGTCATCACCAAAACCCCTTGGCCTGGGCCCCTCACAGAGCTGGGATCCAGAAGCAGTAGGAACTATTGCAACTTCAGGGTGTGAAAAGCAACTGGAACCTGGCCAGCTACTTGGACTTGACGTGTCTGTCTGGGAGGGAGGATGTGGCCCATGGGGAAAGGAGGATGCATTGTGATGTGAACTTTGAACTACATTTGCCAACCCTTCGTTGAATTAGTTGAGTTCAGTGAGCGGTTTGCATCACATGGAATGCCGGATCTGTCCTCTTTTAATACAAGGCCTGCTAGACCACAGAAACTATCAGGTTAACACCTTTAAAAAATAATCTGTGATTTTTCTAACCCAAAAAAAAAGGCAGCTGATAGGCTGAGCTGGTCAAAGAAATAATAAAACAATTTATTCAACAAATACCTTCTCTTATTTAGATCTCTTTGTTGGTCTACCATTTTGAGGTCCTTTTGGTTTCCTCAGTGCTAGTGGATGTCCAAATAGCCACGGGGACAAAAAATACTCACTTACCACTGCAACTGGCAAGAAGACGCTCTTCCTTAACAGGCTCAGGGTTGGCCACTGTGAGCCACATATTTGTGACCTCCAAGCTTCATTATTGTGATCCATTATTTCTTGTAATGAAACCACATACCCTGAAAAAGCGCTAGCTGGTACAAAATGCAGCAGCCCATCTGCTTAGCCACAGAGATTGCCATAAATTCATCACCCCACCTAGGGCTTCTGTCTCGGCACTGTCTCCTCACTGATTATAAAGTGCATTTCAAGGTTTCTTGGCTGATATTCTCAATCCTCCATGGGGTTGACCTAGCTACTTATAGGATCACCCCTTCTTTAGTAACCATGAACTATGGAACTCACTCCCACAAGAGGTAACAAGGACCACATGCCTCACATACACCACACACAAGCGCAGTCCAACTAATCACACAACTTCTCCTACAGGCTGGACTAGAACAGAGTTTGCTGTTGTTGTTTCTTTTGACTGGAGAGCAGCTGAGATACTACAGTGGTAGGTTCTTTATAATTATCTAGCTCAGCAGACTCATTGTCTGTTTGTGGATTATTTGAAAACAAATATTGCAATTCCCAGCTTAACCGACTATGCAAAAACTCTCCATAGATTTCTTCAGCAAATAACTCCTGGTTTGCAGATCATTTATAGACAGTTCACTGGGAATATTTGACACTCTTGCTTTGTGTGGGGGGGTTGAGGGGGGATGCAAGAAGAGGGGGGAGGAGCCATGTATGTTATGTGGTATTGTTCCAGTTCTCTGATTGTATGATTTATGTAACTGATCCAAAAGCTGAGGATCTTTCCAATTTCATATTTGAGTGTAAAAACAATAAAAATAAAATAAAAATCACAATTTGCTGTTTTAAATTCCAAATCTGCAGTAGTATTGGTTTGTTCTGTGGCTAAATTTGTTTTCAGAGAATATGTAAGCTTAACATTTGATAGATTTAAAAAAAAAATTTGGCCAGTATTCATGAAAGCATAGCGTGTTCCCTGGAATAGTTTCGGAATGGAGGCACACATATTGTTGAAGTGATTCTGGTTGTTTAAAAATTCAAATGGAATATCATGGAATATTTTGCTGTACTCCCCCAGCTCCACTACTCGGCTATTTTAGGGACTTCTTTAACAGACACAGACTGAGGCAGGGAAGCCTTACTGAACTTATTATCCAAAGGAGTTTTATAAACTCGATTTCCCACTTCATTCTTGCACCTTGATAATATTTAATATAAAGGGCTCAATCATGCTCATAAAACACTGGTCTGAGTTAGAGGCAGTAGGAGAGGTGCACCAGGAGTAAATCTGCTCCAGGGAGACAGATTTCTTCCCGTAGCTCCCTGGTCCTCAGATGGTATGCATCCATAGCTAGACCCTTCAGGGTGGGCAGCATTCTCCCTCTACCAGCCTACCCATAACTGCTGGCTCAGGTGGGAGTAGCCAAGCAGTGACTTTACCTCCTTCCTGCCTGCCCTGGAGTCTCTTACACCTCAGGCGGTGCCTGGAGAAGACAGTCCCTAGTATCCCAAGAGTGCAGGGACTGAAACTGGGCCTTGTTGTAGTTCAGGGCTCCTCTGGGCAGAGCTGGTTTCTCGTACCCTGCCCTCCCACTGCACATCCTCGGCGCAGCTTGGCAAAGTCCAACCCAGAATGTTTATGATGCAGGATTTTTTTTTTTAACTGAAGTGATTAATCAAAAGACAACCCATGAATTGATACACACTGGAGAAAAAATTTTCATCTCTGAGAAGCCGAAAGCAAAGTTATTGGATGTTTTTCTAAGTGCCTTTAAGATTAAGAATGTACAGTGAGTTTCTAGGGACCACAGAAAGCCTTGAACATGCTGCATGTTTTGTGTTTCTGTGCAAAACAAAGAAGAGAAAGACGTGCACAGACTGTGGCCCGTCTTTCTATGAATCCATACAGTGTGGTTGTATCTGGATGCTGGACTGAGCACTTGAATGGATGGTGCACCTCCAGTGCACACACCTCAGCGTATATGCTTACAGGTTGATTCTTCCACCCATAGCTAAGTTGTGTTTGGGAGAAGTGGAAATGTTAGCTGGGGATTGATCAGCTTCTCTACTGCAGATCTCTTTTGAAAATCATGGCTCTGGGTTTGATAGTTAATTCAAACTCCATTTCCTGATCTGGGATTTATTTTCTGTCATTTTTAGCCACACACTGTGATGTGGCTGTAACTCCTCATTTGCCTTCACTAATTGCACTGGGACAAGGGAGTACTCATGTAAATACAGTAAGCAGGATCTGGCTGCATATATGAGTCTCTCATGCATTACTCTCTTTTATAAACGACTGATTTGACTCACTCTGGTGGAAATCAGGCTGTGGGACCCAGTGATAGAAAGTCCACCTAGAGTGGAGATACAGAGATGCAAACCAGCTACCCCACCCTTCCACCAGTAGGCCAAGATTTTGCTGGTGCAACTCTGAAAACCGGCAGGGCTGGCTAGGAAAGTGGTGGAGACAAAACCTTTGGGGGGTGCACTGATTTAATGCATCTCCTGAGACAACCCCAACCATCAGTACTCCTATGGATCCCTAGCAGTACAATAGCACTCTGCTCCCTTGGCTGACCCCTTATTATGATGTCTTACAACTGGCGAAACTGAGAGACAGAGCAAGTTCATAGCCCTGTGTACGCAGCTACACACTAGCATAAGGGGGAATAAGCTCCTCCACACCTCCAGGACATAGGTAAGGGAAAACAGGGGCTGTGGGCTCTGCAGATGGGTGGAAAGAAGATGGATAGGAGCAGGAAATAGGGGGAAGTTTGGCTTTTCAATGCACTGGCCAGCACAGTTGAGCTGATATAAGGGGTATTGCTCTGCTTTTGGCCAAGGTCAGGGCCAAAGCCAGATTACTAGCCCCTCTACCATGGGAGCAAGGTAGAAACAGGAAAGGCCCAATTTCTTCCCTGAACCGGAAAGTAGGAATAGGAACAACTCTCTGTGCAGTGCCTCTTAATGCTAGTTGTAGATGGACAATCTAGCTCAGAGAGAGTGAGGGCTTGTCTATAGGTGGACTTAATGCATGGCAAACCAGAGTGTGAATCTACAGTGCTATAGCTTGCTGTGCACTAATTGGCCGTGTGGACCCTGCTACTGTTCACTACAAAGTTCCTAAACTATTTAACTTTTAGCATGTGGAAGTAGGATCCTCATGGCTAGTTAGTGCACGGCAGGCGAGTACGTTGTAGAGTCACATCTTGGTTGGCCACACAGTAAATCTCCATGTAGTCTAATCCTAAATGACTTGCTCAAATCTCACAGTGACTCACTGGTAGAGTTGTGAACAGAACTCACGTCTTCTAGTCCCCAGGTCTTGTGCCCTATCCACTGAACTAAACACCCCATTTCCTAGGCTGGGTCTGCACTGATGGCGGCAAATTCACCGCTGTCAGAGCAATTGCTCTGGATCGACTGAGTGGTCTGTGTAGACGCGCTCAGTCGATCCAGCAATCGACGCAGGAAAACCACCCCGGTAGGTGGCGGAGCGCTGCGTCGAAGGGAGCGCTGTTCCCGACAGTGCAGCGCAGTGTGGACAGCGTGCAGAGCAGATACAATGAAGTCGATGGGAGATACCAAGTGATTTACATCACGTGCGTATCTCCCGTCGACTGCCACCGAATCCGGAAGGTAAGTGTAGACTGGGCCCTAGTATTTAAAGCTCCTGAATGCATCCAGCCGTGCAAGGCCCAGCAAAGCACTTCACAGCTTTCCCATACATCCCAGAATGGACTATTTCCTCAATGGGACATTGTTAATGAGAAGCTCAATCTTTCTTCATAGCTCCTGTTCAGGGTGTTCCAGCTGACTTACATTAGCAGTTCTTGCTTCCTTCCCTGTTAGCGTTTTGTTAAAACAAAACCAAAAAAAAATCAAAAAACCAAAAACCCCAAACCAAAAAATACGCTTGCAAAACAAGAGGAAACAGTCCAGTTGTCACAAGTGTTGCAAATAAACAAATCATCTGGGGGATGGCTTTCCTCTAGTGCAGCAGTTCTCTGGGGTGGTCTTCCCAAAGGAGGCGCAAGTTGTGTGCTTTTCTTTTTTTAAAAGATCTGGCTATCAGCCCCTTCATGCAAAAGGGCCCAGCCACCCGGGCTTGGGCTGTCCTTCCCTCCCCCCACCTTTCCCTTACCGGGAAGCAGCCTGTGCTCAGGTTCTCCTTCTTCCCTAGGCCCCTATCCCTCACCTGGAGGTGGCGTGGCTCAGGCTGGCAGCCCAGGGTGGCAGCAGCAGCGCAGAAGAAAGGGTGGCAATGGGGCGCTAGGTCAGCTATGAAAAGTGAATATCTGTGCTGCTGCTGGCGTGGCCTTCAGAGCTGGGGCACCCAGCCAGCATCTGCTGCTCTCCGCTCTGCCTTCAGAGCTGGGTATCAGTATAGATACTGGGGGGAGGGGTGTAAACAACTACAGGCACCAAGAAGGAGGGCCCGATCAAATAAGTTTGAGAACCCACTGCTCTAATGAAACTTAGAGCAGCGGCATCAGCGTTGCTGTTAATTGTGCCTGACTGCTAACGGTGGCCATGCTGGTAGCTAAGAAGCCACAGAATTCAAGAGTGCTTTGGCCACAGCTATCTTTTCCAGCCATGCACCCAACACTGGGAGTTGAGGGGGTTGTACAGCTATGTCATCCTTATGCTAACTGGTGATCCCCCCACATTAGGGAATGACTTTATGGAGCTGTTTTACTGCCAGAATAGTGCACAGGAGTTGGATTGATCCTGAGACCTGGCTTTGATTAGACTGAGGCTTTTGGGACTGAATGCATCTCACCTAATTATCTACAGTACATAGTAGATATCAAGTTTAGTAGATTAGATGTAGAGTACGAGTAATTAGAGAAAAATAATTGGCTATCCTGAATTATACCTGGAAAAAAAATCTTGTAATTTATTTATTATTAGGTCAAATAATGCCTAGAAGATCATGGGGATCTGCAAGAGTCTGCAATAAGAGCTGTCAAGTCTATTGGTGTAAATCTACAATCTGTGAAAGATGCAAGTAGAAATATAGAAACACAAAATTACAAGACTTAAACATTCTTTAAATGTCTATGTGATGTGATCACTGCCATTCTGGTTCTGTTCAGATCAGATGTCTGCTATCTTGATCTGTAGGCTCTTTCAACGTTGATCTGGCAGAGCACTACTTATGAGTGCATTGGGCTCAACTCTGTAATCAGTTACACTGGGGTAAATCTGGAATAACTGCACCAAAACTGGAATAACTATTTTAATATTGGTGTAACTGAGAGCAGAGATTGCTCCAGTATCTCTAAGATATTATGTCCAACAACAGAACCACTGAAAGGGAAAAGAGCTCCCGTCCCTTTTCTAAAACTAAGGCAAAGACAGTATAAAAATGGATGGGCGGGGGGGAAATTCTAATAGATAGTTTGTCAGTCAGAGAAGAGATTTTCCCCTCTGCAATGGATGTTATGTTGGTGAGCTATTAGATTCAGATAGGAGAGAATTCCCCTTTCTGCATACTTCACTCAAGGCAGCTCACACTGCTCTACAAGGCCCCTGCCACAATTTCCATCAAAGGGGTATGTCAGGAGCAAGAGCAAGAGGAGCATTGTGGGGCTAGAAGGGATAAAGCCACAGCAGGCCGAGCGGCAGAGATTCTTGTGGTGCTACCATTCATAGGCACAGTGACTTCCACAGCATCTGAGAACTGGGGGGCGTAACGGTGGTTTCAAGCTCCGTTGCCCCAAGTGATTAGCTTTATTTGGGGCCTTGTCAGGTTTTTCCCATTAGCAGGACAAATGGATGGTGTGAGTTAGATATATTCTTTGGTGCCATGCTGTTTATTTACAAAGAGCAAACACAAAGTCCTGTTTTCCTGATCACAGTAGAAACAAACAAAAGCAGGCAGTTTCCTGCTTGCTGTTTCCAAGCCTGCTTTCCCATGCCCATGGAACTCTGTCTCTTTGCTCCCTTTCTAGCTCATGCTCACAACTCTCCCTCTCTTAGCAGCTGGCTTTCTGGGCTTTCTGCCTCTTTCACACACAGTTTGTGAAATAATTCCTCAGCCTTCATGTTTGCCTTCAATCCTAGGGAAAAGCCTCTTTTTCTCCCTGAGTTGGTTCTTTATCAGGCCTTGCCATGTGTGCCTTGTGCAGTGGTTTCTATTGTTTCCAGCTATCGCTATATAAATGGGGCTTAATTGCTCCTTCCATTTAACCTGAAAGAAGAGTGCTTATCACATCCATTAGCATTAACAAGGTCTATGATTGTCTTTAGATCAAAGACCCCCTTGATGGCAGCCATTAATACCTGCAAGCATAACAGTCATTTTAATCCCCACTCCACTTTGGACTGCACGTTTTGTGCTCACCTCTTTGAGGCATAACACAAAAATCTCACCTGAAATGTCTACAAAAATAAATAACTTACCAATGGTCTATAATGTTTCAAACTCAAACACATGCTATGTGTTTTATAATATATTTTCCATGGTTCCTAAAGGAAGGCCAGATCCTGCAGTGCAAAATTCCCATTCACTTTAATTTAATTCACGTGCAAAACTCCATTGATTTTAACGACATGCAACTGCTGCAGGATCAAGTCATGACAACTTTTTAGAAAATAAAAAATACATTTGTATCCAGAGTGAAATTGGCAAGTTCTAGGCTTTATGCCAGTTCTTCCCTGCATGCAGTTTTTTGGCCTTTCAGAAGAATGTGTTTATTATAAAAGTATCCGTTTTCTTCATTAAAAAATGTGGGCTAAGTACCCAGTCCAAGGACAGCTGTTTTATGCTGCTCTGGAGATGCAAAATAATCTTAAAGCCAACTTAATAGTTATTGGAAGACTCTCCCTTCAATGGAGAGTTTTGTGGGAGCCCTGGTGACTCCTATTCCACTCCATTCATTCCCAGCACAGAGTGCATGGCCTGGAAGAGAGAGGGCATGACTAGAGTTCCTCTGTGCTTCAGACATCCCCAGCTGGTGGAACAGCCCCTTAGAGCCATGTGCAGGGGGACATAATTTAGAGTGACCCCAGGATCAAAGGATTAAACAAGGTGGTTTAATTCTCCTTTGCGCCAGCGTCCCACTCTCCATGGCACTGAGTGCAGCCTCACCACAGGATCTGGACATTTGAATAGCTTTTTCTACTGGGTGGAGAAGCTACATAGAGGCCAAGCCTAGCAGTCCTTGGAGGTCCAAGCTCAAAGAAAATAAAAATAATAATGTTTCTGAGAGTCCATATGCCCTTGGATCTCATTGATCATTCTGTAAGTCCCCATCTTCCAGGTCAGCTAGTGGCATGTCAGCTAGGGCGGTATTCTCTAGCGGGTAATGCATAATACCCAGCAGCTGTCTCTGGTGCTGCAATCTCCATAGACTTTAATCAAATGTTGAGACAAACCATTAAGTCTCAGATAATTATTTAAATATAGATGCTACTTCAAAAGAGTGCTAGTGCTGGGACACAGGCCAGCCAAGGTCAGAAAAAGCGAAGTGATGGCGGCCACTGAAGGCACAAGAACTCAAGTGTTTGTGGCAAGGCTATCCCAGCAAGATGGCACGTTGTACAGCAGACAGGCCCACTTCCAGGGCTGTGCCCCAGGGATGCTCAATGAAGCTGAGAGCGTGTGTAGGTGATCTTTTGGGTACTTTTAAACTCTTTCAATCCTGGCCTGTCTGTGGGCCAGCAGCCAGGGATCACCAAGTACAGGGAAACCCTGGTCACATTTCCTTCTCCTTTGCCCCTCTCTATCTATCTAGCACCTAGGAATTGGTTGGCATAGGAGACCCTCTATAGGCTCTCCAGAGTGGTGCCTGCCTCTTCCTGGTGGGGAGGGCTGAGGTGGGCTGGGCAGAAAATTGGGGGGCTGTGTCCCCCCTTTGCATGAGGCTCCACTGCTTTCTGTAACCCCGGCCCCTGCTTCTCCTAAATTCCAGCTCTGCCTCCTCATCTCTCCCCCTGAAGCCCTGCTCCCTTTGTGGGCCTGCAGCTACTCCTCACCTCCCCCCTGCCCTTCGACTGTTCACAGCCAGTACCGTAACAACCACCAGGGCAGGGGACCTGGCTCCAGGGCTGGCAGAGCGTTTGGGGAGCCCGGTTCAAAGCAGGACAGTCAGGGCAGCTTTTGGGAGCCCTGAACCCTCTACTTGCCCTTGGCAGTGCACCCCGGTGGGTGGGACATGGGCTGGTGGCTGCTCTTGGGCGTCCCAGCCTCCCGTCTGGGCTTATTCCTGCACCGCTGCTGCTTGTCAGCAGCCACTGCTTTCTTCACCCTGGCTTCAGAGCTGGGCGGCTGGAGAGCAGCAGCTGCTATGTGGTGGCTACAGGCGGAAGCTAAGGCAAAGGAGTGAAGTTCTGGAACAGCCTTCCAAGGGGAGCAGCGGGGCAAAAAACCTAGCTGGCTTCAAGATTGGGCTTGATAAGTTTATGGAGACGAGGTATGATGGGACAGCCCAATTTGGTAATTAACTGGTCTTTGACTACTAGCCCAATGGCCTGTGATGGGGTGGGTTCTAAATTACTATGGAGAATTCTTTCCTGGGTGTCTGGCTGGTGAGTCTTGCTCATATGCTCAGGGTTTAGCTAATCGCCATATTTGGGGTTGGGAAGGAATTTTCTCCCAGGGCAGATTGGCAGAGGCCCTGGGGGTTTTTCGCCTTCCTCTGCGGCATGGGCCACTTGCTGGTGGATTCTCTGTACCTTGAAGTCTTTAAACTGTGATTTGAGGATTTCAGTAACTCAGTCATAGGTTAAGCATCTATTACTGGAGTGGATGGGTGAGATTCTGTGGCCTGCATTGTGCAGGAGGTCAGAATAGATTATCATATCAGTCCCTTCTGACCTAAAGTCTATGCGTCTAAATTTTGGGGTGGCTATAGCCCTCACAAGCCCTCCTGTCCCATCTCCCCCAATGTTGCCCCTGGCTCTCCAGTACCAGAGGATCCTCCTACACTGGGGGAATAGGCAGCATTATGGGTATTCTGGGTAGCATTATGCCAGTTTAAGGGCCACACTGCACCAACATAAAATAGCCGAAGAACATGGGAGACTCTGCCCATAAAATTCTGAAATTATTAATACAATACACATGTTCTCATAAAATTACAAACACATTTTAACCAAAATATTTGAAAAGCTTTTTTTTTCCCCCCACTTTTCTGCCAGGACCTGAATTCAGGGAGAAGACACGTGATACCAAAAGTTGATTACAATATTAACACCTAAAGCAGCTGTGGTCCTTATCCTTAGCACTTACCAGAGGTTAACACTCCTGCTTTAAATGTTAGTGATGTAGGAAACTCTTGCAAGAGAAGCACAGAATCCTAAATTCAGGTTCTGACAGAAAAAGGAAAGAACTTTTCAAAATATTCTGGTTAAAAAATGTAAAATGGGATTTTCAGAAGCATTCTGTGTTGGCCTAACTTCGCTCCCATTGAAGTCCATAATAAAACTCCCTCTGGCATCAGTGGGAGGAGAATTAGGCAACTCAGTGCTTCTGAAAATCTCACAAAGTTGTTCATAATTTTTTAATCATCCCATGTGCGGTGTTAAGGATTTAACCATTTAAATTCACCTTTAAGAATCGTGTGTCAGATTCAGCCTCTGAAAGTCTTGCCATTTGCATGTTTCTACCCAACTGTGACCTTTTTTTTAGATGAAATGTAGGATGCAGGACACATCCTGCAAGGAGGCAGAGTATTTCTGTTTCGTGAGGGTAACAGGCAAATATATCAGATCGCAGTGGCAAACCAGCATTGAAAATGCCACATTTTGTGTTCTTTGTCTGACTTATAGTTCCACTGCAACTCACCTATCGACTCGTAGCTGGCAGACAATGCTTAGTGCATCTACAATTCCTTCTTCCTTCAACTGGTGACAACCAATGGCAGTAGCAATAAAACATCCAGTTCTTCCTATACCAGCACTGAAAGCAAAATTAAAACAAAGCTGAACAGAGCTGACAGATCCTAACCTGCATCATGCAAAGAAGTTCTGACATCTTATATATGGACATGAAAATACTCAATGTGCAGAAAAGAGACTCAGTGCTTAGGTGCCTGGCTTTTTCCGCTCAAAACGAACACTCACAGTGCTGCAGCAGATAAATAGTTGTGGGTTAGTTTGTTAGGCCCATACGTTTTCCCTCTGCACAAAAGTGCACAGAGTGGGCAATGTAAGGCAAAACTCTACAGCTCCAATGGACCTGAGGAGTCCGAGTATTCTCTGCTCCAGTTCAAGGGGAGATGTGGAGTGACCAGGGGAATTGGCCCCCAAAAGGCAGCAGAGGCTGGAGATCTGTATTCCAAGCCCCAATCTCCATGCATCTTGCTCAGTTGGAGAGGTGCTGTAGTAGTCCTCTCCACTAGCCATGGCTGTATGAAAGACCAGTAACGACGCTGCCCCTGTCTATCAGCCTCCTGTAGTGCGCTGCAATTCTCCATGTTCTGCTCCTTGTTTGCAGTCTGGGGGAAGCATGCCACTTCGTGGGTGGGTGGGGGGTCCTCCTTCACCCCCTTAGTGCCTAACAGTTACCTGCTCAGGGGCCACATGGATATTTTGAGGTGGCCATGTGCAGGCAAAAGAGAAGCATCCTGCTTAGTTCCTTTCACCCTCTGCAGGAACTTTTCCCACAGACACACAGGCCACATGGCAGGGGAAAACATGGGATATGTTGTTGACAGGGTATGGTCTGGTATTGGACTGCAAGTTGGGATTCCAAGGGCCCATTCCTGATTCCCTGTGTGACTTTAGACAATCATTTAACTACTTAATACCTCACTTTGTCCATCTGTTTAATGGGCATAACACCACCTATGTACCTCACAAGAGTGCTATGAGACTTAATTCTATTAGTATCTGTAAAGTGTTTTGAGTGTCTTGGATGAAATCTTGCAGTATGAGTATTATTAGGATTTTATTTATGCAGTGCAGTGGAATACAGTCTAGGCCCCGGTCCACACTTACCTTTGCGATTCGGCGGCAGTCGACGGGAGACAAGCAAGTGATGTAAATCACTGCGTATCTTCTATCGACTTTGCAGCGTCTGCTCCATGCGCCACCCACACTGCGCTGCGTCGAAGGGAACAGCGCTCCCTTCGACGCAGCGCTACGCCACTTACCGAGGTGGTTTTCCTGCATTGATTGCTGGATCGACTGAGTGGGTCTACACAGACCACTCAGTCGATCCAGAGAAATTGCTCTGACAGCGGTGAATTTGCCGCCATCAGTGCAGACCCAGCCTGAGACTCCCGGATATTGAAATAGAGATAGGAGTTTATTTGAGACTCAGGAACCCCAGGAGTCAGCAATATTAAACACATAAAGATGTTAAGCCAAAAGCAAGGGAATAGTGAGAAGCAAACCTGGCAGTCAGAAAATACTGATTTCCTGGGGTGAGTCTATGGCCTGGTCTACACTTACCTGGAAATTCGGCAGCAGTCGATGGGAGTTATGCAAACTACGCAGAGTAGCTTGCGTAACTCCCATCGACTGCTGTGCTTAAGTTCTACGCAGGGTCTTCACTGCACTGCGCCATTCGAGGATGTGATTTTACTAGGTTGACTTCCTGATCGATTGAACGGGTCTTCACTGACCACTCAATCGATGGAGGAAGATTGGCGACTTTGCTGCTGTCAGTGTAGACATACCCCTCATGGTTGACAACCTATATCCTTGAACGCTGATATCATGTGGGCAAATGTGTCCAAAAGGGACTAGAGATATTTTATACAGAAGGGAAGGCAGAGGTACTAGCCTAAACAAGCAAGTTACTGCACGCACATTCTCTTCTTCAAAATACTGTGAAAGTCTTTAAAAATGTGATGCATAATTTAAAACTACCAACAGCCCAGCACTTTCACGGCAGATCACCCTACATCTCAGATCTTGGTAGTATTAGAGAGTTCATATTTTCCCATGGATTAACTGTTCTTGGATAAATTCTCCAGTGTATTTGACAAAGGCAAGTCCTCCCTCTCTCCTTTCGCCCCCAGCATCAGGCAAAGGTAGGTCTTATCTTTTTACCTATCAGTGCACCCCTGTGGCAGTATATTAGGATGTTCTGTATTGTTTGGTTTTTTTGGCATCTTCTTCAAGATTCTAATACCATAAAATAGCGTTTATTGCTTTTTGGGGACAATATTTGCTCTCTAGGAGCAGGGAAAGAGTGATTGATGAACCTGATTTTGAGGTTTGGAGATCCAGAAATTGCCCCTTTCCTAGAGCATGCACTTTGTATGGCTGCACAGGGAGCGAAGGCAGTATTTTTTGGCATCCAAAATGGCAGCGTCAGGTTCATCAGCATGGGTAGAGATAGTTTCGTTACTCAGGCTGTCCTGCACCTTACATATTAATTTGTTGCTTCTTCTGGGGGCAGAGGATATCTTCTGTGTAAATTGTACATTGGACATTATGGGCCAGATTCTCAGCTGGCATAAATCAGCATAGTTTCATTGACTTAAATTGGCTAAATCAATTTATGCCAGCTGAGAATCTAGCCCTATGCCTCTATGTTTTCCTTATTTGGGCAATAACCCCCCCCCCCTTACTTAGTATTTGAAACCTGCTCATTCAAATATACCTTTGATCCAAGGCCACTTAGAGGCAAATACACACTAAGTTATTTGGATATATTAGGCTATGCAGCCAAAAAGATGGTGGGCGAGTCAGGGACTACTATATGACAGAGGAAACTTCTGTACCTTTAAAGTGTAATACTACTCTGAAACCTGTATGTATACGACAAACTTTCTTAGTTAGGGGATCTGGTCCCTCTGTGTATTCAGAGTCGCGTGCACTGATTTAAATGTCAAAAATAGATGTGTACTCCTTTTTCTCCTCCAGCACTACAGAAATTTGAAAGTTGGATTTGAATTTCAAAGTTTTGTGAGATCAGGATACCCCTATCCCACAAATCAGGAGATTAAAATGTGGGAAACTATGTTGTTAGAAGGAACATGACACTGTCACTACAGCATCATGTTCATTTTCTTATGACAAGGGGCCTAGCTATCATGCTATTACCCCCAGATGACACTAGGTTCCACTGCGCTTCTCCTCGTGAAGAAGCACTACTGTGTGAACGGGAATCTAGAAGCTCATACATAGATTTGTGGATTGCTTAAGAAAACAAAATAATTGATAAAGAGAGATGGGCAAATTGAGGTGGTTATGGTTTTGGAAAATCTCATTGGGGTTTGGTTTGGCATCAGTTTTGCCCATCTGTCAAATCTGGATCCCATTTATCCAAATCCCAGAAATATGGAGGTAGGCAGAGGTGGTCTGAGATGAAAAGTTCTGGTTTTGACTCATGTCTAGCAAAAAGTTCATTATATCACCATGATTATAAGAGAAAACAAGCAAGGAAATAATTTTTTTCTAGGTTGCCTCATCTCCTAACACCTCTCTCAACTAATATAACAAATCTGAAATTGCTTAGTTCTATTTAATAATGTGCAATTTAGTTCACTACAGTACAGTATATGTAGTAAAATGATACATAACAGAGCTGACTGAATTTTGATTAGTAAAAAGGGCAGCATTTAGTTCACTACAATTTATGGAGTAACACTATTTATTGTTTGTGAGTATTCAGCCAACTCCCATGTGTTTGTGAAAATGTTCACAAACCCCAGAATGATCATGAATTTTAGTATTATTGTGTATCCACCTGAAAACTTTCACCTGAAGTTTGTGATTCATTATTCTCCCATTTAAAAAGTTTCAGGCTTCCAATCACGGGGCAGAACATGTGGCTCATGTGGCTAATCACACAACATGAATAATGGACAACAAATAGCTAAAGTGAATAGTGAACATGAAACAGACTGAAAACTATTCCTCAGAACTGTCTTTCAAACACTTACCTAATTCATTAGCAGAAATCAGGATTGGGTCAGGAACTAATGAAAAGCATCTATATTTCTAAAAAATATCAGTGCAAACTAACAGTTCAACCAGAATTTAGTAAAAGCACTGTGGAACATTCTTTTAACCCCTTCCAGAATGACCCTATTTGAATAGAAAAGGGGCTTTGTGATCTGAGGGCTTTTTCTGTAGCCCTACTATAAACATTCCATGCCATTGAGTTTTGCAGTAATTCTTTTAAGAAAACTGTAGTAGGATTACCTGCAGTGCACAATTACAGGCCCTCTGCCAGCTGACGCCATCCTGTCCTCTTCCACATCCAGCATGAGCTGCAAAAGAGGCTGCGCACTATCTGGGGTTTTGTGGTCCGGCCAGGATGTGTACCAATAGTGTTTCACATTTTGGGACTGACTCCCTTGCTGAAAATAATGTAAAGATACCATTTATACACTTGTGATGAGCAATTCCGCAATTAGTTTTATTTCTCTCAAGATGAGAAACATTAGACACGTACCTGTCTGAAGGCAGAATTTGGCCCATTTACATACATTATTAAAGTGAATTCCAGTCATAATTTGGGGAATCCAATAGCTGATACATCACTTACCTTGATATGGTGAAAGCAAGATTCTTGGGCCTAGATTCTTTTCTGCTGCTGTTTACACTAGATGGCTAGTGTCCCCATAGGTCTTTATTGTCAGCTGAGGATAGCAAGAGTGTAATTCACTCTGGCCAATCCGGCCTTTACATTTTATGCATATTCATAAAATGGTTTAATTTGCCCACTATCTGCTATCAGACCTTATAAGTACTGATGCTGGTCTAACATTGCAACTACAATATCTTAGGCTTATGAACACAGGAACTACCTTACTGGATTGCACTAGTAGCCCATCTGGCCCAGCATTCTGTCTCTAACAATGGCTACTACCAGATGTTTCAGAAGCAGATGAAGGAACCTTATTATGGACAATCATAGAATAATTTGCTCATAGGAGGAGTTTCTTTCTAATTCCAGCCTGAAGCGTTAAGTTTATATTGTTTTTATGTGTATCTTAGCTAATGAACTGTGGGTGTTCTCATAATCCATATAAATATCTAATCCTTCTTTGACTCCTGTTAAATTCTGGGACCTGACCCTCAGTTAAACTAAATCCCCTTTACATTGCTCTGACAATGTAAAGGGATCTTAAAGTGAGTGTAACTTAAGTGATTGTAACTTATTCCCATTTTAAGGCTGCTTTTCACTGCTAGCGTGATGTAATACGGCCTCAGTATAAATGCTCCAGGTTGTAGGTCTCAGTTCTACCTTGTGGCAGTGAGTTTCATAGGCTAATTATGAATAGTGGGAAAACATGTCCTTTTTCAGTTTTAAATGTATTGCCTTTCAATTTCATTTAACATTCAACAATCAAGCATTACAGATAGGAAATAGTATAGATATTACAGATTAGAAGGACAGTTCTCCATAACAGACACAGATTGTTACCTTTAATGTAAGACTGCGGACAGTATAGTTTTCACACTCTTGCACGTTATTAATGAGGACTTCAACTTTCCCATATATCCCTCTCTTTTCTGGCCAATAGAGCACACATTTCTGAAAAGGAAATATCAGTATGAATCCAGGGACTGATTACTTGATGGTACTGATATCAGATTCTAACTGGAACAGTATCTGTCTGAAAAGCATGCATTGAAGCAATCCAGATTGTATTCACATATTGTAAATGTCAGAAACACGAATGGGTAACAGGTTGTGGGCATCCTGATAAATGTGTTAGGGTCTGATTTTTAGAATATGCTGAGCAGCCACAAATCCAACTGAAGCATCTGTCTCAGGCCCCAGCTGTCTCAGGTTGGGCATCCAGAAACAGAAGTGTCCAAAATCAGAGGCTGCTTTAGAAAACTAGCCTTTAAAATTTGAATCCATTATTATCAAATACTTTGAATAGTCTTTTATGTTTAAAAATTCAATTAAGTTTGACTGAAAACAAATATTTTACACACAAGATAAATTCAAAATCCAAGTTGGATTTTTGCAGGTACATTTTTATAAAAGGTACAGCGTGAAATCCTGAAGCCCTTACTTGGAACTTTTGCCTGAGTGAGGACTGAAACTGAGTATGGGACTCAGAATTTGACCCACTTCCACACAAGAATTGTAACTCTATTTACTATCTAGGGCCCTAATGCACCAAAGCACCTAAATACAGGCAAACTGCACCCTAAGAAAGAAGAAGTTATCTATTCAATTTCTGAGCTACAATGAAGATAAAGAAGTTATTCTCTTGTCTAAAATGCTTGAGTATGTATATAGAACATTCTTACTGAATTAGTAAAGTGATATACTCTTCTAGCAGGGTACCTGCTAAGCATCTGTTCAAAGGCAGAAGCAGAAAGAGGTAACATTTACAAATCAGGCCATCTCTCAGGCGGAATACCATGTTCACCTAAACCATAGCTGCTACTTCCTATTCATTTCAAATACAGATGCCATGAAATTTACAAAAAACATTTTAATATCCAATACATAGAAAAAACCCTAAACAAACTGTCCTACACCTGCAGAAACCCACAAGGGACTTTTTCTACTGTCATCAGCAATTCCTGATTCAGAAAACTATGTATATTCAGATAGCAGCTACTTAACAGCTCTCATTGCAGAGCAAAACAAAATCATTGCTTTAATATCATTCATTACCATGAAACACAATTTCTAGTATATACTGCAAAATCTGGAAAAAAAAATCAGCACAGTTCAGTTTAACATTACAACGAAATGCAAGCGTTGACCATCAGGCAATATTTTTAAACTTCTTGTGACCCTGATAACCCAATAGCTGATTGAGCTAAATGAAAATGCTCTGGAGCATAAACCTTCTTCTAAAAAGAAATGCTCATTACCTTAATAATGTGAGATGTGTGGTAGGCACACTTTTTGTAACTGAAATTGCACTGACCAAGTTGACTGGTTTCAAAGAAGAGTCATCAGTTGCACTGTAAGACTTGCAGAGCTACCGTACACCTTAAACTCTCTGTCTCTCTGAAGATACCAAGAATGGCAAGAAAACACCCACATAAAGTTATATGAAAAAAGCATTTGAAAGTTCAGCAGCCACCCCATGTGACAAATGGCCACTATCAACCATGCGATCTTTGAAAGGCATGCCCCTCCCTGGAAGTTTAGTTTTCATTGCTAATATGGGAAACGAAAAGTCTAAATATGCAGTTGCACCTTAACTATTAACAATGGTGCAGGCAGCTTCCGAGCCTTCTTGATAAATGAGAACACTGTGTGCTGCTCTGCAAAGACTTCAGAAACTCTTTATAAGTGTTTTTCTTGATTCTCTACCAGCACAGTAATTGGCAGCTTGTACTGGGTAGACAATGCAACTGGATTGTTCATTAAAACAATCCTCGGTCAATATCTCATCTACATTTAGTAAGATACAATAGCTTAATTATAACGGTCTCCATGTTTATTTTGAAGATACTCCTTGTCATGGCTATAAGAAAAAAGAGAACTTGAAAATGGAGCTAAGATCAAATGCTTTAGGCACTTCCAAAAAAGTCAGATACCAGGGAAATTGTCATATTTTGGAGTTTATTCCAACAAATGGATGATATAGAAAACAAATGGGGACAGAGATTGTTTTCAGACACTCTTGCATAACTCCACAAATGTACAAATATGAAAGAAGGAAATTGCCCAATGCCTACAATTGCACATGGCAAGAGAAAACTGGATCACAAGTTTTCACAGTCCTCAACTTGATTAGGACAGGTGTTTTGATACCTGTTCAAAAACCACCTCTGGGTCATTAAAACTACTTTATAATCTTATTTCTTTACTGAGAAAACTCTTAGGGTATTAGATATGGCGAGTGTGTTTGTGACTGGGGAGAGAGAGGATGTCTCTGGTCCTTAACTGAGTTATAAAACTCCTACTGGGCCCATTACTTTTCCTAGAGATATTGTATCTGTTCCTTGCCATTTGTATTGTGGCTCCTTGGCCTCTTTTTAATTTTTCTTTATATGTGTCACCTATCTAAATGCTTTCTAAATATGTGCCTGGGAATGAGTGTGTCATGTAGCCATCACACTCATAATTATGGGTGCGATTTTCAAAAGTGCCTAAGATTATTAGAAACACAAATGCTATTGACCTTCAATGGGACTGGTGCTCCTAATTCTCCAAGGCACTTCTGAAAATTTCCCCTATTTTCAGCCATTCCATTTATTGTGAGAGACTTCGAGCTTTAAAACCAGCTCTATAGAGTTTCTCCTTTTCCTGCGCCCACTCACTTGCAACCTTTGTACATATTTCTGATATCAGCATCTTCTTTAAAGCTAACTTAAATTGCAATAAATATAAACGGTGCAACAAAGACATATATAGCATATGGACCAAATTACCTGATGGAATAATTGCACTGAAATCAATGGAGGTATGACGGCTATGGTGACCATATGTCCCATTTTAGCTGTGTCCCGGCTGTCCAGACTTTTTTGGCAAAAGTTATCAATTGGCAAGAGCAAACAGAACAAATGCTAACTTTTGTCAAAAAAGTGGAATGTGGAGGAACATGTGGGAGGGTGAGTGGTGATGCCAGCCCTATGCAGGACGGGATGCAGAGCTTGGTCACGGGGCAGGCAGGGCTCAGGTGGGTGGTGTGGGGGGTGGCTTGGGCAAGTGGCATGGGGGGGGCTCAGGCACAGGCCAGCCTCACACAGGGGAGGGAGGGCTTGGTCCACACAGCGTCCCATTTGCCCTTTGGGAAATATGGTCACCTCATGATAGCAGAAAATTTGTCCCTATATTGCTAAGTGTGGGCCTGATTCTGCACTGTTTCTGCTGTAAAGTAGCACCTTATGCCACAAGATATCCCAGCAAGTGAGGTCACATGAATAAGGCTGACAGAAACTGGCCCTCAGGAAGCATGGGTTGGCTGTACATGCTATGTAGTTGGGGGGGAGAAATCTTCATTGACAGAACAAATGTTTCTTAAAGGAAACCCACACTTTATTACAACATGCATAGCTTGGATCACCCACCACATGCAGTAATAAAGACTCCTGAAAGCTTCTGAGCTCTGACTTTTCACAGCAGAAATGTTCACATTCAGCATAATATTATTCAGCACAGGGGGCTGTATAATTGTAATACATTCTGACTACTCAGAGCACAAAGTACCTGATGTCAGACCCCAGGGCTTTACCTAGCCTGAGTTAGAATTCTGCAATTCTACCACTCTTAAGACCGGTTTACACTCGTGGCAAAATTTGGCAGCAGAGAAGCTTGTGTATCTCCAGTCAACTTCCTAAATTCTAATTAGTGTGGTGTCCCTACTACGTTTTGCCAATGGAAAAGGCCTTCCCACTGATGCACTGTTAATCTTTTTGCGGACGTGGATTTTATTGAGTCAACTTCTGGATCGATTGAGCAGGTCTCCACTGCTGCTCAATCGATCCCGAAGAATCGATCCGGTGGCTCTGACTGCCACCGTGAGTGAATACATACCCTTATGCTCTCAGCCACAGCACCCTGTGCATCAGATATCCTTATCCTGTAGGTCTGACAAACAGTCTATATGAATGTCCATCCCACAGTCCCCTAATGGCAATTTAGGCAGGCCTAATTTCTTCAGACCCAGTAGCAGTTGCCTCAGACTTCAAAACCAAAAGGGAAGTCAGAAATAATGTACTAATAAAACATCTGTTATCCAGTCAGAATGCATCTTTTGTTCAACATTTAATTCTACTTTTGTATTAAATCTTCATTCATTTTACAGAAAATGTTATTACAGTGAATTTCAGCCATTTCATCTCTCTCTCAATTGCCCCTCATTAAAAGGAAGTGACTCCGTTTGGACCCAGATTTATCTTCAGCTCACAAAAGCCTTGTGTTCATTACTGTAAATTATTCACACAGGACATTGCATTATGAAATTAAAGTCACAGAGGACTTTAGTTATGCTAATGAAATGAAAGTCACATTGTTGAAATCTTTGATATTTCCTTGTGCCCCTCATTCTGGATCTCTTTCACACACTATAGCCCCAATCCTCAAATAGAGTAAAGTGAAATTATACCAGTTTATGCCAGATAAGGAATGGGACCTTCAGATAGGATTTGAGTATTGGAAGGCTAAAAGAGATGGGGGATGCTGAACATGTATGTGTTTTATAAACAAACCACCCTGAAAATGATGGGTATGCTGCAGAGAACAAAGGAGCAAAAATTACAAATGCTATTTTGCTAGACAGCAACTATTTTGCCTTCTTTGCAGGCAGTATATTTTACTAAAAAAGTTAATATATTGTTTTCTTCGCAGTAGTAAGTAAAATCCCAGAACAGTTCAGCTAACAATCAGGCATTTCTTAACATATCTTGCCAGAATTGCTCATTGGAATGTCAGGACAGTTCATGTAAACACAGACCTTCTCAAGTAGCCTGGGAACACTAAAGATGTCTCACCCTTTTTTATTAGGAGGAAATTATCACAGTCAGTTCACAACAATTCTGATAAACACTAGTGTGGCAGGCCTGAGAAATTCAGGTAAACACAGCGTTTCCTGATATGTTGGACATTTCTTTCAAGTCATTCTGCTCACAGAGTGTTAGAAGTAAGTTTTTAAAAATTCAATAATTCAGATATTTGTTATTCTGTTATTGGGGTGAGTTTTCAAAAGTATTCCAATAATGAAAGTTACCCAGACATTGGTTTCACTGGTCTACAGTATCAGAATGAGGCCTGATGTGGAAACGTGTGGAATACTTACAGCACAGACCTACGTTATACAGCTATTTGATATTTTATAAACACTGTATGCTGGACTCCAAACTCACAGAGAAAAAGGGCCAGATTGGGGGGTACATGCAGGAGGGAAGGTTTAATCAGCCTTCTGCCTACCTGTAACCTCTCAATCAGAGACCAGCCACAATTACAGGCCCTGCACTCTCAGTGTGAAATTCACTCCATACAGAAGGCCTGTGCACCACCTGTGGCTTTTTAAAGCTTTTTAAATAGGACTTGAATAGGATTTAAGTGGTGCATACACTTGGTGCTGGCCCTCTGCAGAGGGATGATTTTCACTCTCAGTGTCCTGGAGAGACTATTTGTGTTCTTGTACTATAATGGAGAATTCAGCATCAATTTGTACAAGATTAAATAAAGCTAATAAAAATAGGTGGGGGGGGGTCCATCGAAAAATCACAGAAAGTAGAACAGGCAGTTTATCTGGCCATCAGCAATTAAGTGCAATGGTCACATATACTCATTGTAAAGGTAAGGAACTATATAATTGCATACAGGCAAGATGTGTCCTTCGTACTGACTAAATGCTCTCAAAGTGTATTTCTCAGTTTGGCCTAGGTTGTTTTGTGAAACCTGGGAGTTGTCTTTGTTCCAAAGTGCGAACATAGAGGTGAAATCTTCCTTGGACATTACAGCATCCAAAAGAAGAAAATATTCTATATACAATAAAAAACTAACAGGTAATGATCCAGAATTCACAAATGCTACCTAAAAATAAATGGAGTGTTTCTTATAACTGCCACTCAACCCCATAAATATATTGGGATATGTTCTATATATCTCTTGAGATAACTAGATATATCATTATATAGCAATCTATCTTAGGTTTTTCCATAGTGACCATCACCATAACATTTCAGAGCTAGTTATCTGCTGGTATCATGCCTACTATGGGGTTTTTTCTACAAAGGATGGTGTATACCATGAGATGCATAGCCAGTCTCATTTACAATATAACCACTGGACTAATAGCTTGGTTTAGTCAGTTGATATCATACCTCATTTTTTTCTTTCAGCTTTGTGATCATAACAATGACAGGGCTGTCTTCCTGCCAAACCATCTGCCAAAAATCATTCACGGTGTTAATCATGGGACCCTGAGTCGCAATGAAAGACTTCTCCTTGCCACCATAACCCTGTTTAAAAACAGACAGAAATATTTGATTTATATTCATACCATGCACAGAGATCTTCGATGAAAGTTCCAAAGAAAGAAATGGGACTCTAGACAGCAAGAGACATTAAAACGGAAAGCCTGCATGACCTGGGACAGCTGGTTGACAATTTTTGGACAGAACAGTTTTTTGCTGGAAAATTCTGATTTGATGTAACCAAAATATTCCACTGCAATGTGCTGGTTCTGGTGAAACTTCCCTGCCTGACTGGTTTCCTGCCAGCCTGCCCAGCTCCCTGGTTTCCAGACCTGCCTACCTGGCCGGCTGCTGTGCTGCCGAATTTGTCAGCACATTGTTTGGTGGGCAGGTGGACTTCCTGGCTCCCCAGATGGCCAACTTGCTGGCTCCCTGCCTGGTGGCCGGGCTGCCTGTCTGCTTGGCTCCCTAGGTGGCTGGCTTCCTGGCTGCCCAGCTCCCTGACTGCTTGCTAACCTGGCCAGCAGATGGCCAGATAGCAAGGCAACCAGCTACTAAGTTGTTCAGTGCCAAACGGATTGTTCCATTTCACATGAAATTCGTCACTGTAAAGATTTTGTTCTGATGCAGAACAAAACAAAATGAAATACTGACACTGCAGAATTTCCCAAGAAATGGAAATGCCCTTTTCTGGCCAGCTCTACCTGTCAGTTAGTGTTTCTACAGTATTCACAGGATGAGTTTGTTTGAAACAGGCCACACAAAAAAACAATGAGAGAGAACAGAATAGAAATATGAAGGTAAGTAGTAACATGAATACCGGGGAAGGGAAAAGAGACTCTGAATACATAAATCCTTATAGATTCAGCAGCTTCAATTTATACTTGCTAAATAGAAGTGCCTCTGAGACCTTATAGGTGGGATATTCTGTCAGGATGGCGCAAACCTTGAGACAAAGTGAAAATTATAAGCAAGCAAAGGAAAGAAGGAGGGACTGGGGAAATAAATGAGACATGTCTCTATTCATATTTGTCACGTGAAAAGGAAAAGTTGTGAACTTGTACACTGAACTTGGGCCCAGCACTAAAGAAGGAGGAGATCTTTTGAGCCTTCTTGGCCAGAGGACACTGCAGTAACCTCAAAAAGGAATGAATTCTTAAAGACTAAATAGATCTAGATGAAGATAGTTCAGGAGGCAGAGCCAGAGGTTGTAACTTTGGTTCTCTCTTCAGTGAAACCTTTTTCCCAAGCGCAGGGACAATGGAGCAATCCACTGATTTATCCATTACACAGAACAATGGGGCAGATCCTCAGCTGGTATAAATTGTCATAGTTCTACTGAGTGATATGCCCCAACGTTTTTTGTCAATGACAGGCTTTTCAGAACGTCCAGACAGTCAAGAATACTGAAGGGTCTAAGGCGCTTTATAATATACTGCAAGTTCATGTGAAATTTAATTTAATCACTGTTACATTTTTTTCTGAAATCATTACCAGTGACCATGGTACTTCATCCCCTGGAGGGAAGGAATATCTCACATGACATAATTCCTCTCGCTGGTTAACAAGCAGTATTGAAGCTCTTTAAATGGAATCACTCTCCTTAACTATAATGATGTATGTGACACAAAGCCTTGACAGTATAGATGTAAAGTGAGGTAAGGTGTGGGAGGACTGTGTATGTAAATGTGTATATAGTTATGTATTGTCATTTTAAATAAGCAGAATGATTCCTTTTATGATGCATTCCTGCTGCCTCCTTCCCCCACCCCTCACACCCCACCATTCTGCACCAGCTTTCCAGTGGAGTTGTGAAGGTCCCAGGATGTCAAACTTTAAAATGATCAAATCTTTAGATAGTGAAAACTTATTCTTATCTCCCTTTGAGACTTATACAGTTGGGTTCCATGGTGTTTTGCCCTCATGTCCTTGAGGACTCCCTAGTGTCCAGGAATGGTGCTGCTGTTTTTCCAGCTCCCTGTGCCAGCTGCAGGTTATCACCTGGACTCTGCAGGTCTGCTGTGGCTTAGCCCTCAGGCAGGGTCAGATAGTTCAAACCCCTCCAGGGTACAACAAACTCTTTGGGATCAGTTATAACTAAAATAGTTTCGGACTTAATTCCCTTTCCAAAATCCCTTTCTTTGTAATTGTAGAGAGGGGATGTGGCCTCCCTCCGAGATTGAGAGGGAGGGATTGCCACTCAACTCCTGGATGGTGGAGCTAGGGAAGCCATGCCCACTACTCTGGAAGGTTTCGGGTGGGGCTAAAACAGGAACAGAAAGTATAAAGGGCGAGCCCCACCACTCAGTCCGGAGAGAGCTGCTGGAGGAGAAAGACGTCTCTCCCACAGTGCTGGGATTGAGCCCAACCCAAGCCCCGCTGAGGGGCCACCAGAACTGCCTACTGGCTGGAGCCTAGAAGGCCTGCTGGAGCTGCCAGACACCAACAACTTTGAGGAGCTGCCAGAAGCTGGTGATGCTGAGGGCCTGCTGGGGCTACCCCTCGCGGTTTACCTTCAGGAGGTAGACAATGACTGGGTACAGGCACGCAGACATGGGAAGTATTCCAGGGATAGCTGACCTCAGTCTTGCTCTGTTCGAGCCTCGCACTTGTCAGTGAGTTTTGGCTGGAGTCCTGCTGACCCAGTGGTGGGATGCCCCGCCACTGTTTAGTTCCTGGGCTGGGACGTGGTGGAGTAGTAAGGACCCACATCCTCCTCTTCCTGTACCATGCCAACCATGGGGTAACTGCCCCCGTGACCTGTGAAGCCTCATGGGCTATAGACTCTTTTGCTTGTCCCGCCCTGACCAAGGGCCCAGGCTATAGATTATAGAGAGCTAATCCCCTGTTTACAGCTCACCCACCCATGTGCGGTCGAGAGGGGCCGTGGCTTCCCTTCAAGACTGACAGGACCACCCCTTCTACAGTAATATATTCAACAGATACAGAATACATGATCGTAGGATGTGGTAAGAAATTTATCAGCACTCCTTTGGGGTTACCTGCAGAAATCACTTGAGTTTTGCCACTTAGAAGTAACACTTCCCACCAGGACTCATGCTAATAATGACTTTATGCCACATCGTCATATTTTCTGTCTATGTGTGTGTATCTGTCTAATACATCTACTTACTAATCTATTAAATTATTTGATTCTTTTTCTCCCCTTCCATTATTCCCTAAGCTAAAATGTACATGACTCAGGACTATTTACTATCTTATATGCTTATATTCCTTATATTTATACATATTACAAAACCCATTCCACTGAATTATTATGATGAACTACCATGAATAAATTTAGGCTGGAAATCAGAAGGTTTCTAGCCATCAGTGGAGTGAGGTTCTCGAACAACTTCCCATTAGCAGTAGTGGGGGCAAACAATTAACTAGTTTTAAGATGGAACTTGTTTAAGAATGGGATTATATAATGGTGCTGCCTGGGACAGGATTTGATGACAGGACGTCCCTTCCAGACCTACATCACCATGGCTAAAATGATTAATCATTGCTGTAAAACTTGTTCTTCACTCCCAAACCTTCCACACTATCACCTCCCATCACTGTGTCACATCTAAATTGTAGGTCCCTTTTGTCTGCTGTGAGGCATTTAGCATGTAACTAGGCTACACAAACTAGAGAATAAATAAATAATAATTTTAGTTGTCTTATTTGATACATTTTATGATATTTTTGAATAAAATATTTGACAATTTTTTTTATTACCTAAGCAGTCCAATAAATACATCACTCTTGGATGTATTATTATAAACACCCATGGGACTACTTTATCTCACCAAAATGAGAGCGAAAGAGAGGTAGGGGAGACTTTATCCATACATCATACAAGATGAAGTCAACAGAAATTAAAGGAGAGAGGAGCACCAACAGAATCAACTATTCAGCTAGAAAACAGAATACTGTCTCAGGAGCACACAAAGAATATGTGTTTACTTACCCTAATGTAGTTGGCATTTATGTAGGTGCTCAAGGAGTCTGCTGGATTCTTTGGTTTCAAACACACTCTGCTTACTGGGTCTAAGAGGACAGAAAATATGGAAATCATAAAGAGAAGATTACTTCTGAGAATCACAGAAATGAATCAAAGACTAGCTGGAGAAAAATAATCTAACATTATCTGGGTGCTGCCAAGCATAAAAAATTATGCATTTTATGTGAAATTCACTCCTAGACAGAAGTTTAACAAAAGGCCTAATCATCATCATGTTAAGTCCCATTTGGACCCGTGTTCTGAGGGCTTAAGTGGGCCTTAAATCAGACAAAGGCCTAGTGTTGATCCTTCTGCACATGATGAATTGTGTTTTTGTATGGAAGCAACATTCACTATAGCTCAAAACACAAACCAGGTATCTGGAGCAATATATAGTCAAACTATATGAACATTTTCCTTCAACTTCCTATTCTTTTACTGGCAAATCCTATTCCTAGCCTCCTCCTTGGCCTTTGATGGTCCTGGCTGCACTGGGACAGAAGCAGTTCTGTTGAGCTCAGGGCTGGTCAGATGCTAAATCTTTATATAGGGGATTTTTAATCTCTTGCACATCATTAAGCTGTGCTCAGGGGGAATCCCTTCACCCTAGGGGGTTTGAATTAGGCCAGAAGTTTCTCAGTTATATAGATCTACTCAACAGTCTTCACCATGAACAGACACATGGAGGAGGGTGCATAGGAGCCCACACCGTAACTGCCTGGAAGCTATTACTTTACCCTTCTCCACTCCTTTTCTGCAAAAATATAACCCCTTCAAAACGATCAAAAAGCAACAGAATTCTCTCACATCTGGGGGTGAAAAAAGGAAACCTTCCTCTGGCAGATTGCTTTGACAAATAAAATAAAAGTAGCAGCTGTTTGAAATCATCATATCTACTCTGTTGAAAATAGTCTCTGGAGAGATGATGAGAGGGTGGAGTCCAAGTGAGGTGTAAAAAAAGATGTACGTATGTTGAATTGCGGGAACCATGTGCTAAATGCTATTTATCAGGGAGCTATAACCAGCATATAGATGTTATTTTTTTCTGTTGGAAAAATCTAGTATTCTCACCGCATTGCATCGGGGGGTTCTAGTCTAGCTCTTGGTGGTACTTCATATAGATCCTGATCTGGTACATGCTGTATGCCTTACTGCCACCAAAGTCAATGGGAGTCCACTGAATGAACCATAACAGGGTTCCGGCCCATGTTTTATAAAACATACTTCTCAGAATATGTGATTGCATTTATGTCCGTCAGTTCAGCAGTGAGGTACTAAGGGGAGGGGTGGGGGTCGTGGCCCTGTCGGCTGGCCTGGGGGGGAGGGTGCTGGCCAGGCCATCCTCCTCAGAGCTGTCCCCTCTTGCAAGCAGCCAGGGTATGCTCCTGGCCCCTCCATCCCTGCACTGGATGCCAGGAAGGAGCCACGGAGACCAGAGCCAGTCACCCCCTTCCCTCCCTCACACTGCTGGGCAGTCCCCACCGCCTCCACAGCGGGGTCAGAGTGGAAACGGGCCCCCAGACCCTCCCCCCGTGGGGTGCTGCCACTGCTGCTGCTGCCACCAAGGGGGAAGGGAGTGGGGGAGAACGGAAAATGGGCCGGCGGGGGGTGGAGAGGTGGTGCCAATGTAAGTATGGACCCCGGGCGCCAGAGACCCATGGTATGCCACTGCAGTTTGGGTGACAGTACAAGTAGAAAGGCTTTCTTCTTGTGTGTGTTCAGAGAGTAAAATGAACCCTCGTTAGCCTGCGTTAAAAATGTCTGTTTGCCTTCCCAAACCTCTTCATGTATAGATTTTTTTTCCTTTCCCTTAACAATATAAGAACAGGAAACCTCTCATTCCTTTTCAGGACAGAGTGATTACTAGCCATTTCCACAAACGCCTTAGGCTACATGGCCTTGGAAAAACACCCACTTCCTTTAGCTTTCACAATGCCTATGATCCTGATTTAGCCTGACCTCTACCCTAAAAGTGCTCTTAGAAGCGGACTCAATCTCCAGCCTGTTTAATTTTTTCATGCTGAATTTCCCCATATATTAATGGATCACTAAATATTTTATTATTCCAATCAACTAAGTGACCACTATTTGAAAATCATAATGTTGCATACATTAGCAATCACTTGCAACTATTGACTTTGTTTATAAAATGGAAAATGCTATCTGTGCCACTGGGAAAAGAGGAAGCATTGCTCAAGGAGCAGTGGGCATTACTCGGTTATCATTCACAACTGAGATTTAAATTACTCACGGGCAGTGTTTTCCATGTGTCAATGATCTTTTGGAGAAGACTCAGGATCTGATGTCAGAACAGGGGACGTATCTTAGAAGGTTTGTAAAACATTTTGATGCTATGAAAGTGCTGAATATTATAATTATGAATGCCTGCAGGTGGAAATGGCATTTAAACAAAGGACCCCATCTTGTACTCTTTACTGAGGCAAAATTACCGTTGGCTTCTTTCATATTCCCCAGTAATACATGGGAAGCTCCTACTTTCTCCAAAGTGCTAATATCCTATTTTTGATATGAAGCATGCCTTCCATTCTATATATGTCCTGGCTTGTATGTCCCCCCCCTCCTCTTTAGAGGAGCCTTTAGATTGTGAGCCCTCTGGGGACAAGGGTATATTATCATTTGCAACATGCTACACATCATTATTAATAACAAATCATTCATTAATATTGTCCCCAGTCCTGACTCCTTACTCAACAGATATTCTGAAATGTGAGAAAAGCTGTTCTCATGGTACTCCTTTTTAGGAGCCAGAATAGAAGGGCTTGAAATTTGCTTCAAATAATATTAGCAGCTTAATTCTGCAGACTCAGAAGTCTCACAACATTTTGGATAAACATCTGACTTTTTGAGGGTCATCTATCCCTAATTATTTTGCCTCTGTTTAGTTGTGGAATTGATACATTTTGTGAGTAGCTGACATTATTTGGCTAATATGTTCTTATCAGCAGGTTTAAAATGAACAAAAGGAAGTATTTCTTCACACAGTGCACAGTCAACCTGTGGAACTCCTTGCCAGAGGATATTGTGAAGGCCAAGACTATAACGGGGTTCAAAAAAGAACTGGATAAGTTAATGAAGGATAAGTCCATCAATGGCTATTAGCCAGGATAGGCAAGGACTGCTGTTTGCCAGAGGCTGGGAATGGACAATGGGATGGATCACTGGGTGATTACTTGTTCTGTTCATTCCCTCTGAAGCACCTTGCATTGGCCACTGTCAGAAGAGAGGATACTGGGTTAAGGGGACCATTGGTCTGACCCAGTATACCTGTTCTTTTGTTAATATTATAAGCTGGAATTTGAAAATATTGTATGAGTGGTGGCTCTTTATTCATGCAGCAAATTGCATAATTGGCTCAACATTCCACTTGTAAAAACACCTGCAAACCATGCTCAATCCTTTATCACATCTGAATCACTTATTAAACTACCAACATATTGCCCAATTAAAAAATATCTCATCAATTCATGGTATTTAAATATATATATATTTTAAAGCCTATTTCAGTTGTAGAAAGTAATGATTCAATTCTATTCCACATGTAAAAGTGATCATTCCTACATGCTCAGAAATAAACCTTACCTCATTATGCATTTAGGTTTTATAATGTGTGGTATGCCAGCCCCCCTTTCTGGCGCTCGCTCACCGGCAATAGTCTCTGTAGGCAGTGGGGCCTGAGGTAGTCCCACCCCAGTCCAGGTAAGTCTTTGGATCTTCCCCTCTCTTTGGCCACTCCCTACAGGGCAAGCAGGTGCAGGCCTTTCTGTAGGCCTGAGGGGCTGTCTCCCCAACCTCACTGAGGAGGGCAGCTAGACTGTTTGTGCCAGTGGCCCAGCGGGGTACCTGTTCTCCCTGTAGGCTGAGAGGTCCAGGATCAGGGTTTCCTTAGCTCTGCTTCCCCAGCAGTAGAAACCTCTATCTCAAAACTCTATCTCCAAACTTCTCTCGCCAATACTCCAGCAGCTCCTTCCTCTCCTCCTCACTCTACTACCTCCCACTGCCTGCTTGCAATGGAGGCTTTTAAGTGTTTGGGGTGGGGCTCCTTGATTGGCCCCAGGTGGCCTAATTAGTTAAGCAGCCCCAGGTGGCCTAATTAGTTAAGCAGCCCCAGCTGAAACCTCTTTCCTGCCTGTAGGGAAGAGGGCTTTAAGCATTCTAGGGCTCACATATCGGCCCTGAAGTACCCTGCCATAGCCATCTGGCTTGACTTTACCACAAATGATACAACTGAACTAGGGTTGCCAATTTTGGTTGGATGTATTCCTGGAGGTTTCATCATATGCCATAATCTTTAATTAAAGATTAATCTTTCATTTCTGGAGACTCCAGGACAATTGTGGAGGGTTGGTAATCTAACCTGAACAATGCTTAAGTATCAGGGTATGGCTGACTGTATCCAGATTAATTTAGTCATTCAGGTGAACATAAAAAAACTGTCTTGATGCATCTGTGCTGAAGTAGTTTTTCCTCCCACTACAAAATAATGAATCTTTTAGAGCCTGCACATGATCTTATTGACTTTAAAAGGAAGCGGGATCAGAGCAATAAAGATAGAACACAATCAAAGTTAGAGGAGTTTAGGGATGATGGAGGGATGACAAACGGGAATCTGGATGT
>ML675616.1:58641919-58671601 GCA_007922155.1 Mesoclemmys tuberculata
TGGTCCCTTCTGACCTATGAGTCTATGAGTCTATGAGTCTAAGTGTAAAAGCTCAAGAGAGACTGAGAATTCTCAGCTTCAAAAGAATTGTGTCATGGCATCTGTTTATAAATTGGCACAACAAAACACTTTGTTCATTTGATTTAAATTTAGGTTTAAAAAAATGTCTTTTCTTTAAACTGGGGGATTCTTTACCATGTCACTGTAAAACTCTTAGCACTTTCTAGGAATCTTACAGATAAATTCTAGTGTTTGCCTATGAGCATTGAGAATTTTATTCTGCAATTGAAAAATCTTTTCTTAAAGGTATTTTTGGATCAGCTACTATTACTATTTTTCATTGAGAAATAAATTTAATTAGGTATTCATTACATTTTATATTAAAGAATAGGACAAAATAATATCTATTCACACCAACCTGCCCCAATAATCTGTCACTTAACAGTTTAACAAAATGATCTCCTAGAAAATAAGAACCTTCTCAGCAGTTCAAAGGGTGGAGCAGCAAGAATATGGACATTTTCAGGAGAAAACTAATCATTTTGTCATTACAGGTGCCCTACTTCAAGAGACGCACCCAATGCTTGGAATGGAAAAGCTGACACAAGAGTACTAAACAGTAGGCAGATATCATCTAAGCAGGAAACTGGGAAGGTTGTTCTATTAAATCATTCAAATAATTTCCAACCCCTTTGGGTCCGGGAGTGGGGCATGAGTGTATTTATCAGAACGTGCCTAGATCCCCAAAATATCTTCTGTCGAAGAGCACAAGGCATGTCTTCTCAATTCATACATTGCTAATCTTTCATGCTAATTTTCTCTTGATTTCTGTAAAAGGCAGTTACAGAGTATCTGTCTGAGACTTTAGCTGTTGCACAATGTACCTACCATTCACTAACGGTGCAACCAGAAGTTAATGATACCTTTTCCAGTTACAATGAAAGTAAAAATACAAAGACATTCTGATTCTTAAGAGTCACTGACTACGGTTGCACTGCAGCTCCCCAACTCAAATATAAACACGCTACGGTGTAATTTAATTCGCTGCATGCACAAGTTACATTCTGTGAGTGCATGTGCAACAGTGGCAGCAGGGGATTTAAAACTAGTCATTGTATGAAGAAAGAACTCAGTATTTTGTTAAGGGTACGTCAACAGATTGGAGTCTTTGGATGAAACCACGGCCCGACTGCAGTCAATGGGAGTTTAGTGTATATCCTGGTTAAATTGGGTTACATTCAGAGGGTAGTCTTCTGACCCTTCAGTATGTAAGTTACATCAACTTAAGGATTGTCTACATTACATATTATATCATTATAATTTACGTTGCTTCGGGTGTGAATAAGCCACCCCCTTGAGTGACATAAGTTACACCGACCTAAGCGCTGGTATGGACAGTATTACGTCAGCAGGAAAGCTCCTCCCACCAACATAGCTACTGCCTCTTGCAGAAGAGGTTTAATGTTGCCAATTGCAGAACTCTCTCTCCCATCAGCATAGAGCATCCTCACCAGATGTGCTACAGTGGCGCTGCTGCATCAGTGCCGCAGCGCCACTGTAGCGCTTCTAGTGTAGACTAGCCCTTAGACTCAATTACCAGTGTATGACTTACATCCTTGTACACATCACCTCTGAATCTGGCCCACTGACCATAATGGGTGAAATTCTGGTCCTCCTGAAGTTAATAAAAGTTTTGTCACTGACTTCAGGGGCCCAGAATTTCACCCAATTTGTTTCTTTTTGAATAATATATCAGATCCCTGACAGAATAATAGTCTTTATGGCCAACCTCTTTCATTAATTTGCCTGCAAGTCCTCTTTACAATGTGATCAAACTATAATGCAGTTAGGTTCACAGAGAACATTCTTACACATTTAGAATGTGTGACGTGCATAGACTATACTTTGAACAGTATTACTACACTGAGCAAAGTATATGACCACACATGACTGCAAGGACATTATTACTACAGCTTGTCGGAAAACAGAATTTCTGTTCGATGGGAAATGTCATCATGTTGAATTTTGTTTTCATTTTGAATCATAACAAAAAGCTGAAATTTAGACATTTCCGCTGGAACAGAAATTCTGACAGATTCTGTTTCAGAACCATAGAAACATTTCATTTCAATGTCAAAACATTATACTTTAAAAGTAAAATAAAATTAATATAGTATAAAAAAATCAAAATTAAATAAGATAAAAAATAAAATATTCCAACATCACTGAAACAAAATTAGAAAGTCAAAACAAATCATTTTTTCTTCCAGCGAAAATTTCAGCAAAATTGATATGTTTCCACAAAATTCTTCTATGTCAGTAAGAACTATTTTTAAGATGGACAACTGTTCCAAAAAAAGACCAGCTCAAATTATAATGAAGTAATTCTTACTATTATGGGGAATACATCATTAGACCAATGAAAAACACAGAAGCAATATACGAAATTAAAAACAATAATGTTAACAGCAACTCTTTATAGCAGTATAAGGGTAGGTATCTGACTAAAAGAGATGGATTCCAACAATGCCACAAATCAGTAGGAGAAGAAAAGGAACAAGAGAAAGAGAAGCAGTGTAAATGATTTGTCTACTAAAAGGTTTGAGGATACATTGGTTCATTTAGTCTGACCTACTCAGTGTTAGATAGTAAAGGTTCTGCAGTAAGGTTATCTTACTCATTTAGGGCCCAGTCTTGCAGGACTTGAGTAGACAGAACTCATTGGGAGTTCTTGAGTTAAAGGCCAGAAGGGATCACTAGACCATCTAGTCTGGTCTCCTGTATATCACAAGACAACAACAACATCACCCAGCACCCACACACTAACCTGACAAATGAAATGAGACCAAAGTATTACAGCTCCCAGGAGACTAGACTACTATGTGCCAGGCAGAGAATAGGAGGGACCAAGGTGCACCAGTACCCAAGGACCCCCCAGAGCCACAGTTCTGCATATGTAAGGCTTGCAGGATTGGTCCCTTGCTGTTCTGGTGTATAGAATACAGATAACATAGTTAAATATATACAAAATGTCCACCAAAAATAAATAAATTACAAGCAGGCTTCCCACAAATCTACAAGCAGAGTTGCATTAATAAAATGGGACTAAATTTCACACTAAAAAGCACTGTTTAAATACACTTACTTGGCAAAATTGTTTTATAGCGATTTTTAGTTCCGTGACTTGGAATGGCAATTTCTTTGGGATCCACAAAATTCATTGGTATTTCCTATAGAAATAAATTAGATCAGATTGGTGTTTCTAAAGATGTCATTCAGGAAATTATCACTAGAAGGCCATCTGTTGCTTCACAACTATCTGTTGACATCAAAGTATAAACAAAAAAACTGGTTACCACCTCCAGCCTGTCGACACCCTTCCTTTAATAAACACAAGAGCGGCACATTGAAAGGGTTGACTTCCAAGGAACAGTTCTGATGAATTATTAAAAGTAAAGATTTTTATGAGGTTATAAAATAGGTTAAAGTACACAACAGTTTAAGAACAAAGGGGTTGGAAATTTGCTACAGTGGAAAAGAGCACTGTAGTTAAAAGCTGCCTTGTGTGAGAACGCCCACAAAATTCCTATATATTAATGCTTAGCATTCACATAAAACGTTTGACATGTAGATTACAAATCCCTTAACAGTGGGTAAGCCCCTTATCCCCATTTTACAAACAAGGAAGCCAAGGCATACAATTAAGTGACTTACTCAGTGGCATGCAGTGTGTCAGGGGCACAGTCAAAAAATTAACCCAAATCTCCTGCCTCCAAGTCTGGTACCCAAGCCACTGACCCATGCAGCCTCCTTTAAAACCTCCTTCTGGAGGCTGGAATTTGATCTTCAGCAAATTCAAATTATTTCTATGTGAAATCATTATTTTTACTAGAGGGTCTCACACTTCTTTGCTTATGTAAGTGAAGCTGTACAACCAATGAAAGAGAACAGAATATTTAAACTGCTGCCTGTGATATTTATAGGCAGCAGCAGGAGGTGCCAGAGAGATTCCTCTGTCTGCTGCATCGCTTTCTGTGCTGCAAATCAGGCTTTTCCGATTTTTACCACCATCAGTAGCGTTCAGCCCACTGATGCCCAGCACATGCACTACAATTCTGGAATCTAACTCAGTGCCCCACACCACAACTCTTCAGGTCAAAGCTTAGGTGAATGCTGGGAAGGCAGCAGAATTGTCTGTTGCAGGCAGGGCACTGGGAGGGGCAGGAACGGTCTCTGTCCCTGAACCCGAGTGCCCTGCCTTCCTAGAGCATTGCTTATCTGAGTCTCTCAAAGCACTTTACACACCTGAGGGAATTCACTTGCCCCGCTGAGCCAACAGGAGCAAAGGAATATAAGATTAATTACAGACATTTCCTGCTGCCTTGATTCCCACCTGCTCCCTACTCTGTTTCTGACCAGCAGCCAAGCTTTCCAACCTCCATGCTGACTTTTACTCCCTCACACCCAGCCTGCCATTGAATCCTTTCTGTTCTCCATCCCTGCCTCTTCCCCACCCACACCACTAACCCCTGGTCCCCGGGGTGGTCATCTCTCCCCTTGGCTCCTGCAGTCTCCTCCTCTCTGACTTCGCTGCCTCTCCCCTTGTTCCTGCTCAGCCCAAAGAGCAATGGCTAAAATCTCATCCCTCCCCTGCTGCTCTGCTTGTGTCACTCACTTTGGATCCCTCCACTGCCCGCCCAGTGCCTGCTGCATCAAGGGCAGCCCTCTTCACCTGCAAGGCCATACCCAGCGTCACTCCCACCTACTTCTCCTCTCGCTCCACATCCCCAGCCTCCTCACAACCCATCACCTTTACGCTGCCTTCCATGCCCCTTCCCTTCTGCGAGGAACAGTCTCTCTCGCTCCCCAAATGTCTCTTCCTTCACATCTCTCCTGAGAACTCACTCCTCCTAACAGTGACCTTGTGATGAGATACCTGCGTACAGCCTCGGGTGTACTCTGTGGGCCTGAACGCTTCTGTCTGGGTCTGGGCTGGAAGGTGAGCTGCTTGGGGCAGGGACTGATGCAGTTCTGCCCTATTGGTACAAACGTCTCTGGCACTCTGAGAACTGAAAACTCTTCATTGCTTATTCAGGTCCAGTTGAACAGATTTGTGTCAGCAGCAGGAGGCACCAGATAGATTCCTCACCCAACAGCACCAAACAGGCTCTGTGGACCTGAGCAGTGGAAATCAGACATTTCCAATTCTCAACAAAACCAATAGGATTCTGCCCACTGATGCCTAGAACATCCCCTGAAATTTGGAATTGGTTGGATGCAGTGTTCAGAAGTTACCGCATTCAAGACAGACAGAGAAATGCCAACAGCTTGAGTGTAGAGACTTGCTATTCTGTCCCAGTTAATATTAATCACTTGCACCCTGTAAATACCTCCTACTGGCTGTGTTGTTTATTCAGTGGGACTACTCCCAGCAGTAAGTGTTTGTATGTAGGGCCAAGACCATAAACAATACTCTAAATTTAGACAGTGATTTACAAACATAGACATGGCACTTACCCTATGTGCTTATAATCTATAAACATCAAGAGAAGACAAAGGACAAGAGTTCAAGTAAGAGATTATGTGGGGATAATATACCTGCTAACCTGTGCAACTCAAATAAAGCAGATTTCAAATTAGCATTAATTTGCATACATATGCACACTTTTCTGTTTTCTTACATTTGCTACCAGAAAATAAATCCATGAAAACTTTTTTAGGTGCTCTTGTTTCTATTTAACTCATTTCATACATTCACTCTGCTCTCACCCATATTCAAATTCACTGTCTGCAGACTTCACACAACGTCACCTGTACTCCTCCTGCGCCCAGCCACACTTTCAATCCCACACACCCAACATGCCCACCCTGACCTCATCCTCCTGTATCAATATGCTGCACCCACAGCAACCCCTACCACAAACATACTTTACACACAGAATTTATTCACTCTTCATTCATTCATTTTCTCCCCCTGGGACAACAGCAGTGAAAGCAGATGTGGATTAGAATTCTTCCACCCAGCTAGCTAGAAGGAGCTCAAACCTAGGACCTGCCTCATACAGGGTTTTCCTGGGCTATTGAGTCTCTGCCCATATTTGAGGTTTCTCCACCATCACAACAAAACTCTCTCAATTGGACCAGGGGTTTTGAAATAGCTGAATTAGGTCAAGTGGGCCCAATCAGCCAATTAACTTGCAAATGGGGAGATTTAGGCTGTGTGGTGGGACCTGATTAAGTTTAGTGTGTAGTTTAGGCTGTGTGGTGGGACCTGTGGGGGAATAGGCAGGGCTTCTATAAAGCCAGGAGACTGGCACAGTAGGGGGCCAGCAAAGAGAAAGTCTAGAGTCCTTCTTCCTGAGGTAAGCAAGAAGAAGCCTGGTAGGAAGGAGTCCAGGGATAAGAACATTAAGATTGATGGAGATACAGATCTTGACTGTTCACTTTAGGGCCCTAGACTGGTGGTTCTGGGTTCCCCTACCAGCCACTGCAGGAATTTAAAATTCTTTCCATTTAAACAATCTGGCACAGTATTGGTAAAAAAAGCAAGGGATTGTTTTGAAGTAGATGACTTACCCTGTAAACCATAGATGTCAAACTCAGGCCCGCGGGCCAAATCTGGCCCGCAGTGTAATTATATTTGGCCCATGAGAAAATACCAAATGTCTACTAGAGCTGGCCCGCCGGTAGACAGCGCATGCACCGATTTCACATGTGTTTATAGTAATAAGCTTTGCTTGTTCCAGATTCAATGTTTAAGCAAAACTTAAGTTTGTTTCCATATGAAAAGGTTCATCGTTATATTTGATGAGAAGGAAAAACTTCCTCAATTGTAGACATTTTTTCAATAAATATCAAGGTTGGCCCGCGACTTTGTCCAAGTTTTTAATTTTGGCCCACTGTGTATTTGAGTTTGACATCCCTGCTGTAAACAGTGTCTCTTTAAAGATTAAATAAAAATATTTTACTGATATGAGATCATTCATAATGAAAACTATTTTGGGTACAGGATAACATCATCTGTTCCATTGACATACATGTACAGAATTCAAAACAACAAAACCACAAGGAACCATATGCCCTAGCATGTTTAATAAAATGAGATTGTTCGTATTCCTTTGTTATACCTCAGACGTACTCAGGAGAGTTGTATACATCTTCTCATTCCCATTTGCCCTGTTAGCATGCACATTTCTTGCATTTATTAGACTAGCACTATTAAAATTGCCTTGCAAGGTTTATTTTCTTTTGCTTTTTTTTCTAATGAAGAATGGGCTCACCATGAACTCTGTTTGAAGCAAAGGAGAACATGCGACTGTATCTCGCAGCTGCTGTCTTGTCAGGACCCGACTAGCTGACTGTAGATATTCCATTGCTACTTTTTCTCTTGGGGTAGGCACAGCAGCAAAAGGTTCGACATTTCCCAAACTGCTCATGTCCAAAGTCAGGGAGACATTGGATCCTCGCCTACATTGGAAAATAACAGAACATTTATTTTAGCTCCCTATCTTATGAGTTGTTATACAATTTTATAACGATGCATCTGATCCTGAGTCACT
The DNA here is from genome assembly GCA_007922155.1 of Mesoclemmys tuberculata. Classification (NCBI taxonomy): domain Eukaryota; kingdom Metazoa; phylum Chordata; order Testudines; family Chelidae; genus Mesoclemmys; species Mesoclemmys tuberculata. The sequence continues at coordinate 58,649,479 of ML675616.1, forward strand.
TACGCACTTTAAACTTCCACTGTAGCCCCTGGGAGTTTTAGGTGTGCACAGAATGCAGTGTTGGCTTTAGTGGGAGTTTGGGTGTGCCAAGAAGCCAGTATTGCAGATAATTCTGGCCCTTATCTTTCAATCACTCATACATGTAAGTAATCTCACTGAATGGAATTACTCACATTTTGTAAAACATACACGTAAGTATTTACAAGATCAGGGCCCATGTTTGTGGTACATTTGACTGGAAGGATATACAAAGAGAACAGCATTAAGTAACCATGTCTACATGGTGGGCACATCTAACTGCACAAGTTAAATACTTAATAGTAAATGAATCATTTAGGCACTGAGGAAGAGAGATGTGTTTAAGAAAAAGACAAACATTAGAATAGTCCTTGGGGGGGAGAAAGGGGACTCAGAAGCTAAACTTTATTTACTAACGTTTACAGATTTTGAAAAATAATGCATATTTCTGACATTTTCATGCCCAATCATGACTAGAGCTAGGCCCAAAACAAAATCCTGGGTTAGAAGACACCTGAACTTTGGAGAACTTTCTGAATTCCAAACTTCTGAACTTCATGGCTTAGGCTCAACTTTAATTACAATTTGTGAAAATAAGGGAAAACAGAAAAACAAGTGACAATTTAGCAAAAACAGATATTTTTTAACCTATTCTGAAGAAGCTCACTGTATCCAATGTTACATTCTGTATCTGTAGAGCTGAAAATTACTTTGTACAAAACTGAATATTGGGAACTTATCTGCTGTTGTCATCAATGTAAAATTCCTCTGACATATTATCTTTTGATATATTAATATTGTAATATGCTGACTTAACTTGCATGGTCAGCTGAACATGCAAGATGTTATGCAGTAAAGATTAGCTGTACACATAAAGTTTGTTCAAAGGAAGTCTTTCCAGCAAGTTTAATGGGCTTTGGATCAGGCCTATAATAAAAAGTGGTATTAAGCAGAATACTCTGTTTAATAAAAATGTCCCAAATTAAAATGCAATGTTAATAATGTAAATTACTTAGAAACTCCCCACTAAGTAGAGACATCATTCAAAGCAAAAAGCAACAAGAAAATTCCATATCTGGCAACTTATTCAATATCTCAAAAATATGAATTTAGTGCTTGTGAAATGTGCGAAGTGATACCTCTAGAATAGAATAAAATAACAAATCAGGTACAGCATGCTCACTGGTTGTGAAAACTATGGCACCTCACTTTGCCTCTTGACAACGTGCCTCAACTATGAAGGGGATGTTTACTTTCAATTGCCATTCAATTGATGGCTTCTCTTCTAAAATCATCAAAAGGGATGCCAGTTAGTGCCAATTGTGATAGTGTTTTGCTGTAATGTAGAAGTCTGCCCACTTGGAACTGGTCTGAAACCATTAACTCACTTCAGATTGGCCTCAGACATCAAGGTTAACTCCCAACTGGCTACATCTGACCTGATGACCTACATGTGAAACGCTCTGAATCCATTACCACTCCCCCTTTTTCACCAAATAAGTTATTTAGGAATTCTTTGAATGCCGTCATGTAACCCTTAGTGTTTTTAACAAATCAGTACTACAGTAACTAAGTTCGATGGTAAGCACTAAAGCAGCAGGAACCTCTGAAAGAAAGTATGGAGGGGAAAAACTATGAAACCACCCAAATGATTCTAAATTATATTCTAAAATATAACCTACTCTGAATTATCCATTATATTCTCATGACTCTGAAATGCAAAAAGCAACCAGTCAGTGATATCAGTAAGGGTGGATGTTCCAGATAAGTAAAAAGTAATGGTTACCTAAATTATGTAAAAGTAACCTCATTTACAACTCATGGAAATCAAATACACAGTAGACTGCCTGTAACTTTAGCAATCTCCTCAGATGTGAAAAATGTCTTTAATATATAGCACAGAGGAAATAGGAGATTATAATATCAGCAGAAGCAGACACAAAGATAGTGTAAGTGTAATAGATGTGCAGCTAATAGGAATACAGTTCCTCGGAGGAGAAACATTACCATAATAAATGAGGTAAATCAGAGGCAAAGAAATGGTCAACAGACTTAGACAGGATTATGCACAGCTACCAAAAATTTCTCCTTGAAGGACATCAAACTCATGAATGTTCTGTTTTCTGCTAAAGGAAAGTTTAATTCCATGGCAGATTTGATCTTGAAAAGTATGAAGAAAGCAGGAGTTGTTCTTCACAGCACCTGCACCTATATTCTCCCTCTATGGTTCAGCAAGGGGACCCACTCGAGGCTCCCACCTCCTCAGCCATTACATTTCTTGGGTGGAGACAACCAAATAGAGCTATTTCTGAGCTAAACAGTTTTCTGCCTACACTGTGAATTCCCCAGCTAAGCAAAGTGCCTAAGCAGGCCTTCTTTTACTTGTCTCCTCAGAAACAGTAAACAGTATAATTGCCACAGTTATAAGTTACCCCACAGCTCATTCTAAGAAAGCACATTTATTCTTAAAGTAAAAGTATTATAAAGAAAACATACTAAAAATAAAAGAACCTACACACATGCTAATAAGCTTACTGGAAGTCATCCTGTGACTCCAACAAAGGCTCTGGCTGCAGAATGGTCCTTCAGAGCCCACCCAGGATTCTTCCTGGGGTTACTAGTTCATCACTCCTTTTACTCAGAACAAGAACACAGACTGGACCAAATCCTTCCAACTCTTCCCAGGAAGGCCCTGTCCATTTGCTGAATCAGAAAAAGGTCCCGCGTCATCTTTAAATCAGCTATTTAACCAAACATCCTTGCTTTATCTGCTGAAGAATCCAATCTGAACCAGTACATGCAAACCATTATGCAGGTTTTGGTGGTAGCTGTTTGGGAGTGTTACAACCTGAGTGAATATGCCTAACCATCCCCCACTGTTCTTAGTTCTTGGAGGGCTGTGGTCCCCTTCCCTCATAGAATTCTGTACAGTCTCTGACCCACAATGATATGTAAACTTCAGTAATAAGTTTTTTCCAGAATATTGCAGGAAATCAATCATGCTGAGATGAGACTAATCCTTTCTATCATCCTATCTCAGCAACATCTAACTGAAGAATCATCTTTCTCGTAACTTCAAACCATTCTATCACTCATTACCTACCACTTCCTTCAACTTTGGGAATGCGGAGTCACACCAATGACTAAACAATGACTAACCACACATCTGCAGGAGCACCGAACAGCTTGCACGTAATGACTAAACACGCCTTTGCAGGAGTAACGAACAGCTTTCACATTTGCTACAGTTAGAATGAGAAACAATCACCTAGTGAGTTGAACACTGAAAACTAAAAAATAAGATGAGCTAGCCAACTATCTAGAGAATTGTTACCAGGTGCCCTGCCTGACTTTTACATACTTCTAAATTCCGCAAAGCCATTCTTCAGTATTCAGTTAGATCGCATGAGAGAGAGCGAGCAGTGACAATGCAATATTCAGGCTTATTCCTTACACCACATATACTACCTCTCTCATCACACACTTCCTGTTCTATAAGTCCTATAAGTTCCTACACATTGCCCTATATATAAGCATACTATAAAACCTCATATCAGGAAGCTCTCGTAGCAGCCACTCTGTCATATCAATGAACAACTCCCCACACACCCCATTATTTAATATTTAATGGCAGTTCTTTCTACCTGCTGGCCTCACCCCTCTCTCCATTCACCAATGGCTCCACCCATTCCCCTTTCTCGCTAGGATTATAAATAATTGTATACATTTCGTTTCAGTTTCTAAAGGGAATGTTTCCCTTGCCAGCTGGAACTTCCACTGGCATGGTGACACCCCATTGCTCACAATGTGAGACTGTATCCATAAGGCCTCTTAATAAGCAATGTATTACTACTGATTTATTTCTGTAAGCCACATACTGCTGTACAAATACATAAGGAAGCAATGTGTGTGATGACAGTTGCTACACATTTTGGGGCAGTAGATGCCTTTTGAACTAGAAGATTTTTAGTTGCTTTTATTAACGTTTCTCTTTTTTAACCATCTATTTATTATTGTTAGGTGGACTCTCGTTCTCCCAGACGGTGGCACTTTTGTTGGTAAAAGATGTTGCTGTCCTGTCCTGCTGTCCTCATCTCCCTGGAATAAGTTCTATTAGTGATGAACACTTTCTTTTTCGGAGCTAATCAATCTTTCCAAATCCACTAAGTAAAACTTGTTTTTTTTCTTTTCACCACTCAAGCAAATCTCTGCTTTGATGCACTTTCTCCCCCTCTCTTACTTACTTGCCAAAAGATCCTTTCAATAACGTTAATCCTTTATTTATCCCTTATCATTTTGCAAAAATAGAAATGACTTCAATTACCTGGCTGGCATTTAAAAAACATTCTTATTCATCAAGGAAAGAAAACATTTGCTGGAATCAGTGATGCCCAAGATAAGACATACGGTACACACGTTTATTTCAATTAAACTGATGGGCTGTCTATAGCAAGAATTTGGTATCTAGGCCCCACAGATGGTGCAGTGAGTCAGTGATAGTTGCAGGTGGCAGAAGCAAAATAGAGCTCAGCTGATTGTAGCCATCTGGCTGCCGTTTGAGATGGCTAGGCTGCCTCATTCAGGCCCTCAGGAGTGGGCTGAAGATAAGAGTCTATCTGGAAACTGACATTTTCAGGACTCTTGCTCAGAAGAAAAGGATGGAGCTGGTTACTACAGTGGGGTAGAATGGATGGCACACAATGTATGCTGGTACCAGCCATTGCCAAGAACATTTGCAGAACCTAATATTGTTAGAAAGCAGGCAGCTGTGGACTAGAGTCAGTGAAAGAGGCTTGTAGCAGATAGGAGTGGCTAACTCCTGCGTGTAGGCAATTACAGGAGTTTGCCCAATACTCCTTAGTTAAGCTGGAGTCCTCATCAATGGAGCTCTATGGCTCAGATATAGAGCAACAGAAATGCAGCGTAGAAGTGCAATGACAGTAGGCACTTCACTCAGCAGCTGACTGTCATGTGTCACCGAGACGCAAAAATCAACCATCTCCACGGCAGTGGCCTCTCCTGCTCCCCAGGGCTGACATAGGGAATAGTACACAGGTGTAATATAGATAAATTACTAGTTACAACCACAGCAACATTTGTTCAGGGAACTGTAAACTATATAACCGAGCATGTAGTTGACAATCAAAAGGGACACTGCACACAAAATAGTATCCTGCTAGTCTTAGATCAATGGTTCTCAACCAGGCGTACCCATACCCTGGGGTACGCAGAGGTCTTCCAGGGAATACGCCAGCTTGTTTAGGTCAGTGTTGCTCAACCTGGGGGTTCACAGGATGGGCTTGGGGGGTTGCGCGTATAAGGCTGGCATTAGGGGGTGACAAGCAGGGCAGTTGCCTGGGGCACCATGCCACAGGGAGCCTTGTGAAGCTAAATTACATGTTTCAGCCCCAGGTGGTGGGTCTCAGGCTTCGGACTCTTGAAAAGGGTACCGTAGTCTGGAAAGGCTGAGAACGACTGGATAGATTATCTCCTTCCTGCGACTTCTCCCGACACTGCCACAGTCTGGACCATCAGTGAATGAGCTCACATGCATTTAGCCATTTGCACAGGATGACAATTTGCAGTGCTCCAATATACCTTGTGATGAGTGGTTCCAAGACAGGAAATGGTGCAGCTACAATCAGATACAATACTGTCAATGGTCATTGCCCACGAGCCCTGGATGGTGCAGTTTGTGGTGAGACCAGGTGTGAAACATCTTTTATTCCTTTTGTACCAAGGACACTTTTTGCCAGATCTGTGCATGGGCATGTTAATGTTACTCCAGCTCAGAGGCACAGTGATTGCTGTGTAGAAAAGGAGGTCTGAATGGTTAGAGAGAGGACATGCCTTGTTTCTGTCTAGGCCCGGCTCCACTCAGTCAAGCTATTCTATTTATTTAGATTAATACAGAGTGTAATAAAAAAGAGCCCATCCAATGAAAGAGGTGCCATCAATAATATTTTAAAGATACACTAAGCAGAGCTGTCAGTCCCCCCAGATCAATTCAAATATACAGCAACAACCGAAAAGACTGAAATTAACTGACCCCACACAATCCCGTATTCATACCCTTCCCAACACCCATTTCCTCACCAGCCTTGCAGCATGCCCTGTAGGTTGACAACCCAGCTGCTATAGACCTGTGGAGGAAGTGAGTTCAGAACACCCTACCAAGCTCATCCTCTGTTATAACAAAAGTGCTTCAGCTAGGCACCTATCCTGACCACAGCTGTGATGGAATATCATGAGGAGAGAGGCAATCTCTTTGATGGGTGGGTTCCAGGCTATATAGGCCAAAACCAATCTCTTAAATCAATGTGGAGATCAAAAGCACAAGAAGAGGTGTGCAATGAGCCTGCTTAACCTTAGCTGCACTGTTCTTGGGTGAGAAAATGTGCACCATGTTGGGTGCAATCATAACCCTCTGGAAGGCCCTACTGACTTTTGCCGGTAAAAAAAAAAAAAGAAAGAAAATATTCATATTGTTTTGTAACAAAGCGCAGCCAAAATGTTAATATTATCTTTGGCTTTTACATTGTTATATCTGGCAGTCTCGGAGAAAGAGCTACTTCCTTTCTAACAAAAAGAAATGTGCCTGATCTAATAATAACTTTGAATGTGTGGCTTTTTCCATTTCAGGGGCTCTTTCAAGAAAATTGGTGTTGAGAACCAAATTACTTATTATGAAGTGTAGAATTATTATCTTAAGCCTTCATTTAACTCACTTAAAGTTATATAATAGAGCAAAGATGTAAGTGGCCAGTTGATAACTGAGCCAAGGAAGCTTTTTTAAAAGAGGACAACAATTTTTAAAGAACAATAATTCCATTAAAACAGTAACCTGAAAATACACTTTGAAGAAATGAGGTAAGATAAGCGTTATGCTAATGTTAGAGCTATTGATTAACTTGTCAACACAAACATCAAACACCTGGGCTTGCCTACTGCTCCATACATCAGGCTAGATTATGCTCTTTCTTTGGGTGCGGCTGCAAAGGGTATATGGATCACGCCGGATTCCTCATCTTGAACCCTCATAGACGGGCAGAGCAGAAGACCAGTCACTGAGCTCACTTGAACGCAGGGACTGAATGGGGCCGGCAGTGCAAGGATAATAAATAGGAAGGCTAGCATAAGAAGGAATATGGAGCCTGATCCAAAACCCATTGAAACCATTGGGAAATGGATTTTAGATCAAGTCCGTAGGAATTGCCATAATAATTGCCATAATAGATAAGACCAGTGGCTTAGTCCAGTGACCTGTCTTTGACTGGCTAAACTCCCTCTGCATGTCAGGGGATTCTGGGAGGCATATGTACTCAGTGATGTACAATTTATCCTGGAGTCCCTGCTTTTGGGGTACACTGCCATCATACTCCCACCATTTCAGGAGTCACATAGCCCATAATGTATACAAATACACATTAATCCTGGCTAGAGTGAAACAGTTCTGTAAATCTCATGTCTACTACATCTGAAGCTTTCAGTCATAGGGAATAAGGTTAATATTCTGTTTCTCTATTATACATTCTGGGCCAAATGTTGAGGTAAATGAGTTCTTTGCTTAAGAAAGTTAAGTTAAGTTGAGAAAGAAAGTTAAGAAAGTAAGTTTGAGAAACTTTGAGAAAGAAAGTTAAGTTGAGAAAGAAAGTTCTCTGTGGCCAAAATCAGTCCTTTTGTAATTCCCCTAAGATTTTCTCTTGATGTGAATTATCATTATGTTAGGAATCTGTGGAATTTAAACATTTGTTACATTAGCATGTACATGTTCACTGCAAGTAAGCCTGGGTCTAATTCTCTGGATGTGTGATTGGCACCTCAGTATTGAGGATGTGAAGTAAGTTACACTAGGAACTTACTTTTGTCTGGGTATATAGTATATACCCAGGGCCTTTCTTTAGAAGGTGTAATAATTGTAGGGCCAGTGAGTCAATCCATGTTAGTATCTTTTAATAAATTACATATATAGAAAAAATTGTAACAGTAACTATGATGGAAAAAAATGATAATGCAATGTTTGCTTGAAAAGCCCCTAAAGGAAGCTCCACCTGTCCATCTCAATGCCTCTGCCTCCCCCTCAGGTTAGCAAAGTCGATAAATCATTAGCTAGGTCATTTCCAGGTCTATCTGTACCCTAAAATTAATCTACCATTCACGATTATGAAAATCCAATTACCCAACATGTTTTCCCAATTGTTTATTTAAACTTGGTAATTTCTTTAAATACATGCTCCAATGTTTATTCAGCACTCTTTAAAAATGCAACGCCCAGAGCTGCAGTCCTCAGCTTTTTATTCTCTTTAGTGGTTTGGGAATCAACTGAGGCTGGTTGCTATCCTCCAAAAGACATTGCCCTTTGACCTTGGAATTTCAGACAAGGGAGTTGCTTCCTTTGTGAGCTCAGTGCCCCATCCCTTTGCTGAATTTCTCTGTTGCTGAGGGGTAGCTGTGGAACTGTCCAGGTGGAAGGAAGACATTAATTAGCTGGAAAAGCACTGTTGTCTGTGACTGCAGAAGAGGGAACTTGGTTTGAGTTCTAAGTGCACATTCATAGCAGTGCAAACTCAACTCAGAAAAGAACTTGCAATAGCTTACAAACATTTGATTTTTATTTTTGTTAATTCACATTACTGGTATCATTAGTGCGATGCTGGTAAACCAGATGCCAGCTCTTGTCAAGGCTGTGCAAGTCAACTGAGCACTGAAAAATTCATAGCTGGAAACCATACCAGCTCACCTGCATGTTAGTATTGTTCAAGATAGGTGATAGATGTGTAAAGATATGGTTAGTCTCTATAAAATGCTTTTAAGTTGCTGCATATATTAATCTTATTTCATTTGTAATGTCTGTATCCTAGTCTTTAAGGTCATATGTATGTTTTGCTTTATAACTGTAAAAATGCTTGCTCTGAACTTGTGAACCCAGGCAGGCGGAGAAAGTCTTTCTTGATGCGTGAGGGGAACATCAAAACTAAATGGGCCATTGTGGAACATCACCATATAAAGACTGGGTTAATGGCCCTCTCACACCTATGAAGGTGCTACGTGCAAGAAAGCTCTTCCTATAAATTTGAATTCTGGAAAAGGGAAATAAAACTAGCTCACATGAAAATTTTTCATCTCTGTTGCTGTTTGGACTCTCACAGGTCTGGAGCTAGGAAACAAAAGCAGAGATCCCCAGGGTCAACCCTGGTTAGCCCTAAAAGACTCTCAGTGCTGACAGATTACTACAACCTCTGATGCTTTTTGGAACCATAGACTGTACCTCATTTGTGTACATATGTTGCCTGCTTCAATCTGTAAATAACTCTCTCATTTCTTTTTCCTAGTTAATAAATCCTTAGTTTACTAGAGGATTGGCTACAAGTGTAATCTTTTGGGGTGAGATCTAAGGTAAATCTTTTGGGACTGGGAGCAGCCTGAACATTTTGTGATCTTTGGTGTAAGTGACCATTATTACTAATCCCGTATACCTGCGTAGCGAGGTAGGCTGGAGCGCTCAAAGGGTGTCTGTGACTCCATGGTAGGACGGTTATAGCACTTGAGGAACTCACATTTGTTACAGAGTTGGTGAAATCTAATTACAGAAAATATCACCAATTTGGGGTGTCTGCCTTGCTTTCTGACAGTCTTCCCTGGGGGTGGCACTCATGGTTGTGAGCCACTCCAGACTGTGTGAGAACTAATATTAGACGTGGGGCCTGAGTTTCTTCTCAGATTGGAATAAATCAAAAACAACTGCCTTAAATTAAATTGAGTTATAGCACTGTAAAACCTGCATAAATGGTCAGCCTAGAATTTGATTTCCAGTGTCAGATTAAGAAATGACTTTTAAAAACCTACTCTTTAACTATTTCCCTATTTTATTAGTATACATCACAGTTTTGTAAAAAAGGACAACTGAGAAAAATGTAGATTTTGTTTTCCCAAAGATGAAAAAATTGCTAGAAGAAATAAGTTTAAGTGGATGACAAAACATGATAGCTAAAGGGGAGGGAAGGGTTAAAAACAAAGCATTATAGTGTTCCCAAATAAGTTCCATATTGTGGTGCAAAAATAAAATAAAAATAGAGTCTGATTTTTTGCTCCCATTGACTTCATCTGGAACCCAGCATTCTGAAAAATCAGTCCACGGTATTTTTTAAAATTTTAAAATTGTTGAGGTGTAAGGACTCACTGAAAAGTTTCTAATGTGCCACCATTTACTTTCAGCCTTAGACAAGTGGTAAAATAGTGTCTTCTAACATGTTATTTAGATATGCTTCCTTTCACACTCACATTCATAACATACATCATCATCAGCAGGGCCAAAAGATGACGTTCTTATGAAAAGTTATTTGACGGCTTTGGGAAATATGATTTAAAATCATCATTCAATCAGTGATCACTTCTAGTCAACATGAGAATAACTCTTGATATGTTGAATAGTCACAGATGTGTCAGTATTGTGACTCTTCTCCATGATACAGCCTGAAATATTTATGGGCATTAGCCTACATGCCTTTGAGACAATTTTGCCACCTTATCTACGAAAGATGAAAATTGTGTTACCCCCTGTGAATGGTGTTCATTGTCTACTGTGTGAAAACTGCACTTCAGGCGAGATGTGGTTTCAAACCTAACAAAGATTCCTCTGAATGTTAACACACGTCATTCCATGACAAGCCCAGCATTTTAACAAAGTTTCCCTTCTTCAGGATAGAGAGCTCCATCTTGCTTTTACTGAAGTCAATGGTAAAACTCTCACTGACTTCAGGTTGAGTAACTAGTTCTTAAAGTGTGTGACAAAGGCCCAGAATGAAGGGCAACCACCAGCCTGAAATTATGCGGATTAATTTCTTTCACAGGTTCACATTTTCTATTTTAAGGACATAGCTATTGATTTTTATTTTTCAGATATGCTATAGATTAGAACATATTAAGACAGTATTCCATAGGTCAGAAAAATACATCTTGATAATATGCTGTGACCCGTCCGTGCCCACTGATAATGCCAGGGTTAGGGCAGGCTGTAAAAGGAGAGCAGATTCTCCCAGCACTGGTGGGTGACACTGCAGTCAGACTTCCCAACCAGCCACAAACAGTGCTTCTGATTCCCACAGACTGGTTATCAAGAAGCCACTGTGCAAATACACACAGCCCCCTTTAGTGCATTTCAGTCTCTGGCTCCCAAACTGACACTAGGTCCAGTAAAGAGACCAGTCATTTAAACTCTATGCTCTTTACTCCAAAGATTCCCTCTGATCCCAAAGGATCAGCCACAATACCAGTTCACTATAAGTTTGGATCTTACCCAAAATACCACACTGCCAGCCAATCCTTTAGTAACTAAAACTAAAGGTTTAATAAAAGAAAAAACAAACAGTAAGAGAAGTGTTAAAGGCTTAAAGCAATCAGATCATACAAATGATTTGAAAGTTCATATACATCAGGTTTCTAGAACAATTGTGGAGTTGCAGGCTTGTATAGTCCCTCTGGTATACATCCAGTACCTGGATGGGTCTAAGTCCTTCAGTTCAGTTGCAAAGTGTGTTGATCCAGAGGTATGTCCGCAGCTGGACAGGAACAAAGACAAAATGGTTTCTGTGGTTTGATCTTATATACCCTCTGTCACTGGTCATGTGGAACTTTACAGGAACTCAAATGGAGTCCAAAGTCACATGGACCAATCTGGTAACTTTTCAGGTATGCCTTTAGTTTCTTCCTGGGCCTTTGGCTTTCTGTAAAGGACTTGATGGGCCATTAAGCGGGCTATTGTCCTGCTGCCTCTCTGTCTGGGGTGTGTCTTCTACAGCACAGTTTGATATGTAGGCATATCAAACATCTCCATAACTTTCCTCACACGTATTACACATGAACACAAATAGTATCATCTTATTCAGCATATCATAACCTTTCTGACAGTACCTGACATGGCATGTCTTACACGAATCCTTAGGATTTTGACATATTAATGTCAAACACCACAAATGCCCCCCCTCCCAATCCAGTCCGCATGACATATGCAATACTCATTAATATAATCCTCTTATTCAAGGCTCCCACTAGAGAGCAAACAATATCACCAGAATAAATCTGAGGAAATAATTCATAAAACTACTGTGATAATAACTAATCAAAATAATGCTTAACATTCATTGTATACAGTGTTTTTCATCTTTAGCTCTCAAAGCACTTCACAAAGCATCATTAACCTTAATTTTTATAGAAGGGGAAGTTGAGGCACAAAGATGAAAGCCCACATTTTCCAAAAGATTTCTGAGTGTGGTTGCTTAAATTGTGGGGCCCCAACCAAAGATATTTTGGGTTTTATTTTCACTGGTGTTTCAGATGCTGGGAATTGCATGTGGAATTGTGGGTGCTCAGCATTTTTGAAAGACAGGCCTGAATTGTTTGAAGTTGGGCATCCCAACACTGAAGCATTCAAAAATCAGAGCCCACATGCTGCTTACCTAAAAACCACAGTCAGACTGTGGCAGAAAGAGGAACAGTACTCAGGTCTCCTGGTTTGTGAGGTCAAGCAAGTTGGTTTCCATCAGTTTTAGGTCAGTCATTGTAAGTGGCCCTGAATGATTCATGGGGCTATAAAGAAAGTAGCTAATTTCAAGAATCAGCGTTTTTTGTGTCAGTAATTTGTAGTAACAAACAGTGGAATAAGAATAGGTTTGAAAGGTACAGAAGTAAATATGGCTATTCAATGAATGATTTACCTGTTGATCAAGATCAAATGCACTATGTTGCACATCAGACCTAATAGGAAGAGTCTTCAGATTTACGTATCACTGTATCCTAAAGACCTGTTCTACTCAGCACCTGTACTGGTCTGTTGCTCTGGCCCTGGTTCACTCCCACTTTAAGTCCATAGAGACCAGGGGACCATAGAGAGATCAAAGAGAGGCTTCTTCTCAGCACTGTGGTGTGGGGAATAAGCTGTATATAGTCAGAGATCCATCTGCCTGCCTGAACTTGCCATCTCTTTACACACAAATGCTGCTTTAAATACGGGGCTGTCTTTACCTTTTTGTCCCCCCAGTCTCATTCCCCAAAGCCCCCTTCCAAGCACAAGTTCACATCTCTGCTGTGGCTCTTCCAAGAAAGACAAACAGGTCTCAGCTTGATGTTTCTGACATAAGTAGGCGTGAAATAATTAATGCCACAGATATTTTAGTGTTGTTATGCTCCAGAGTCAACACCAGGTGAGATGAATTATGTACCCATTTGTGTGACGCATAACCTCATTAATTATGGAGCCCTATTTCCCGTACAAAGTGGGGTGTTGGAGACAACACTGAAGCTAATCTATTACCCTGCGAATCCTCTGGAGGGGTGTATTTGTCCTGAAGGTTCTGAACTGAGGCACTGGCGATGAATACATTCCGCTTTTTGTTCCTCCTCACTGGAATGCTGCTGTTCCTATTCCTGCTGCCTCTGTCAGATGAAGCTCCTCCCAGCTCCACGTGTTCCATTGCGGGTTCTTTCACATCTTTCACCTGAATAGTTTATACTTCCTGCCTCTCAGCTTGAGGAAGGGGTCAGGAAATAGGAACAAGAGAAGGCTGTGCCGCATGACAAAAGAAGAAAGGGGATCCCAGAAGAGGGGAAGTCTGACTCTTTCTAAGCAAGATTTCCAACCCACCTCAACTTCCTAGTGACTAGAAACCCTCAGGTCTCCCACAGCAGCCTCTCACCACCCCCGCCCCCCAGCAACTTCCACTTAGTCCTTAGAAACTAACTCGTACCTCAAGCTGTAAGTGTTAAATGAGTGTCCAGTAAATACATCCTATGTCCTAACCACAGGGCCTGGTCTTGCTTCCAGTGGTGTGAGTGACAGCAGGCCAATAACTGCAGCACGAAACCATTGTAAAATGTACTCCAACCTCGGCATGTCAAAACGAACGGAGGAAACAGTTTTGACAAGTACTTCTGGATCAAGTTTTAAGCAATCAGTATCAGATTAGGACAGGAATCACTCAATATCCTGTGGAGGAAAACAGCTGACATGAGAGCAGTTTCAGCTTTCCCTCCTTTAATCATGCTTTCTAATGTACTGCCAATTCACTCCTGTTCTGCCCTCGATAAGACTGCACTGTACAGCTACAGGAACTGACTTTTCAAAATGCAAATTTAGGCAGCCTCCCATCTTTTCCTGAAGATTATTTCTACAATGAAGTTACATTTTATCATGCAAACCTCATTCTAAAATGAAATTTTAATAGTACCTCAAAGATCTAAGTGCTATTCATGCCTATAGATGGTGTTTAAATACAGATGAAAGCTTGTTTCTATATTCAGTATTAAAACCAATATCATAATTCTTTCACTTATTTATTTTGAGGTGTTTCAAAGTGCTGTGTCAATATTTATTAATTTATGGTAAATACTAAATAAATTTATTGTAAATACATTTATGGTTTGATACTAAGTGCAAACAGTCAAGTGAATTATTTATTATTATTTGTTTGGCAGTAGCAGTCAGCTGAAGACTGAAGACAGAAGACCCATTGCACAACAACACAAAAGGACAGAGTCCCTGCCCCGAAAAGCTCACAAATCTAATTAGAAACAGGATGCAGTGAATATAACAAAAGGGAGGGTAAAGGTAGGGAAAGAGGAGGAAAGGGGAGATTAGCAATAAAACCATGTGGGTTATATAGATAAGCTATATACACAATTTGATTATTGCAAATATTTTTTTTAAATAAAAAAGAGCTGGTTGCAAAACTATTTCTGCCCGCTCTCCTCCCTGTGGAAATTTTTTGCTGAAAATGGAAAATTTTAGTTTCCTTTAAATTTTTCATTGATTTTTTTTTTGGGTGAAAAATCAAAACCCAAAAGCTTTTGATTAAGAAATTCCACTGTGGTGCCTCATAAGAGTTATAGTTCAGGTGCCTCATGCCCTGTCCTTTTCTTTAGGCTTAGCTCTCTAGGCAGACTACATCTCCCATGATGCACCACTCTCTCCTGTCTTGCTGAGGACCATGGTGCATCATGATAGTTCCTGGCTGTAGGGCATAAAGAGAGACATAGTCCAGCTGAGAGTACGGGGACCATAGGGGACAGTGGGGCCATGAACCACCTGACCTACAACTCCCATAAGGCACTACAGCAGCATTGCTGAATTGAAATTTTACAGTTTTTGAATATTTGGCTTTTCATTGAAAAGTCAGAATTTTCCATGGAAAGCAAACACTTTTGATTAAAAATGTTACTTAATTGAAAACCCAATTTTCCACAGGAAACCAGTTTTCAACCAGCTCTAAAGTAAACAATTACATTTACCAGCTATTCAGACCTCAGTACAAAACAGCTGCTTTCATGCAGGCATCTCAGCAGAAGTAAGCCTTTATTTCATTTATGTTACACCAAAGACAAATTTGGCTTCCAGTGTTTAACATTAATGCCTTAGCTAAAGGATAGCACCTTAAAGTACAATCTCTACCTTCAAATGGCACTAGGTAATGGATAACTGGGCATGCCCATATTGCTCAGCTGTAGTATATCTATATATCTAGATCCTTCCAACCCAAGCAAAGAAATATAATCTAGTCAGGCACTAATGTCCCTCTGAAGTTGAGCCAGAACCAGTAGACTTGAAAAGGCACTGTCAGAAGCATTGTGTATTTACATGGGACGCTAGTACAGTGCATACAGTATTAGTAAGGGAAAATTACATTTTATTGTTGCTTGAAGAGTAATCAGTATAATGAGTTCTTTCCTGATAGGGTTGCCATTAGGAAAGACAGGAAGGAACATCTTGGAAAGGAGGTGCTTACTACACCCTGTCAACCCTAAGATAATAAAAAAGCACATTCCTTCCTTGTTTATTTGACTTGGTCTTCATATCTTTAAAAGACTGCAGATGTCACACAGAGGATTTTTAAACACAGACAAGTCAATTGTTAGCACCCTTTGAACAAATTACTGAAAGATAGCGGTTCCTGAAGAATAAAAAGCCTTCAAACCCAGGCCATTGTTTAAAAAAAGCTGTGCCATCTATAGACTAAGGCTCAGATCTGCGAATGTATTTAGGCATTACTCCACTCAGTGTTGCAAGTGACTAAGCCTTAGTCATCAGAGTCCCACTTTCAAAACTGGGCCTTTCTGGACACTTTGGCTCCAAAGTCTTGCTTAGGGACTGCACTTCTGGTTGGCCCCTGTAGGGGACATGGGGTAGACTGAAGCTTTATTGTGCTCTGCCTGTGCCTGGCGTACTCCCTCAACTTCCTGACACAAACTTCTTTTCAGGTTTTATGGACATCTTAGACTGGAATAATCACAATGACGAGTATTTATGTTACTTTAGTAACAAAATATCAACATTAAAAAGCTTAAATAAATTATTCAATGACATGAAGCTATAGACAAGAAAAATGGCAGGGAACGGGACCTTACACAAGGTGTGTGGTACTAAATTTCCAGTAAAACAAAAAACACACACATATTGGGAGGGGAGAAACAGCTAATTCCAAAAAGCAAACAAAATTAACAGCGGCCCCTCAGCCTCACACAAAGCCTCAGCAAATTGTAAGTATCCATGCTTCAGCTAGCAATGCAAGCTAACGTCAGTAAGCATTGCAGAAAGAGGTGATGGCAATAGAGTGCTGCTAATGGAACAGAAAATGCTGTGCAGTTCCAACCTGTCAGCACAATTCAAATGAAATGTACATACTGGAGAGTCATTTGGGGGATAATTTCAATCCCAGCTTTTTGGTGTTTCACAGTATCTTGAAATCCTGTTTAGCCTGTCACGGTGTACTTCAGTTCTGTTCATCAACATGCGGCCAATAGGCTAAATTCTGCTCTCAGTTAGCTGTACAAATCCTCTGACATCAATAGGGATGCATAGGTCTACAGTGAGAGGAGGTTATGACAACAGCATATATTTATTAGCCCTTGTGTGAAATATTGTAGCTCTACTTGTGTTCTTTTTTCCTACATCCCTAAGGCTACACTGTTGTATCCCACTGTCAAGTCCCAGGGAGAGGAACAGAAAGCCCAAGAAACTATTTATTATTCACTTTGTGAAATTTGCTACACGTGCAGGAGGGGCTTGTGGGGTCTTAGTCCAGGCAGGAGATGCAGCCTCCATGCCCAGAGATCCCATATCAGAGCGGTGGGAATAGGGCACTCTACTCCTGTGGCTGTGCGGCCTCTCTGAGCCAATTCCAGAGGGCAGCACAGCTCTCTAAGGAGCTGCCATTGGTCAGACAGCATTCCTTTGAGGAAGTTGGCTTGAGAAATCTTGAAGTCAGTGGCATTGTGGGGCATGGCAATTACATACAATACTTGCCCTTTTGATGGCTAGCCACATGTTTAGGGGCCATTTTAAATTGCTTCAGATTTGTCTCCTGTTTTGCCACTGATGTCAAGTTGTGCTCTTATCGTAAGAGCTAATAGTGATAACATTAAAACTACCATTAAGTAATGTATAATAATATTACTTTTTATTAAGCCCCAACAATATATTGCTCAAGGCAAATAAAGACATTTCATGGCCCAGGGAGAA
Source organism: Mesoclemmys tuberculata (assembly GCA_007922155.1). Classification (NCBI taxonomy): domain Eukaryota; kingdom Metazoa; phylum Chordata; order Testudines; family Chelidae; genus Mesoclemmys; species Mesoclemmys tuberculata. The sequence goes on from ML675616.1 coordinate 58,667,006, forward strand.
AGTGTAACTATATAATATGAACAAAATGTGTAACATCTCAGAGATGATCCCAGTCAGTGTACTCTGACCTCAGAGAAACATTTAATGTTCATCTCTCTTTATTTCTCATAGACACAGCATAGTCTAGTGGTTAAAGCACAGAACCCAGAGACCTAGGTTCTGTACCTAGCTCTGACAAGGACTTATGTGTCATCTGAGGCTGGCCACTTAACCACTTCATTTTCTCAGTTTTCCTCAGATTATATAAAATGGAGCTAATTACAAATTGGTTCAGGAGGTGGTGTTCATGTTTGATTCAGGTTGAAGGTCAAATCAGGGCTAGAGTTCAGCTTTGGCTTTGATGGCACCAACATCATACAGAATGTTTTTGCTGAATTTGGCTCCACATGGCAAAATTATGACAAGTCAGTTGCCATGTCAGGATGGAATTACATGAGATGAGCCATTCTCACAAGATTTTGACCTCATCGCAACTAGAGCTGGGAAACAGATTGTCATAGTGTCGGATCACCTTTTAAAGGCAGCAGTCTTAGCTCTATCTTTGACTAATTAGCTGCCTCCCAAGTGATGTCTTTAATTCAAACTTGCACAACCATTACATCACAAAGGCACAGTCCATTACAACTGGACTAGAGAAAAAGGAACCCTTACTCATAGACTCATAGGTCAGAAGGGACCAATATGATCATCTAGTCTGACCTCCCGCACAAGGCAGGCCACAAAACCCTACCCATACACATTTATAACAACCCCGAACCCATGACTGAGTTATTGAAATCCTCAAAAATGAGATTTGAAGACCTCAAGCTGCAGGGAATCCACCAGCAAGCGACCCATGCCCCATGCTGCAGAGGAAGGCGAAAAACCTCCGTGGCCCCTGCCAATCCGCCCCGGAGGAAAATTCCTTCCCGACCCCAAATATGGCGATCAGCTAAACCCTGAGCATGTGGGCAAGACTCACCAGCCAGCACCCAAAAAAGATTTCTATGCAGTAACTCAGTTCCCATCCCATCCAGCATTCCCACAGACCATTGAGCAGACTTATCTGCCGATAATCCAAAATCAATTGCTCAAATTAAACTATCCCATCATAACATCCCCTCCATATACTTATCAAGCTTAGTCTTAAAGCCAGATAAGTCATTTGCCCCCACTACTTCCCTCGGAAGGCTATTCCAGAACTTCACTTCCCTAATGGTTAGAAACCTTCGTCTAATTTCTAGTCTAAATTTCCTAATATCCAATTTGTACCCATTCGTCCTCGTGCCTATATTAGTACTAAACTTAAACAATTCCTCTCCCTCCCTAACGTTAATCCCCCTGATATATTTATATAGAGCAAGCATATTCCCCCGGAGCCTTCTTTTGGCCAGGCTAAACAAGCCAAGCTCTTTGAGTCTCCTTTCATAAGGCAGATTTTCCATTCCTCGGATCATCCTAGTAGCCCGTCTCTGAACCTGTTCCAGTTTGAATTCATCCTTCTTAAACATGGGACACCAGAACTGCACACAATATTCCAGGTGGGGTCTCACCAGCGCCGTATATAACGGCACTAACACCTCCTTCTCCTTGCTGGAAATACCTCGCCTGATGCATCCTAAAACCGCATTTGCTTTTTTAACAGCCATATCACATTGGCGGCTCATAGTCATCCTGTTATCAACCAATACCCCAAGGTCCTTCTCCTCCTCCGTCGTTTCCAACTGATGCATCCCCAACGTATATGTAAAATTCTTATTATTAATCCCTAAGTGCATGACCTTGCACTTTTCACTATTATATTTCATCCGATTACTATTGCTCCAGTGTACATGGTAGTCCAGATCTTCCTGAATAGCATCCCGGTCCTTCTCCGTGTTAGCAATACCCCCCAGCTTCGTATCATCCGCAAATTTTATTAACACATTCTCGCTCTTTGTGTCAAGATCAGTTATAAAAAGGTTAAATAAGGTCGGTCCAAGAACCGATCCTTGAGGGACTCCGCTAGTAACCTCCTTCCAGCCTGACAGTTCACCCTTCAGCACGACCCGCTGTAGTCTCCCCTTTAACCAGTTCCTTATCCACCTTACAACTTTCACATTCATCCCCATCTTTTCCAATTTAACTAACAGTTCCCCATGCGGAACCGTGTCAAATGCCTTACTGAAGTCGAGGTAAATTAGATCTACTGCATTGCCCTTGTCTAAGTAATCCGTCACCTTCTCAAAGAAGGAGATCAGGTTGGTTTGGCACGATCTACCTTTAGTAAATCCATGTTGCAATTTGTCCCAATTACCATTGACCTCCATGTCCTTAACTACTTTCTCCATTAAAATTTTTTCCAAGACCTTACACACGACAGACGTCAAGCTAACAGGCCTATAATTACCCGGATCACTTTTATTCCCTTTCTTAAAAATAGGAACTACGTTAGCAATTCTCCAGTCGTACGGCACAACCCCCGAGTTTACCGATTGCTTAAAAATTCTCGCTAACGGGCTCGCAATTTCACGCGCCAGCTCCTTTAATATCCTCGGGTGGAGATTGTCCGGTCCCTCCGATTTTGTCCCATCAAGCTGTTCAAGTTTGGCCTCTACCTCAGATACGGTAATATCCACCACCACATCCAGATTCCCGTTCGTCATCCCTCCGTCATCACTAAACTCCTCACTAGTCTTATTAAAGACCGAGGCAAAGTACTTATTTAGATATTGGGCCATGCCCAGGTTATCCTTAACCTCCGTTCCATCCTCAGCGTATAGCGGCCCCACTTCTTCTTTCTTTGTTTTCTTCTTATTTATGTGACTGTAGAACCTTTTACTATTGATTTTGATTCCCTTCGCAAGGTCCAGTTCTACGCGGCTTTTAGCCTTCCTCACTTTATCCCTACACTTTCTGACCTCACTAAGGTAGCTTCCCTTACTAATCCCGCCTTTCTTCCACTCCCTGTAAGCTTTCTGCTTTTTCCTAATCCCCTCTCTGAGTTGCTTGCTCATCCAGCTTGGCCTACTACTCCCGCCCATGGTTTTTTTCCCCTTTCTTGGGATGCAGGCTTCCGACAATTTCCGCAGCCGCGACTTAAAGTAATTCCAGGCCTCCTCCACATTTAAATCCCCAAGTTCCTCCGTCCAATCCACTTCTCTAACTAATTTCCGTAACTCTTGAAATTAGCCCTTGAGAAGTCGAAAACCCTAATCCCAGATCTACGTTTGTTTATCCTTCCATCTAATTTGAATTGAATCAGCTCATGATCACTCGAACCAAGATTGTCCCCTACCACCATTTCTTCTACGAGGTCCTCACTACTCACCAAAACCAAATCTAAGATGGCATCCCCTCTCGTAGGTACTTCAACTACTTGATGAAGAAATCCATCCGCTATCACATCCAGAAACATCTGACCCCTATTATTCTTGCAAGCACTCGTCCTCCAGTCTATATCCGGGAAGTTGAAATCTCCCATAATCACACATTTCCCCTTCGTGTTTACTTCGTTAAAAACATTAAAGAGGTCTCTATCCATATCCAAGTCAGACCCCGGCGGTCTGTAGCACACCCCAAGCACTATCTCAGGGGAAGCTCTAGTAGCTTTTTTACCCAGTGTGATTTTTACCCAGACAGACTCCGTCTTATCCATTCCATCACTTCTCATTTCATTACAATTCACCTCATCATTGACGTACAAAGCTACTCCACCACCTCTACCTTTCTTCCTGTCTTTTCTAAACAGCACATAGCCTTCAATACCCGTACTCCAGTCATGAGTACTATTCCACCAGGTTTCTGTTATCCCTATAATATCCGGTTTCACTTTCTGCACCCTTGCCCGGATGTTTACAGATTAACTGCAAAATACAAAGCTAAAAGCCAAAACATTCTGAAATGCAAAGATAACCACAGCAAATAAAACAGAAGCTGCACAGTTACTGCTAATGCTACCCATGCATTGTGTTATCAAATGGAGAGGTGGCCTTTTAAAGAAACTGGGTTTAGTGCTACCCATACTAACCATAGTGTTATGGGTACACTTTGCCTTGTGGTCACACTTACGCTGTACTCGGCAGTTGCAGTAACACTGCCCTCTGAGTTCTTATCTCCCAGTTCATGGGACATCTCCTTAGAGATGAGACGGAACTATAGACTTAGAAGGCCTTCCAGTAAGTAGCATGGCCCTAATTTAAGGTGTTGCATGGGTTTTCTGGTGATACAGTTAGTTGTTGGGTCAGCGGTGTAGTCATCTTTTCTTGCACCACGATATACTCATTGAACATCGATTTCACACTGGTGCTGTCTGTCCTCCACTCTTATTCCCTCTCATTCTGGAAACTGACCTGCCTCCACCTCTTCCTGAAGTTGTCCTGTTTTCTAAAAACAGAATAATTTTTATAGATGCTATCAGAGGACCAACTCCTTAAATATGGAGACACTGGGAGTTTCTGTGGGTGGTGGGAAGTATGCATTACTCTGTGGGGGGTTTTTTCATGAAATTGTTCTTCCCTTATTCAATGAGATCTATGAATTAGTATCTCCATTGAATTTCTAAAAACGTAGGTTTTGTTTGATGTAGGCAGTGTAGTTGTAGCTCTGTCATCCCAGGATAGTAGAGAGACAAGGTGG